>JBBYHO010000022.1:7015665-7045825 GCA_038382025.1 Adansonia gregorii | reverse complement strand
AAATTAAATTAAATTAAATTAAATAACTAAAATCACCATGTTTTAGCCCTTCAACATGGATGGAAATCCATGAGCTTTAATATGGATTTTACCCATAAATAAGATGTAAAAAAGAATCAAATGAAGATGAATGGTGTGTTTAACTTAGAAAAAACCAGAAAAACTTATTTTTTTTTTTTGTGTTTTCCTTTCAAAAAAATCTAAAATCCCATCAAGCACAAACCACTTTTATTTATAGATGCGGAGGACGGCCACATGGTTGGAAAAATACCATGGGCTGAAACCTCCCTAGAATTTTCTAAGATTTTTTGATTTTATTTTTTGATGGATTTGATTTAATTTTGATGGATTTGATTTAAATCAATTGTTTTTGTCTTTTTTGGATGATGTCATGCATGAAATCATCAAACTTTAGAGAATTTTGAAAGATATTTATATAATCTGTAAAATCATACCATAAAAATTATTTAAAATAATTAAATTGTAAAAATTAAAAATTAAGAATTTGAAACAACATTTCATATAATTAATTTAATTTAATCTAATAATAAAATAATTTTTTAATTTACAAAAAAAATTAAAAGTGACAAACTCATAAAATTTACGAGAAAAAAACCCTTGTAGGGAAAAATTATTTTATGTAAAAAAATGTAATACTCATAAATATCATTAAATTTTTTTTAAAACTAATTTAATATGATTTGAACAATAATATTTGAATAATTTTAAAATTTATAAACTCAGAAAAATCTTACCGAAAAAATTTACGAGTAGAAAACTTCGTCTCACGATAGTAGAGAAAATTCTAAAACTTATAAAATAAATTAAATTTTTCAAAAATATTTTAATATGAATTAAATAATAATATTTAAAGAAATTTAAAAATTAGAAACTCAAAAAAAAATCTTACCAAAAAAATTTACGAAGTACAAAATTCGTATCTCAGTAACAACAAAAAAAATTTTAAAACTCATAAAATAAATTGAATCTTTCAAAACTGATTTAATATGGATTGAATGATAATATTTAAAGAATTTTAAAAATTATAAACTAAGAAAAAACTTCCTAAAAACTTATGAAGTAAAAAAACTTCGTGTTTTGAAAAGAGAAGAATTTAAAAAGAAAAATGCAAAACTAATAAAAGTAAAAAAAATTCCTAAACTGATTTAATATGAATTAAATAATAATTTTGAAGTATTTTTTTAAAAAAATTATAAACTAAGAAAAATCTTCTCGAAAAATTTACGAGTAAAAAACTTCGTATTTTGAAACGAAAAAAATGTAAAACTTATAAAATAAAATAAATTTAATGAATGATTTAATGGTAATTAAATGAAAAATTTTAAAGAATTTTGAAGTTGAATCGAAAATTCCACATAAAATTTTACATATAAAAGAAAGCTCATATTTTAGAACCGAGAAAATTTCAAAGAATGCATTAAAACTTATATAAAATGAATTGAATAAGATATATTACTCAAAATATTAATTTACAAAATGGTAAAGATGGAAATCCGAGACCCAAAATAATTTCATCAGGAAAAATTTCACGAGTATGATACTCATGGTGCTATGAAAAATTCAAAATAAATTACTAAAAAAAATAACCTGACACATTTTGGTATAAAATGCTAATAGGATTTTTTTCTTAATTATTTTTTATTTTTTGGAATGCATATTGACATAAATACCATATAAGTATCGATATAATTATACGACGATCAACTTCCAAATTTAATGATAAATTCTTTAAAAATTCTTAAAAATAAAAAATTTGATCGCGATATCGTTTGCAAACGCAAATTCTCAAAATTTTGATAAGAAAAGATAAAAAAAAAATGATTTTTCTCTTAAATATTCATCCTTTATATCTAAAATTAGAGATTAAAATGTGATTCTTTTTTATCATGTGAACTTACGGCCATTTAAATATGAATAAAAAGGTTTTGAGAATATCTGATTCATGTGAAAAATATCATTCCAAATGAAGGTTAGCGTTTAGTCCTCAATCTTGGATATTGAAGATTATTAGAAAAGAAAAAGGGACCCAGATGAAATTAGGTGTCTACACATCCTTTAATAGTAAATACCATCACCATGGGACAATTGGTCAATGGTTCAGTGTCCATCAAGGGGTGTCTGTCATGTAGCAACAGTCTACTTTGAAGCTTAAGCCCTTTGAAAAAGTCCAAGTATGGTCAGAATGCCAACAGCATGAACATGGAGATATCTTTAAACCAGGGCATGTCTTAATATTGCATGAAAGGATTAAGATAGTGTATCATCAAAATGATAAGCAAGATCTAACGATTGCATAGACCAATTAGGACAGTACTAAAAGGGAATCATTCACTAAGGAATACAGAGATATTTTTCTTCTGCTTCAAGTTTGTTTAGATGTCGGTTAGTTGCAAGCAGTCTCTTAGTTTTGGATCCAGCATATCGATGTTTCACTTTCAATCATAAAGACTTGGTCTGTACGATGGATTAATATACTACGTTACTCAATGCCGAAAGGGCAAAGGTCGACAGGGTATACTGTAAAGCATTAAATCCTCCAACCTTCAAGAAAAGACTAGCTCAAATCCTTAGGGTAATGGAGTCTTGGATTAAAAGTCATATCAAAACAAAGGGGACTAGTGAATGCACCTTATGGGCTAGTTTGAAAGAAGGGATGGCAAGTATCATTGACATCCAAAAAATCTAAGATATCTACGCTTTGGCGATATATGGTCTGGTTATATTCCCCAAGACATTATGCTATGTTGAAGCTACAGTAACAGATGTATTTTTTCCTTCATGTTAGTGGCATAATTAACAATCATGCTAACACTAATTGGATGAAGCTTATGAAACACAATGGCCTTGCAAAGTTGTTAATGAGTTATGATGATAAGATCTTTATGCATCAAAGTTGTGTTTCTAAAAGGGTTCTTAGTCATCATATTGTTAAAACAGGGCTTTAACAATGCAAAAAGACTAGCAAATGCTAAGGCTCTATGCATTTGATGCATACAACTCTTTGATCTTATAAAAGTTAAAGTATAGAGATACTTGGGGATAGCATATATAGTTGTTTGTTTTATGGAAATAAGTTAACTAAACATGGCCCATATGAGAACTCCATTGGGTATAAGTCACTTATGTGTCTATGGAATATGTTCTCATGTGCCAATCGTGTATATTAATCCTTAAACTTATGATACCAAGTCATCTCATATGAGGAATGTCATATTTTAATTTATCTAAAATGAGTCCAAATGGATGAATACTTAAAGTAAGGTACATTGGGTATGACATGAATCATATGGTGGATGAATAAATGATCCAAAGAGGATTCACCACGCTAAGTGACATTAGAGACATATCTCATATGTTCTTGGCTTTCGTTAACTTGATAAAATCATTGGGTAACACCTGATGAATTTAGTAGAAATTGTTTCTCTTAATTCATGATGTTGACTAAAAACTACAGGAACTAATATGGATTGATACATGAGTATATATTGCACCATGCTCATGGTCTTTTTGAGATATTTGGTGAAACTAAAGTACAATTGAAAGCCAGTTATTAAATGATTTTTAAGAGGTCATATTGACTTTTCTTGCATATTGGGTGTTCATAACGCCTTGCTCACGGCTAATCTTGGTCTACAAATATAAATACATTTAATTAAGTACTTATATTTATTGTTGTTATGATGGGAGCCTAATGGGTCACACATAATAATATGATCTATTGGATTAAAATAGGGATTTAATTAAGTATGATTTAATTAAATTAAAAGTATAATGAAAAAGACTTAATTGAATAAGTTCAATTAAGAATAATTTAAAATATAAATTAGACTTATGAAATCTAATTAGAGTTGTCTTAGTATGGCAATAAAGATAAAATGTCTTATCAAGATAGTGTCTATTGTAAACATGTTTTAGGGATTTAATTAACTAAAGCCAAATAATTGTATTTAAAAAAATAAATGATTATTTGTAGTTATTTAATTAATTATTTAATATTATTTACATGAAGTAAAATGGTTTAACCTGATTTAGAAGATTTAATTATGAATTAAATTATCCAACATGTAAATTTAAAGGTTAGGCTAGAAGCTTTAAATATCAAGTCAAGAGAATTTAGTTGTGAATATTCCAAGTTAGGTTTGCCAGTGGGCTGGTGCATGGAATAGATGCGATATTAGGCTAAAATATTAATAAGTTGCTATTAAGGTCAAATCTTGGACAAGCTAATTAAAATGGTTTTAATTGGGCTCCAAGAAACACTCCAAAGTAGGGCCACCTTATAGGAATGTTAGTATTGGTCTCAATTAACCCAATAGTCATGCCTAACCTAGTCCAGAGCTTATTTAAATACATCATTAATGCTTTTCAGCTAATTACAAGCATTAGAAAAACCCTAGACATTAATTAGACTTTTTTAAAGGGTTTGGCGCAACATTTATGTTGCCCTAAGCTTTTTTTACATTTCCATGGATTTTCTAAGTGTTCTTGAATTGTTCTTGGCACAACAAAATTAGAAAAAATAATTTTATTGCATTTAGAGATTAATTTTTCATAAAAGTTGTGAAATTAGCCAAATCTCAAAATCTATGTGTCTTTAAGCTTGATTATGCAGATTTACATACTAGGTCATCAGAAAGTGTTTCTGATCACATTGAAAGATGGAAAGTCAGTTTTTTATCCCAAAAGAATAAACTAGAATTAAAAATTAGAATTTTTGAATTCGTTTGCCTGCATCTGAAAATAAACAACTACTTCTTTATAATGTTGTTTTTTCTTCTTTAGTGCAATAAGCATGGGAATTATCCTCAGATCATTTTAGATGTAAATCTGTTGGCTATGTAGGGCTTAATACCTTTGAGCTAGCATCGAAAAGCCATCGGACCTCATGAAGGTTCCAATAGGCATCTGTATAGATTAATGTTAGAGGAAGGACAATTATGTTGCTTATGGCCTTAAAAAAAGATCATTGCAATCAATCCATGGTGCATTCATGGAGAGATAGACAACCTTAGAATTACAAGTCTATAAGAAGTATGATCTCTATCAGATATGTATTATAAAATTGCTATCCAGTCACATGCCTATTTGTTCCTTAGATCCAAAGAAATTCGAATGTTTCATTATTTAATTCCACTACTTAAGATTAATTATGATTAAATTTTTATGTTTATATCGTTATGCATGAAATTAGATTTTCCTTTTCAATACCATAGAGATAGCTTTAGGTACTATGCCCATTTGGTTGGATTTCTATTGGTTCTGGTAGCCAAAGCAGTAGAGTACATTTCTACATACAACCTGTAAATAGGAAAAGTCTAATCTTACATCTAAACAATCTATGTATATCATTTAAATGTCCTAGTTTTAAGTTAATTTGGGCATAAAAAATTTGTTAAAACCCAATCATAAGTCCAATGCTAAACCCTAGTATGAATTTTAATGATTTTTGGTGACAAAAACAAGTTCGAATTAGGTTTTTCGATCAATAGTATAAGGGCTAAAAAAAGTCATGAATTGGGCAAAAATGCCTTGATGTATCGGTACAAAAGACTATGTATCAATGCATAAGGCAAATTTTGCCTTTTAGTATTGATACAGCATGGCCTATATCGATACAAAGAATAAAAATTCTTTCTAATCTCAAGACTGGAAGTGTCTGCGTTAAAACTACATGAATTGTATCAAAACATTTTGTCGAAAATCATGATTTTAGTTACTGCCAAGCCTGGTATTGATACAAAGACCCTAGGTAACCATGCTCTACCTTGAATGTCCTTAGATAACCCTCTTGTATCAATGCTATATATGCAAATTTTAATTTTTAGTGACATCAAAGCCTCGTATTGATACCTTTATTCATAAATATAACTTTCATGTACCTTTGGTTGTTTGAACCTCTTACCATGGCTAGGAATGATGGGGAGTTAATTCAGGATTACTTACAAGACCTCGATGACACCTTAAATAGTGACCTTTGATGCCGTACGAATTGACCCAGATAAAATAAGGTGTCTATAACGAGGGGTTAGTTCAAATCATGGCTTACCTTTAGAATCCGAGAGATCTATGCTTCACTTTCAATAAGAAAGATATGGTCCCAACAACTAAAGAGTGTGCCACTTTACTGCATAGTAAACGTACCATTATCAATCGGGTGTACATCAAAGAGTCTAGTCCATCAACACTAAAATGATGAATAGCTAGTAGTTTGAATTCCTTAAGGCTCAGACATACATGATCCGTAAAAGGTCAAAGTGACTGCACACTATGGTATAAGGTATGAAATTTGATGGATGATTACTCAGATCAAGAAAAGAAAAGGGATATCTTTATATTAGCCATTTATAAATTAGTTGTGTTTCCCTTAACTCTAAAGCATATCAATGTAGCAATGGTTGATTCCTTTAATCGATTAAGGTACAATATAACCTAACCATGGTAATTCCAGCTAAGATGATATAGTTCCTAAACTTTGCAGAAGAAAAGACAAAAGTAAATTTCTCAGGTGTACTGGTGTTGCAGATAGAGATTTATAATCATTTCTTAAAAGATGCAAAAGTTGATATTTGGATGTGTATCTGGTTGTTCTCACCTATTATCGAGTTTTTTAAGAAAGATTAACCAGTGGACTATCTAGAGATCAATGGTTAACTCAAACTTTGATGGCAACTTTTTATTAGAGCTATTGCCTGAGCTAATGCCTTTAATATGTTTGCATAATATTCATGCCATTGCATTCATACTAACTCATTCTTTTTGTATATATGTGTGCATTTGCATTTATGTCATAACATGCATAATGATCATAATACGGGATTCAGAATCTGGTGTTATTCTTTAAGGAAAAAATTACAAAAACGAGAAAAGTGTGGGGATACCAGTTAAGAATAGATATAACAATTGATCCTTACTTAGAATTATGGAGAATGATTCAATAACTAGGATAGAGAAGATGGAAAAAGCACAAGAAAGGATGATAAAGGTTTAAGAGGAACTCAGGTTATAGTTAGACAAGATTATAGAGTTGATGACATTAGCTACTAAAGAGAACTAGCAAATTGGAGGCTCAGGTTTTCAAGCTAAAGATACTAATCTAAAAGGGAAATTTCTGAGCTTATAAATGGTACATGATAATAGATAATGTGGCACCTCAAGGTGAAATGTTTCAGGCCTTAACTTTTATCAGATTCACTTCTTTGGTGTCTATACATTCCAAAGCTACAGTGCCATAGGTGGTTGTGGATAAAGGGCTAGATATGGGATTCATTATGGAAAAAGGATGCTTAAAAAGGTGATAAGTAGTTGCTTGTGCATTGAGGGAAAGCACAAAAAATTTAACAAATGAAATATTTTGTTATGAATGCCTTTGTCTCCAGATTGGCATTTTTTCTTTAAAGCATGCATTACTTGAAATGTCTGATAGAATAAATTTGGGATTGGTACAATTCAAAGGTTTTAGTGTGAAAATGATAAATGTTTTCTAAAAAGAAAATTTTTAACCAAGCACAAAAGTCTCGAGAGTATAGATGTTTACTATTAGGAATGAACCTATACCCTAATGTTAATTTTTTAGACTTTCCTATAAACATTATAATTGCCTAATGACCCATAACTTCGGGGAATTGACTTTGAATTTCACTAGATATGATTGCTCTGAAACAACAAATAAGATGAATGCCTTAACCTAAGGTTAGAAATGATAGAACAGATTTTACAATTCATGGATTCCTTTGGAAATCAAGTGGATCAGATATTTTGGCGAAGGTCCTAAAACTATAGTAACTTGGAATAAGATTATGCTAAAATTTACCTTTCTTTATAGCCTTTGAAACGTCAACTATTGGTTATTGTTTTTGAAAATCAATTGGTATTTCGAGGTATGATGGGTCAATAACATAGTTTTTTCTTGTTGGGAAACCTTTTAAGCCTATTTCTTTCATACCTTTTGAAAAACCTAACATTATGATTTCACCCTTTTAAGCTATATTCTTTTGGAATTACTTGAAGTTAGAAATTTTATATCAATTAAAGATAGGATGCCTCGGATAGACTTTTATCATGGTAACCTATGATTTCTCATTAGTGATGAACTAAAACATGACATGCCCATCAATGTGGGGAAAAAAGTAACATTAAGGCGTGAATTTTGAGACATGAAAAAATTACAAAATTGAAAAATGAAAATGGAAAATGGAAAAAAAATAAAAACCAAATGCAACATCATGTGATTAGGATGCTTAGAATTATCTAAAAACCATTGGTCGAAAAATAACTTTTCAGCTCATGCAGTTATACCTAAAATGACATATGGCCTTTTTTCACTATCTGTTGTCAAGTATAGAAATTGTTTCCCTTGCTTACCCCATTTGAGCTTAATGAATCTTTATTTCTATAAACCCTGATCAAGGATCACCTTTCACATTCAAGGGCATGGGAAGAGAAAATCTCCACAAAAAATGTAACGGTGGACGTCCATTCTATAATTCTAAAAAATGCTTAAAAAACTGGGGCAAAGTTAAAGTAGGTCAAGTTTTCAAAATCTAGGTTTCCCTATATAAAATAAAAAAATTAAAAAAATTAAAAATTAGAAAAATGGAAAAAGTGAAAGAAAAAAGCTCAAAAGGAGCAAAAGAAAAAAAGGAAAAAGGAAATAGATGAGGAAACAAAGAAAATATGTTTGAAAAGGGTAGAAGGAGTGAAGCCCCTAATAAGAAGAAATGATCCTTCATCTTTTCACCTTTAAACACTTGATTTAGGCCTATATATTTTTTTCTTTCTAAAACCCCTAACCATAGCTTACATTATATGTCTAAAAAAGTCCATTTCAATCAGGTATGGCTATTGAAGCTGATAAGCCTATTCTTTGGGAAATTATCTTTATGATACGTTTTAAATATTCTTAAGAACATGATGAAGCAAATAAAGAAAACGAATAAAAAGATGAAATGTAAAAAAGAAAGAATTAAGCTCTAGAGTGAAAACCCAAAAGCTGGCAGTCTAGAGCAAAATAGAAGAATTTTTGGTGTCACTTATGGGATTTTTTGTTGTCAAAAAGAAAAAAATCTAGGGACACTTAAAAATCCCCAAATATCCCAAGGTTTCGACTTTCATTTAGAAGGACTAACTTGAAAAGTTAGATCTTTTCACCCTTTTTAAACGAATCCCCTAACCTTAAACTTGTCATAGCTAATCTTAGTGCCAATTAGGTTATTAATGAAGGGAAACTTAGAATATTGATATTGCTTGATTCTTAAGGAATCCATATTTTGTAAAGGCTGATCCATTTAGGAGCTTAGGATATTAAGGCACATATTTCATTTTTTCAAAACCCTTTAGGACTAATCAAAGTTTTCTTATGCAAAACCCTTTGATAAAATTCACACAAGATAAAATTACCATTCAAGGAATTTTCTAATAGTGAAGTATCAGTCTTTTAAAGACTTGAATATTATGTGCTGTAGAGGCAATGTTTTTCAAACTCAGTTTTCTTTGAATGAGTGTTCTAAATAAATGCATTTTTCAAACAAGTGTGTGCTTTAAGAAAAGGATTTCATAAATAAAGGCAAATGTTTTCCTAAATAAAAGGCAAAAGACTATGAGGAATCATGTTTCCTAAAAAAGAATATAAAGAAAAAAAGCTAGGGCATAGATTTTTATAAACGTGTGGAAACCATCATAGAACTAGTACATGATTGCAAAACAAATTATCTCTTTTGAAGCATAAGAGCTCAAGATGCATTTTTAGAAAGGCACTTGTTAAGAAAAATTAAACCAAACTCGGTTACTCCTAAAACTATTGATATTCCAGGGCAAGAAAATGAGTTATGAATATCGATGGTTTAGATTAGGAAACTATGAGGGAAAATTCTTGAGAAAAATTAATACAATAGAATTGATAAAAGCTTTCACTTGTTTTGAAACCATAAATGGAAAGTGGTTGGAAAAGATGAAATAGCGAGCTTGATTGGAGAAATATTTGCTGGAGATGTTGGCATTGCATGACATTCATTGCATACTATGCAGAACATCACAAGACAAAATTTATAGCATTGTATAATTATGATAAGGATTTCTCTTAAGATAGTTTTTAAGCCTTCTTTTAAGGATATTTTTAGAGATTTTCACAAGCATTTTCTTAATAATGTGTTTAGAGATTTTATAAGCCTCTTCTTGACGTCATTTTTCAAAGAGATTTTAAAAGCCTCTTCTTGATAATGTTTTTAAAGAATTTTACAAGCTTATTCTTAAAGATGCTTTTAAAGATTTCATAAGCCTCTTCTTAAGGATATATTCAGAGATTTTATAGGCCTTTTCTTAAGGATGTTTTTAAAGATTCTACAAGCCTCTTTTTGAATATTTGTAGGCATTTTATAAGCCTTTTCTCGAAGATATTTTTCAGAGTGATTTCTAAATCTTTTTTCTAAGGATGTTTTTAATGATTTTCACAAGCTTTTCTTGAAGATGTATTTAGAGATGTTTGCCTCTTATTCAGGATTTACTTAGAGATTTTATAAGCCTCTCTTTGAGGATATTTTTAGAGAATTCAAAAGCCTTTTCTTAAGGATGTTTTCAAAGTCATTAAAAGCCTCTTTTGAGGATAGTTTTGAAAATTTTTCAAAGCCTCTTCTTGAGGATATGTTCAAAAATTTATAAGCCTTCATTTAAGGATATTTTTCGAGATCTCACAACCTCTTCTTAAAGATGTTTTGAGGGATTTTATAAGCCTTTTCTTGAAAATGTTTTCACAAGCCTCTACTCGAGGATATTTTAAGAGATTTTAAAAGCTTTTTCTTGAGAATATTTTTTAGTGTCTTCAAAAACCTCTTCTTGAAGATGTGTTTAGGAACATGCATATGCATTCATATTTCATTATAGGAAATTATTCAAAGGAAAGATATCCCTAATGATGTCAGTAGAGACAAAAATTGTTCCCCAGTGGATGATAGGTACTATCATTTCTTCCCTTGTAAGTTAAAACCAATATAGTTGGTACATAGAGGAAAAAAAAAAGCCCAATGTAGTTGTTAAGGGAGAAAACCAATGAAATTGGCCCATAAAGAAAAAAAGCCCGATGTAGCTAGCCATGTGTAAGCCCAATGAAGTAGGCCCATAAAAAAAAGCTAAGCCCAATGTAGCTAGCCATGTATAAGCCTAGTGAAGTTGGCCCATAAAGAGAAAAAAGCCCAATGTAGTTTGCCATGTGTAAGCCTACAAAGTTATGCCACATAAAAAGAAAAGCCTAATTTAATTGGATAAAAGGAAAACCAATAAGGTTGGCACCTTGTAAGAAGGATATACGCTATAGATAGAAAAAGTCAAGCCTACTTTAGTTGGTTAAATGGAAAACCAATAAAGTTGGCACCCAATAGAAAGGTTATGCCCTATAAAAAGAGTTAAGCCCAATTCAGTTGCTTAATTAGAAAACCAGCAAGGTTAACATTGTCCAAAACCAATTTCATTGGTTAAGCAGAAAACTAGTGGGGTTGGTACCCTTACGTTTAGTTTTAGTTAGTTAATTACTTAAGGCATTGCATGCATAAAAAAGAGAAAAGAGAAATCTTCTTGCAGAGAAGCTTATCAAGTCCCACAGATAATCATATTTATTTAGTCTTTGCCTTGTTCTTAAGTTCTTAGCAACAGCCAAAAAGGGGTAGCTATAGACACTTTATTTTGTTCGAGCCCTTAATTAACTTTTTCTTGATTTTAAAGGTTAAAAAGAATTTTCTAGATCTAGATCTTCTCGGATGAGTTATAGATGGTAGAAAAGTCCAATTGATGTTTTAGTTTGTTTCCATAGGCATAATTTAATGCAATAAGGTATCTAAGCTTAATTATCTAATTTAAGAGGTAAGTGTTGGATCTGGAAAACCAGGACATGAGTCCCAAAAATTCAAAAATGTCAAAAGTTGATTCGTACATATATCTCTTATGAGAATTATAGTGCTTATTAAGGTTATTTGAGTGAAAAATAAACTTTTTTGTTAGGTTGAAATCAAAGTCCATAGAGTGACAAAACTCAACTATAGGCAAAGTTAATTATAAAAAGTCAACTATTAGACTATGAGCTAGATTTTGAAATTAGAAGAGTTCTATAACTCGAATTTCAAAATTGATTACATCGAAGTCAAAGTTAAGAATGAGTGATTGGGACTAGGTCATGAAAGGACATTAGGAATTTAGAATGCTAGGAATTCCCAAAAGCTTAATATAAAAGGTTCAGAATAGAAAATTTTAGATTTTTCAGAGAAGGTCATTAGGACACATTTTTACTATACAATGGAACATTCAATTGCATTTTAACATATACATATTACAAAAAGTCATACATAGATTAGTATAATAACATGCCTTGGTCAAATTTCAACATACACTAAATATGGGATTTGTTCATCCATTCATCAAGGGTTTAGTCATTTCCCATGTAGGTTAGTTAGTGGAAGTTAGGAGGTAAGTGGTTATTCATAAGGCTACATATAAGTGACTTACAGTTAGTTCACCCACTATAGTCTATAAATAAATAGTGGTGGCTATTCATTAAGGGGGAATTTCACTAAGATTTTTTAGAGATATTTTTTAAATTTCTCAATCTCTTAAAGGGGATTCAAAGGAACAAAACTTGAAAGGCAAATCTTTCTCCTTTATCTCTTAAATTATTGCTTAATCATCATGATTTTTAGCATGAACTTCATGATCTATGTAGCTTGATGTTTGCCTATTATGATTTCATGATCTTCTAAATTGGCTTTGACATTTGAATTTGGCCAAACCTTTAAAGGACACATGTTTCTTGAGTTTAGTTGACTTTTGAATTTGATTTTGTGATCTTGTGCATTAATTAATATTAATATTTCTTGAGCTTTAATTTTTTTCTAATAAAGAAATTGATTTGATCTTGACAAATGTTGTTGTGAGTGGAAAGAATTTGTTGAATATGATTTGTAATGATTTGTTGAGTGAGATATATTAATGATTAACAATGAGATTTAGACGTTAAAGCATCTTAGGATTGATGATGATTACTGATTGGTAATAAGGAGGTTCGACTATAACCATATTCATTGATAAAACCAATATTCCATGTACTCATGATGTTCTTTGATTAAAAATGAATGAATTAGGATGAATAATAAACCTTGATCTTCATGAAAAGCATTCAGGTATACACTTAATCATTTAATATGCTTTCTCTCATGAGTTTTCTATTTAGTTTCAACACATATTTGCTTTGTTTGGTTCATGATGTGAGTGAGCATTAAATTACTTCAAGATTAATTTTGACACATGTGAGTTATAATTCATGCAATGGTTACATGTCTTGATAAGGTTGAATCATGGAAAGCTTGAGCTTTAATTGCAACATATCATATTCTACCATAATATTAAAATTGGATTTTGTGTGTTTGAGAGAATAGATTAAAAAGTGTAAAAAGTGGGCTAGAATTTTCATTATAAACCATTCGACCATGATAAATTCATGCATCATGTTATATATTTTTTCATGATATTGCAGTTAGTTTAGCACATGTTCGAAAAATGTTAGTGTCATGTGCAAAAAAAATTTGTTTTTTAAAAAATCCCCTAAGGGCAAAGCTTGTTCACTTTATCAACAAGTGAGTCAAGGTTTGATTGTGTTTAATAAGCTCTGTAATGCGCAACCTGGGGATATTAAATGAAATAGCTTAGGTTAAAGCTGATTTGGGACAAATAAAAATGTTTTTCTTAAAGTGTAAAAACATGTTTGTTAAGTCTAAACTGGGTAAGCCTTAATACGAGTCATGAAGCAATGTTTAGGTAAGTTAAAATTTTGTTGTTGAAAGTCACTTTAATTGCTGGTTAAAGCACACAAGTGAGTGGCATTGGTTTGCCTCTCACTTGTTAAGAATAAATAATAATGAATAAAAGTGATAAAAGTGGAGATATTCGCATGACTCCAAAGCATATCCTCAATGTTAGAAAACATAGTTCTAGGTCTTGGCACCTAGAAACCATGGTTGTTTAATCATATAGGACATTTATGAAATCTATTTGGTCTCATCGTTAGATGTTTGAATGTTCAAAAATGTGCTATAAAAACTTGACAATACGCTTTGTGATCATAAATTATGTTAGAGTTACTGTTGCATTCTAGCACAGTAATCTTATAGGGAAGAAATATTTTGGTTAAGTTATAAACCTTGAGAATTTTTCTTTTTTTTTTTTTTGTAATCCTTATTGATTGGGCTGCATAATAGGCTATTGAAATGTTTAATTTCATGATCAAAAAAATATAGAAAAATCTAGCAACATGAGCTATTCACATGGCTCTATTTTTATGCTTGATTAGTAATGCAAACTATTTTTTATGAGGATAGTTATTGCTTTTGTATTTTTCTCATATTTTTAGATAAAAATAGAGTAAATAAGCTTTCCATGCATGTATGCTTCATTTGGTGGGTATTTCGGACGAGTCAAAAGAAAATTTAGAAAAAATGTTGTTCAAATGTGCTATGCTATGTAGTAACATCTAATTAAAAATTATCTAGTGATAGCCAAAATGATTTCCTGTCATTTTGTAAGTATTTTTAGGTTGAAGGATAATGTGTTAGCACTTAAAAAATTTGATTTGATGATTTTATGTGATAGGAATAATTGAAAATAAATTCAAAAAGCTAGAAAGGTCAAATTTGTCACTATTTAAGAGAATTCTATAGAAGGTCCCTAGTGGCTCACATTAAAGCTTTCAAGTTAAATTAAATGAAAGTGATTTTTAATAGTGTTTCTAAAGTTGTAATTACTTCAATTTAGTCTAAATGTACTATTTTTATGATTTTTTAAATGGAGCAAAATTTAATAAAAAGTACTGAAAATGGAATCAATTAGCGAGTATTTTTAGAGTCAAATGGTATTATAAAATTTTTCTTTTATAAATGATTTTCAATCTAAATCAATTATCAATTCGAGCTAGTCCCGATAAGAGTTTTGAGATACATTTTTTTAGTGATATTTGTTTGATTTTGAAGAATGAAGGGGGATTATGATTAAATACATGTGATTGAAATCAAGAAAAGCAACTTTAAATACATGTCGTTAGTTGGTACTAGTTATTGGGCATCATAAGAGGGATCGAGTCTTTACTTGTGGTGTAACCGACTCTCGAGCCCAATTTTATAGATCTCTGGTATATGCAAACCGTAAAATAATTCCTTTAGAGTTTTGTAACTCTTTAGTGAATGGTTTTAATAGGTCAACGATCACACCTAGCCAAAAAATATTGGTGGCGACTATTTAACCCAATCACTCTTGTATTTCAATATAAGAGCTTTAAACGAGCGATTAGTCTAACCAGTTAGGGCCCCATTATGATTCGAAGTGTTGTCTGCTATGATATATTGACATTTATATCTCGATGTATTATGACAAACCTATTTGAGATTCCACATGTAAAAATAATTTAAGAACATACCTTTAGCCACTGTTATTCAAGAATTACAACCTTACTCCAAATATATGAACATATATATATCGTGCAAGCTTTCTAGTCTATTTCTTTGTTTTTTGATAATTACCTTATAAAGGTGCACAAGAATTTGTGTAGACTAAACGAGGGATCTATATTCAATGACTAATTGGAATTGCATCTTACCATCAAAGAGCCAATATTTTAATTAGTAACTGAAGTAGACTTTAATTACCTTTAAACGCTTATACTGGAGTTTTATCTTGAATAGGATTTCTGAAAATCACTTCATTTATAACTAAATAATTATCTTGTTCTACTTAATTATTATGTGGGCAATATAAAGCCCAACAATGCCAACATGGACCTTGTAATTAAAAATCAATTTCAAAACCATGCCACTAGTTCAGAATAGTGATTTTTGTTTTAAACCATGCCATTGGTTTAAAAATAGTGGTGTTTCGAACTACTCCACCAATTTAGAATGTGGTTTTTATGATATCATATCTACACAGCTATTGGCTGTTTCCAATATAATCTAACCTATGCCATTAAGGTTAATTGTGGTTTTCATTGACTTTTGACCATTGTTACTGGGGTTAAAGGTGGCCATATCTTGTAATGGGAGATTTATTTTTGAAACTAAATAGCGAAGTCTTATTATGATATATCACTTTTGAAATAAGTTATTTACAAATATATGATTACTTAGAATTTTGTATTACATAATTCAATTTGTTATTTTGACCTAACGATTTTTTAACTTGATTAACCCAACTAAAAAGACATTGCTTGCTTGTTGAGTAGTTATATTCATTATGTTCTTTAACATTTAATAGGTTATGAATGTGGTTAGACACGCTGAAATATCGAAGAGTAATGTTTCAGACTTCACTACATGTTTTCTAAAACTTAAGTGTGTTTCAAAAACTTATACTTTTTAATAGTATTATTTAATAACTGTCTGAAGGTTTTCGAATGTTTAGTTTTTTTGAACCTTATGAAGTTCTTTTAAATATATTTATGAACTTAATTTTAAAAACTCAATTTATAATATTTAATAACATAGATTTCTTCAAATTTCAACAATTCGTTTGTTGCCTTTTATAGTTACTCATGGATATGCAGCATCTATTATGCCTTGATCTTAGGTGTGACATGCAATGTGTAAGTATTCAGATTAAAAGGGAATCTTGTTACAAGGTAGTTGAACATTATCTAAACCAATCTCCCTTAGTAATACCTTTTTTTTGTGTAGTGTTTTATTAGCTCTTAAATTTTAATATATTTCTTCTTTAATATAATTATTTCCCCATTTTGATTTATTTATTAGAGTGCATAGTTATATTTATATACGTGCATGATATAAATTATAATATAAGTTGAACATTTTAGCTCATCAAATCAAATATTTAAATATCAATATGATAATATATATCATATTTTCTATAATAAATTACATAACATATCAATTTTACATTCTTTTGGCTTAAACAATTATTGATATTAATCTATACTAGATTATGACATAGACTTTGTGGATTTCTAAGGAAAAAAGGGTAAAAAAAATTAAGTTTAAAGCTAGTTCTCTTTTTTTTTATAAAAATGTAATAATCTTTAAAATTTTATTATTGTTAATATATTGTTTTTAATTTTAAGTAATTTTATTGACTAAGTTGATGCTTGGTTAACTTGTGACACCAACTTAGCTTACCCCTTTAATATAGTGTAGATAATTAATAAGAGAAATTACCTAATACATTGCCAGTAGAATTTTTAAACTCCACAAGTAAGGTTATGGTGACACATGCTGTTAGAATATTATAAAAAAATAAAAAAAAAAGACTAAATAAAAAAGAAATGGGGCATGTAATAATCTTTTAACCCATAATGGAATTAAAAAACTCCACGAATAGATTAAGAGTTTACTACATATCTTATATTTATTTTTAATTAGCTTTCTTATTAAAAAGGAGTTTGGTTGGGATAATATTTATTTGTTAAGATAACGTAAGATTTCATCATATCAGTACTATATTTGCTTCAAAAATATTCGTAAATTTGATAATATGTTATTACCTATAATATCAAAATTTAATTAAAAATTAATATACGGGGTAATATCATACCCATATTTTTCTTAAGTTATGTCACATTCCGCCTGAGATGTAAAGTTAGTGACAATTTTATCCCCCATTTTTTATGTTTTCGAACTGGTGTGCCCACAAAATATTGTCAAATTACATACCATCAATCACCCTAGACTACTTGGCTATTCTTCTTTTTTTTTTTTGCCTTTAGCAGTCCACTTCTTACTCTTCCCCCCCCCCCTCTTGATTGACTCTCCCTCTTTTCAGCTATGGTTTGCTTATCACATTTTACTAATTAATATATGTTGGAATATCAAGTGTTTCGATCAATGCAGTTTATTAAGGTTTCAATTTTGGGGTTTTTGGGCCTTGATTTTGGGGGTTTAAGGTCACGAATTTGAAAACTTTTAGGGTTCGGTTTATGAGGTTTATGGCTTTAATTCTTGGTATTTAATTTGGGTGTTAAGGTTTCAATTTTAGGGTTTATTACTGGGTATCAATTTTGGGATTTTGGGTTAGTATTTTAGGGTTTATTTTGGGTTTCAAATTTTTTATCGGGTTTTGTTTGTGGTTTTATGGGTTCAATTTTGGGTTTAAGGTTTTGATTTTGGGGTTTATTTTAGGGTTTTGAGTATGAGTTTGTGGTTTCAAGATTGGGTTTATTTTGGGGTTTTAGAAGTGTTTTTAAGGTTTCATTTATGCGTCTCTGCCAGTTCTAGTTCAACATACTTTCTGCATCTGCTACGACATTTCATTAGGTTATTCTAAATATAAATTCTGCATTTCTTGTATGCATAAATTAATAAGCTGGTATCGTGGGGCAAACTAATAATTGTTTTGTTGAAACTGGTGCTTCACAAGGCAATTTCTAGCTATTTTATTGTTAGTTGTATTACTATTGGACAGTCAACAATGTACATTTACAAGGATTTTTTATTAGCAGCTTATATAAACATTGAAGCTCCTCGTGTTTGATCTTTAAAAATAAAAGCAATGTAAGATCTTGCCATTAATTGATGATTGCTTTTTACCAGGTAATATAACGATTTGGGGTAATTTATCTTGACATTTTGTAGTAAAGAAAATGTTTAAATTCATAGTTAGCTTGTACACCATACTTAAAATAAGGCTAGTTGAGACAAAGCTTGAAATGGTCTGATTATGATTCAGCATGTAAGCATGGCAGCTTGACATATGACTAGTTGAAAGATAGTTTGAACTGGTTGTTTATAATTTAGTATGAGCATGGCTACTTGAAATATAGCGGAGGTTATCATATTGTTCATGATTTAGCATATGATCATGTGTACATAAAACATGGCTAGCTGAAACATATACTTGAAAAAAAATTATCTTTATTATAGTTCTTAATATATGATAAGTATTCAGCATGCATGAATGGATCAGTTTTAGCTGCTAATTATAATTGGATAAATCAGATTTTGCTTTTTAAATTGTCAAACGTCTCATTTATTGAATTGGTGCTAAGAGTTCTGATTGAATTTGAAAACTTGAATCTTTGAATCCAGTTGTGCTGTTTTGATTTAAGAAAAATTTTACATTTTTCCTTTTGGGATTTGAAAATGGTGGTTGATGGTAGTGATTGCAAATAAGATGAATGAAAGTTGGTAAATTCCACTGTCAATTTGATGTTCATTTTGATAATCTGATCATTTTAAATTGGTTGATCATCATGTTAAAATCTGGAGTCAGGGCATCTCCTCTTACTTCACTTCCAAACTATAATATGATCATCGATGTGGAATTTTACTCGAATTAAAATACACAAATGCAAATTTGTAGTAACTCAAATTACATATATTAAAATTAAAAAATACATGTGATTATTAGTAACAAATACTCTTTAAGTCACAATCTAGAATTCGCTTATACAAAGGCAACTCGGTAAGGGTATTTTAATAATTTGGCGATTTTGGATTGTTACATTTTCAACCAAACACTATAATTCTAAATGAAAAGATGGTCAACCAAACACGTGAATGCAATATTAACGAGAATGTAACTAAATTATTTTGTAGCGGAAATCCTATTAATTTTGGTAATTTCATAATTTTTTGCTCCAAACCTACTTAAAAGTATGTATCAACCTATTAACACTGCTGCTAGACTCTAAAAGCTCTGTTCACAGTTAATGAAATTATTTGATTTAAAATATGTTAACAAAAATTTACCTAAAAAATAATAATTTATTTTTTAATTTAAATATTTAAATTATATAAAAATGATTACACCTAATATAAAATAAAAAAAATAACATAACACCCTATTCAACCCAAGCTCAAGGCAAAAAAAAAAAATTAAACCCAAAAAGACTTGAAATAAGAAAAAAAAAATTCACACCCTCAAAGACCAAAACTTTGAAAACCGAAACAGAGTGTAGCCCAAACCTGAAAAGCCAGCCCACTGCTACCTGTACCACAAATTGCTTGCCCTTGGGGAAAGGCCCGACTCTTTTAGGTGTGTTATCGCTGCTGACGGAGTTTTGAAGAACATCTTTTCCTCAGCCAACTATTGCTGTAACCTACCAACTTGGCACCTCTTAAAGTCTATTGCTAAATGAATTACTCATTTCCAACCATTGCTAATTATTTGTGTACTAATACTGCTTAACATTAAACAAATCAAAAAGAAATAAGAAGAAGACTTTAACCTTGAAGCTAAATTTAATATAGCGTTGAAAGCAATTGGCATATCTAAGAAGTTCAAAATGTAACAATAACATATATATTCTTGTAGAAAACACTGCAAAATGGTTGAAATTTTTGACAAGAATAAAATATGATTTAAGTTTTTATGATCATGCACCGCCAGCCATATCCATATCTGTAACCCCATCAATTCCCTTGAAAACAACACGTAATTTTCTCAAACCAGAAGATTTTCTGTTGTCCTTGTTGATTGTACCAGTTGCATGAAGGATGCCTTTCGGGATTTTATCCATGAGATCGTATAGGGGTAGATTTAGATTCGATCGAGTCATCTCTTCCAGAACAGGAGGTGCCTGCATGTATAGATTCTTTCCCTGATATGTAATTGAGGCCTTTGACATAAGCAGCTTAGGATGCTCCTCTAGCATATCTATGAACTGCACTTCAATATAAATCCAATAAGAAAAAAAAAAACCAAATTTACAAAAAGCAAAAATATAAACTCGGCTCCATCAGATTCAAAAAGTTAACCAACCTTTTGTAGAGTAACCGTAGTATCCAACTCAATGAGAACACCTGGACCACATACAAGACACTCCTTGTCCTTCACAAATTCTGTCACTTTAGTGTGAAGACCTTCAACACCATTATATCTACAAAAAAGCATATGTAAGTTTGACAACAGATTCGATGTTTAATAAATGACCAACATGAAAAGAAAAGATACAAATAATATACAAATGAATATCACCGTCCTAAAACCAGAGAAGAGATTAAAACAATAAATCGTTTATCCAATTGTTAATATCAAGCTTGCTGATGCTATTCATTTCAACAATGCGAGGTTGACAAGTTGACAATCAATTTATCGCAATAGGACAATCAAATCTTTTGCATGGTTTCAGAGTCTTATCCTCCCTCCCTAAGATAGCCAAGATTCAAAGATAATTCCTAATATCATTGCGGTTATAATCTAAGCATGCAATAAATGGAAATAAGAAACAAAATCACCAAAATCTTGCATTTCAGATATTGTCACCAAATCATCAAAAGCCGCAATAATAAAATCCCCAAAGAGCAAGAGATTTGGACATTACGTAAGATAGTTTGATAGAGTTTTACTGCATCCTGATGCAATCTTCAAGGTTTCCAAGGCACAAGCAGCAGAAATAATTGCATTGGTTGAAGCAATAGCTGGTATGATGTTTTTTACAACACCCTGCAAGTAACAAAGAATTATTTTATTTTTTATAACATTTACAATAAAGAAGGAAGAAGGAACCTTAATTATCAAAAAGGAGAAGAAACTCAAAAAGTGACAATTTATACTTTAACAAATGGAAATTAGTACCTTAAATCTAGAATCAGAATACCATTTGCTTATATGTAGTTGAGAAGTATGAAATCTTGAAAAGCTATGAAGCACGGACATAGGCACGCAGTATTGGTAGACATGGTAATCTCTAAAAAAATAAGGATACAGGTACAATAGAACACAGCAATAAAAATATATTTTATATTAATATCAATAATTATACATTAAATTTCTCAAAATATATAAAATTCTAATTTTAACACTAAAAAGTTTTTGAAATAAATATAATCAATAAAACACATTTCATGTTATAATAATAAATTACCAAAATAATTTAATTATCTCACAAATATTCTGTAACTAGGTTGCATAGACTTAAATTTTCAACTTTGAATCTACTAAGATCAAATGCTTTGGGCCAAAAAGCTCAAATCTATTGCACCCAACCCAAACTAGAAGCCCATACTATACTAATTATTCTTTGTCCACCAGTCCGTATATTAGCTACTCATTACTTCTTGTTGAAAAAAACCTAACCGACTTGCCCTTGCCAGCTGCCCCTATCTACAATTCCTCTCCTTCAGTTTTTCTCATTTAATGGCTCAAATTAATATTGAGCTTGTAAAACTACAATGACAGACCAGCCTTCCCTCTATTTCATTTTATTCCATTCCATTTTAGCCATCAGAATCATACTTCAGCAGACCAACAGTCTTCTGTTTTTCTTTTTCATTTTTTTTTTTATTTTTTCACTTTCTTATTTGAGTTTCTGGTCTTGACTCCCATGTCTGCCCATATCCAAATAACTATAATATTTTTTTTTGGCCATATCTAACCATGTCAAATAAGTAATTTAGTGTGTAGGGAGCTGTCCGTGTTGGAACGGATACGACACTGGTAAGCAGGGAGGCGAGGTCTGTGCTTCATAGTTGAAAAGTACTTAAGAAGAAAATATTAAGAAACCAAATTGCTAGATTGCACAACTTAAAATATAAGTTATTTTCTTCAGTACTCGTAAAGAAGTAGCAATACAGCAATTAAGCAGATATATATCACAAACTTTAGCTTCCCAGAATACCTGAGTAAGAGAATAAGTAACTCCTGGAATGCCGAAAAGCTCAGCTCTCTTGACAGCCTGTGATAGGATGTCATTAGTGAAAGAATCAAAAGGTAAAACCAATTTGATGGAAAGCAATGCTAAAAAGATTCATATAATTAACCTCATCATAGACCCACTTCATGTGATCTGCATTATCTGGATCGAAAGCCTTTCCACTGTGAACCTATAAGGTCGGGAGATGAAACCATCATAATATATCAGAATAACTGATATGTTATCTATTTAAGAAAGCACAAACAAGAAAAATTATTACCTCATCCCATTTAATTAAGTGAGCATATTCGATACAATGAGCTGCATTTCTGGGGGTTTCTGCTAAAGTACATAAAGGAAACTTCACTTGAGGAGGAAACAGCCAGATTGTACACTCAAAGCATGGTGTGATCCCTGGCACAATCACCCTAGCATGGCCCTTGAAACCTTCAGTCCCACCATCTACCATAGGCTTCATTGTTTCTTCTCGTGGATTGTCATCAGCATCATACTCTTAAATAACAGAAAAACAAATAGGCACGATTATGACAGGAAAAAATATGTGAATATGACACCAATACATGAATTGCCAAGTCTACCCTTATGTACTATCATTGTGCCATGATGATGAACCTAAAGGCGAGAGTATTAGAGTATATTTCTTTCCCTCACATTAAGTATGTTCCAAGAATTCCCAAATAAAAATAAATTTAAATTTTAAAGTGCCCCAGGCCAAATATAATTAATATACAAAGCTACTTTCAAGCAGCTATAGTCAACTTGTAAGAGGTTAAAAACACGCACCAAGGAAACTACAAGCCACAGCATTAATATAACTCCGAGCTTCAATGGAATCAAGACCAAGGGCAATGATATTGAAGTCACTATAAAATTCAACGTCCTTATCCTCAATTCGGCAAAAATGAGGCACAATATTCACACCACTAACTCGTTCCATGACACGCTTTGCTGCAACCTCAGCCTTTGGCTTACCAACATCTTCCAGCCTACAAGTATTTACACCCAAAATTACACTAACCTTAAATTTTCCAGTCCCAAATGTGAATAAATCAGCAGACACAAAGTAGACATCCAAACTGCAGTAGCAAAGGGCAACAACCAAAAGAAAGAGGCAGTAGAGAATTTATAATGATGGTGAAAATTAGCTAGTGTGAAAAAAAATATATATAACCCGATGCGTCTAATATTTTTACAAGACAGCCATGCATCTTTTCGTGTTTGGTTTTCTTTTGACACATGTGACAACCTCACCAGGATATTGCGGTGCGATATTAAAAAACCCTCTCCGTCCTAAGATTCGGACCCCAAGACTTGCAAGGTAAATGTATATTTAGCAAAACAAGTTCAGCTATTTTCCGGTTCTAATTTAGACAATCAATTTAATCACAAGAAACCAATTCACCATGGCAGCAAATTCAATCAAGAAATAAACAGAAAAAATAAAAAATTACAAAAAATGAAACATAATAAAAATTAAAAAAAAAAAAACAAAAACAAAAACCTGAAGAGGAATTGACGGTTGAGATTGGTGACTTCAATCCGATCCATGTCAATTACCTCAAGATTTTTAAAACCAGAGAGAGCCAAATCCTTAAGAAGCTCACATCCCAATCCTCCTGCTCCCACCACCAAAACTCTCGCATATTCTTGCAAATCATCCCTTAACTGCAAATACCCAAAACCCTCCAAAATTAAACCAAAATACCCAAAATTGAAAGATAGCAAATAAACCGTTCGTAAAAATGGCAGAGAGAAGAGAGAAAGAATTATACTTGGACGCCAGGGTCGAAGTTTGGGCCAACAAGGTTTCCTGGTCGGAGGAGGAGTTTGTCCAGATCTCTTGATTTACTGGGAGGAGCTGCGTCCGCCATATTTTAGGTAGGAAGAATAAGGTTCTTCGCGTGTGGGGTTTTGATTTAATATAAATTGGAACAGAAGAATAAACCGCCGAGAGATGGTCCCTTTATTAGTGAAGGCAGCTTAGCTTGTTTTCTACTTGACTATGATCTGATGGCCCTAGGAAACACGCTAATTCAGTCCTCAGTGTTCACTCCCCCAACAAAACCATTTTTATCAGTTGATTTCTACCTTTTTCTTTTTCCCCTTAAATAAAATGGTTTGTTTGTTTTCGGCAGAAACGGGCTGGACTTGCATAATTTGGTACTCGAATTAAATTAGTTTTAAGAGTTTTACGTAAAACTTTAATTATTAAAGTGTAATGAAAAATGATAACAAATGTTTAGTCAAAATAAATAATAATAAATTAATTATGACATTTAGGAGTGTGCAAAAAGTTTTAAAAAAAAGAACAGAAAAAAAAAAAGACAGAAACCGATAACTATTCGGAATTTGCTTTGTTCAATATCTGTTGAAATTGATCAACTTTGTTAGTTCAAATGTGTATTTGGTCGATTTATTGTTTTTTTATTTTAAATTAAATTAATCGAATAAAATGATTAAAAATAAATAAATAATATTATTATTTTTAGTTCAATCCAAAACCAAACTCGTAATCTAACCTATAATACCCATAACCCATGCTCATAACACATAACTCAAACCTATGTGGAGGAAGTCATTGCTCATACCCAACCCATCTCATCCATAATCGAAAATCGATATAGGTCACCTCCTTTCACATAAAAAAATATATGAAGAAAGTCAAGTGTTAGTGATATTCGCTTTGAATTAATCTCGATTTTGATATAACAAAAACTTAACCTTAATTAGCTTGCAATTAAGCATTTTCAAACTTGGTATATTTCCTTGAATTAATTTGAAACACTTTAAAAAAATACCAAGATGTTTTTACTACTCAACTTAGTCAAAAATGTGTTTTTAATATATGCTTTGGTATAAAATATTTTTTAGATAAGTTTTATAAGTTTTAAAATCATGAAAATTGTTTTAAAATAGATTTTCACAAGAATGTATCGATACCCTAAGTTTATATATTGATACAATGTTTGACAGTAGCTAAACTAAGTTGAAACCTTTGATTGAATCAAGACACGTATTCAATGTATCGATGCACCCTTTAATTGTATCGATACGTAGCCTTCTAATAGTCATATTTTGTACGTTTAAATGCAATGTATCGATACTCATGGTAAGTATATCAATACATTATCACTGGATTAAGCAAGAACCACATTAATGAAGATTTCAAAGGCTTTATTGCATCCCCAACAAGTCCCAACGACCATATACCACTTCCTAGCTATAAAATAGCTTATCCAACACCTCCATAAGTAAGAATCAAGAATAAAGAATGTATATAGCTAAATCCCTCATCTCTTCAAGCTTTAAGTTAGTTCAAATTGTGTATACGATTAATTCTTCTTATCTTTGTATTCCTTTGTAATTCTATCAATAGAATTCACTATTCTTTAAGCTCAAATTTCTAAATACTAAACCTTTTAGAGGTATTCTTTATTTGCACCCAAATCTTGCATAAAAGGGAGTTAGTGCCTTAGCTTTAAAAGGTAAAGAGGTTGTTATCTTGTCCTAGAAAGTTAGAAAAGGTAGAGACTGCTATGTTGTCATAGAAAGATAGAGAGGGTAGAGGTTCTATCTTAGTAAAAGATATGGAGTTATAAAGGTTATACTTTGTCCTTAAAAAGTATCAATTCAAAGATAGTGAATTGGGAATTCCTCAATAAGTGAGGCCTAGAGAAAGAACATAGGCATTGAGGTCGAACCCCTATAAGTATGATTGTGTTTGTTTCTCTTTCCTTTCTCATTTAGTATTTGTTATTCATTATCTTGTTTATTTAAGTTCTTCACTGAATTTCTCAATTTACATTTTCAAAATTTTAATTTGCAAAAGGTATTGTAAAATTAAATAACCCCCTTTTGATTTTATTTATTGCAAGGTCTAACATCAAGAAACTAAGCCCTAATGCCACCTCTTTTCTTTCTCCCACATTTTATTGATGGATATTAACTTACACAAACACCTATTTCCAATCATTCCTATGATCCTTTATGAGGAATTGGAAGTCCAATGACTAAGGCAAAGACCAAATACACGAAGTAAGCTTTGCAAGAATTAATCATGGAAATTTAAGCAAAAGAGGTTGTTCAAGATAAATTGGATGCATTCCAAGATTGATCACTTTTCTGCTTTATATTGAGGCTAAAAAGGGTGAAGAATAAAGCTTGAAGCCCAATTCACGATTCAAGATGAATCAAGCTCAATTTGCATGTATTCATGGGCATATAGTTTAGGATTTTAGATTTTTTTTAATAAGCACTTGACCTTTTAATTTTAATTTGTTTAGATAATTCCTAATCATATTATGATAAAGAATACACTTTATCCTTATTAATTACTATTTGGATTGTATTTATGATTCTTAAATTGTTTAAAGAAGTCTTAATTAGATTAGGATTTTATCTTTATTGATAAGGATTGTCCTTGTTTAGTTGGGACTCTATAGATTTTAGGCCTGTATAAGGTTGCCTCATTCATGTAATTAAGTAGATTTGAAAAAAAAAATATCTGAAGAGTTTCTTTACTTTATCAGAACTTCTTCTTTATTCTTCAAATAAGAACTCAAATTGATTTTATCAAGGTGAATTGTGGTGATCAAGATTTTTATAACTTTGGTTCTAATCAGCAGGTTTGATTAGGGTCAAGTTTTCTTTGCTTGACTTCAAAGACGATCTTAGGGGTCTAATTCCATCCAATCATGTTTTACGTTGTATTCAGCCTAAGGTTCACTTTATTTGGCATCAGAGATTTGGTTCTTGAAAGTTATGCATACTCTATCTTATATTCTCATAATTTCATTATGTTGCTATTATATTTAGTGTTGTCCATCATCTATAAAAAAATGTTCCAGTGTTTAATCTTTTTACTATTCATCATCTATAAAAAAACCAAAAAAAGTGTTATAGTGTTCTAACCCTTTTCCATCTTAAAATTGTTTATTACAGCTTCATATTCACATCTTACAAAGAATTCTTTGTTCCCTTTTGTTGATTTCTCTTCCTTTGATATTTGTTGCTAAATTCATTTCCCTTCATATTTTTTGTTGATTTCACTTCTTTGATCTTTCTTATTTATCTTAATAATCAAAGTTATAATAACTTCATTATTGCTTGCTATTTGGTGAGATCATTGATAATGTTGTTTTTAAAAAGCTTGTAAGGAGAAGTAGAGTGGTAAAAGGCAAGAAAGGTGAGAATATCTTTGAGAAAAGCCAAAATTGAGTGAAAGACGAGTGATTAAGTAATTAATTTCCATTGTAAACACGTAATGGGGTGTGTAAGGAAAACCTATCTATTTTTTATTTCTAACAAATTTTGCAAGTTTAAATTATAAGTAGTGGAGGAGATAATGTTGAAACTGATATCAAGTTGTTTGTGAAGGCTGTCCATGACCAATTCAAGCTTCTAAACATGAGGTTAGATAATATAAAGTCATCATCCAATCATAGATTCTCTAAAAAACACATGGTTGAGTAGAAGGAAAAGGTGGATTTTTATTATGATGAGAGTAATTATGGGAAAGTAAAAAGGTTGTTCCAAAATGATATAGCAATTGAGGTAGTATTAACATAAAAATCCCTACCTTTCAAGGGAAAAATTACCCTGAATTATACTTAGAATGGGAGAGGAAAGTAGAACATTTTTTTATTGACATAATTACTTCAAAGAGAAGAAGGCTAAACCAACAACAGTTGAGTTCACGAATTATGCTACTATTTGGTAGGATCAATTTGTGATTAATAAGCATAAGAATGGTGAGAGACCTCTTCGGTCATGGGAAGAATGAAGGCAGTGATGAGAAAGAGGTTTATACCTAGCCATTATTATAGGGACTTGTAGAGAAACTTGCAAGGGTTGACTTAAGGATCCATGAATGTAAAGGATTACTATAAAGAGATGGAGATAGCCTTGATTCTGGCTAATATAAAGGAAAGCCATAAGGCAACTATGGCTAGATTCATTAGTGGTTTGAATAAAAAGATAGCTAATGTGGTGGAATTGCATGATTATATGTAGATGGAGGAATTATTGTATAAAGCTATTAAAGTGGAAAAGCAATTGAAGTCTAAGGGCACTGCCCAATATAGTTTAGATTCTAGCTTTTCATAGAAGTCAAATTGGAATAACAACAAAGCTACTTCAAAACCTAAAGAAAATGCAAAGGCAAAAGATTTGGTTGTTATTTCTAAAGGTAAAATCGAAGCTAAGTCATCTTCTAAATCACATGATGTTAAGTGTTTCAGGTGCCAAGGATTTAGGCATGTTGCTTTTTAATGTCGAAATAAAAGAACTATGATTGCTATGGATAATGGTGACATGGAAAGTGTAAGTTTAAATGATGATGAAATGCCAACATTAGAGGATTGTAGTGATATTGACATTAAAAAACCTATGCATAGTGATATGCTTATTACTAGGCGTGCTCTTAATATATAGCCTAAAGAAGATGGTAATGAGGTACAACATGAGCACATCTTTCATATTAGGTGCCATGTGAACTACAAGGCACGTAGCATGATTATTGATAGTGGTAGTTGCACTAATGTTGCTAGTACTTTGATGGTTGAAAAGCTAAATTTGCCTACATTAAGGCATCCAAGACCATATAAGCTGCAATGGTTAAATGATTATAGAGAAGTTAAGGTGACAAAGCAAGTGTTAGTTGCATTCTCTACTGGCAACTATAAGGATGAGGTTCGTTGTGATGTGGCACTAATGCAAACTGGTCATCTACTCTTAGGGCATCCATGGTAGTTCATAGGAAGGTTACTCATTATCGGTACAAGAATAGATAGTTTTGTAATGAATAATCGAGTTATTGTATTAACACCTCCCAAACCATTGGAGGCATATGAAGACCAAACTAGGATAGCTAAAGAGTGTAAAATGAAAGAAAATAATAAGTGCATGAGAAAAAGAAAGTAGTGAAATAAAAGGTGAATGTGTGTAAGAGAGTAAAAGAAACATAGTCATATGTAATGAAGGGAAAAATTCAGAATATCGGTAGCAAAATAGAGAGAAAAATAAAAGAGTTATTGCTTTTTCCAAAAAAAAAGTGAAATTAAAAGTGCTATGCTAGCAAGCCAACAACTACTTGTACTTTTGTACAAGGATGTTTATTTCTCAACTAATGATCTTAACCCTTCTTTGTCAAGTATGGTTGTTTATTTGTTATAAGAATTTGCATATTTATTTCCTGAAGAAATGCCACACGGATTACCTCATTTAAAAGGTATTAAGCACCAAATAGACTTCATTGGCAATTCATCAATCATTAATAGACCAGCTTATAAAGTAAATCCTAAGGAGAAAAAAGAGATTCAAAGGTAAATGGATGAATTAGTACAAAAGGAATTCGTAAGAGAGTCTTAGCCCATGCTCGATTCTAGTGATTTTGGTGCCAAAGAAAGATAGAATATGGTGCATGTATGTTGATTGTCGAGCCATCGATAAAATCACTGTAAAGTATAGACATCTTAATCCTAGGTTAGATGATATGCTTGATGAATTGCATGGTTC
>JBBYHO010000022.1:6967387-7001564 GCA_038382025.1 Adansonia gregorii | reverse complement strand
GATGAACTTGGACCTCCATATTCCATTTCAACACCTCTAATTAGAGAGTCTATCATTATAAAGTTGTTTGGCTCATCATCTTCGTCGCTTGGAACTGTTGGTGACACTGATGAATAATGAAAAGATTCATACAAATTATTCATCACCACTTGTGCATTTTGAGGAGGTTAACATTTAGGATTCTCAAATGGCCATGGCATATGTGTATCTACAGTAAGCATGTATGAAGCTTCAACATTATGATGTACATCCTTAAGGTCGGCATATAACTCAATTACACCGATATTAAGAAATTGCTGATGAACATCAAACATGCATCTGACATCATCATCATCTTCAAGTGAAACGTCCTTTATCGAATGCATCCTTCTCCCATGGAAATAGAAAGCCTATAGTTGATATCTGATACTTTGGTTTTACTTGTAGCTCTGATTTTTATACCAATTTTTACCTTCAATTCCTCTGTTGTAATATTTTGATCAATACTAATAGTTCTAGGATGGTCACTTTGAAAGGTAAGACTTTCTTCATTGTTGACAATTTTTTCATTAAAATAGACAAGTGCAACAAATCTATTACTCATGTTGGTAAGATGGAAATAACTCTAAACAAAATGCTAATAATTAAAAACTAAGAAAACAAAAAAAGAGAATAAAAAGCACTATCACTAAACTAAGAAAACAACCATAGCAGCTGAGAATGAAAATGATAATAAAAATATCAATGATGAACTCATATTTATAATGCAACATAGTCAACAAGATTTTTTTCTCATTCAAAATGTGTAAATTTGTTCCATGCATTAGTCTAATCTTTACAGTCTAACATTTACAATCTATGCATTAGTCTTATAAACTAAAGATGATATCTGAAGGAATCTGATTCCTATGCATTAGTCTCATCAACTTATTTTATATCAGCAGAAATTGCTTTTCTCATGCATTAGTCTTTTTAACTTATTTCATATCAGAAGAAATCTGATTGCATGCATTAGTCTTATCAACTTATTTTATATCATAAGAAATTTGATTACATGCATAAGTCTCATCAATTTATTTCATATCAGAAAAAAACTGATTCCCATATATTAGTCTCATCAATTTATTTCATATTACAAAAAAATCTGATTATCTTGCATTAGTCTTATCAACTTATTTTATTTCAAAAAGTTTAATTTTCATACATTAGTCATGTCCTTCCGAACATAAATAAAACCTAAAACTGTGGCATGAAATACAAAATCATAAGATGATTTGACAATTTTTAATGCAGCAAAAAAAGTCAAAAAAATTAATTGTGTTAGGAAATCGCCATTTCATATGGCGATTTCCCAACTAGTACTCCAATTTCCTGCCTTGGGTTTTGTAATTGGTAAGAAATCGATATTTTATTTATCAATTTCTTATAAGAAATTGAGAAATCGCCTAATCAAATGGCGATAGTTGAGAAATTACCATCTAATTAGACGATTTCTCAGTAAATCTTACAATTTTTTTCATGTTGAAAAATTAGCATTTGAAATAGCAATTTTTCAATAGCTTTTTAAAATTGGTATATTTCGATAAATAATCTGAAAAAGACCTATTTCGATAAATAAAAATTTTTTATATTATTTTAATAAAAAACTGAAAGCGTTGCCGTTGATCGAACCTTTTATTAAATTCTTGAAAATAGGTATAAAAATAGAAGTAGTTCTCTTCGTGTTATATTCTGTCCTTGTACAAAATTTTTTTTGTTCAAAGCTGTATCCTAAGTTCTTTTTCCCAATAATTTTATTATAGTTATATTCATCAACTCATGAAAAATTTTTTGAAAAGGTTTTTTGTTCAAAAGTTTTTTTTTAATATTAACATAAACTCATGAAAAATTCATTTTTGTTTATATATTTAAAAGCTAAAATTGTGATGAAACATTAAAGTCAGATATATTTAAAAGCTAAAATTATGATAAAAATTAAAATAAAAATATTTTTACTGTTAAAATGCCTAAAAATCAAATAGAAGAAATAAGAATGAAAACGACAGAGTATTTGGAAACCATAATGTACAAGCTGGGGTGCTAATATATTATAAAGTGAAAAAAAAAAAGAAATAAAAGAATGGAGGCATTGATAAATAAACGATGAAATAAAGAAACAAATGAAAGGGTGCTCATTGTTGACAAATCTAAGTGAAAGGAGGGAAGTAGGCCCCCAAAGGATCGCCATTTGACAACCTACCGGAATTATGAGAATGGATGTGATCATTAAATGCAGGGTGGTGGTGATGTTTTAGTTTTAGATGGGGAAGCTTAGGGGTTAGCATTAAGGTAGAGCAGCAGTTATTTTTGGCCTATGCTGTGAGCCGCATGCAACTTTTTGCGTGTTAATTTTATATGGACGCCATTGTTGTGTTGTAAAGCCTCGAATGTTTTCCGTCTTTTTGCTATCAATACGAATTATCGCTTCTGCATGAATATATTTTAACGTAATGCGAAATTCGCTTAGTCTAGCAGCGTCATGTGACATGTGAGTGTGACCCCTGCTTTTGGTCTTTGACATGACCATGCCTGTCTCGCCTGTGTCCTAGACTTGCCCCCTCTATGCATCACCCAGGCCAAGAACCAAGATACGTAGTCCACTCCGCCCACACCTCCAAATCCCATTCCCAACCCCTTTGTGCGTGGTCTCTTATGTTTGACACAACAAGACGCACGCTAAATTCTCCCACACTCCAAAACAAGAAAAGAAATGTAAATTATCATCAATAATTAATTCCCATTCCTCCCTCGTCCCTCATCTTCTTCCTTACCACAACAATAAAATAATAATAATGATAATAATAATGCCTTTCAGCCTTCATCATTGAATACTTATTACAGTTGGCCATCCATCCATCAACACTCGTTTGTTTTAATGGTCTCATCTCTCAACTCATCAATTTATGGATCGAGTTGGACTAATTTGTCAACGAGACTATCAAAAGCAAAGGTGTGCCTACCTGCTAACGCTATGAGTGTCTAAAATGTTATTAAATTATTATTGGTTTTGTAAATTAAGTACAGATGGGTGCCCATCTTGTGCTTGCGCTTTGCATGCATCAAAGTTAAGGTGGCATTGAATTTGTCAAGCTCAAATACAGGGGATTTTTATCACACAATCCGTCTAACACTGTGTAACTCAGTATTGACTTTATTTTATTTTTGTTTTTTACTTTTTGGGTTTGCAGCAATAGGGACAACAGAATGGAAAAAGAAATTAACCGTTACATTAGGTCACGGTAAAGAAAAGGGAGCATAACATTAACATAGCAAGATGGAAGTGAAAAGGGCAACGGGCAGATGATTAAGCAGAAGCGCACAATCAATGACGATCAGTGTAGCAAGAGTAGGGCAGGGAAAAATAAATGAGAACTAAGAGGGGTTTGAAAGAGACAGATGCGGCTGACATTTTCATCGCAATCAGAGGTGTACATGTGTGCCTCGGAGAACGTGCCTCTCACGTGTTGGAGTTGTACTAGTAACATTGTAGTAGTGGGTGCAGCCAGGCCTGGCCAGCCAGCGCTGGGAGAGAGAGAGAGAGAGAGAGAGAGAGAGAGAGAGACAGAGAGAGAGAAGACTTATGCGCTCTTTTGGTTCTTCTACTCTCCCCAGAAAGGACAGCGCTACCGTTGCCCTCTCCTCCGTAAAAGACGTTCAACTTTTTCACACCAAACTGTGGCCTTTGTGCCATTCCTAATCCTATTGCCTATGGCCTGTCCAATTCTCCATGTGAGAGTATATTTTAATAATGTTTTCTTTTGTGTGTCCTCGTAAAATGTGTGCCCTGTTTCTTTTCCTTTTCTTTTTGGTTCGTTTGGTTGGCAGTGTGCAGTCAACTTTTCATGGATCGCTCAGCCTGCTACCACTGTACCAATGCAAATAAATTTCCTCTACCTCCTCGGTCCTCATCATCGATCAAAAACTCAAAATCCAAAAAGTCTAATCTACCATCTAGAGACTAGATGATAGCTTGCCGCTGCCTGTGGGGCTTGAGTTAAAGAAGGCCGCCTCACTCATGACTCAACTCTCCCACCAGAACGGAAAGTTAAATTATCACGCATTGTTCATAAATTAAAAAATCAAAGCTTGTATTATTGTTATTGACTATTATACACCAAACTACAATAACATCTTAATAAGATTTTTTTAAAATAAGGTATTTTTTAAAATATTTTAAGTTTCTTACATTAGCAATTTTTTTCAAAATAATTAATGATATTTAGAATAATAGTTTTACATTAAATATAAAAGTAAATAGCTTATTTATAATTTTTAATATATTGAATAAATTTTATTTTAATAATAACCTTAGAACACTTCCTAATAAAATTTTGATAATAATTTATATAAACTATTATTTTATAATGATGGTAGAAATGTTTAATTTTACAGCCAAATTTAAGTATGATACGTACTTATTTTATAAGTAGATAATTATTTTTTTAAATACTTCTCGAAAAGATAGTATTTTTTAAATTTGCTTTTAGAATTAAATTTAATCCATATATTAGATAATTAGAATATACACAAGTTTTGAAAATTTTATATGTTTTTATACTATATATTTTTATTTATTAAATCAATCATGCTCTGTTTATATCTTATTATATATAGATTATATAAGATTTAAATGGTTAAAAATAATGATAATATTTTAATAATAATATAAAATTTTTAAAAACATTAATAATAAATATAAGATTATGAATGATAATATTAAAAAATAAAACTAGTAAAAGAAGGTAAAATAAATTAGTACCTTACAATATTAATTACACATATAATACGTTTATACTGAGTGTATTGCGGTGGGTGGCTTACATTAGTATAGAATAATTTAGACATATTAGGTAATTATATTCATTGGGTTTGGGTATGGGTATTAAAAAAGGGGGTAAAGCCGAAAGTAGTTGGGGGAGGAGGACAAGACTAGAGGATGATGCATGTAGCTCTAAGCTGAATGCAAAATGTCAAACACTACGTTGCAGTTTTGGGAACTGGGGTTTGACAGACACTATCTCCTCCCCCTCCTCGACCACTACACTACTTGCCCCTTCCTCTTCTGTCCTTTACTTGCCAACCTTAATGCATCTTCTTTACTTTACTCTTTATATGTACACTTCTATTATTATTAATTTCAAATTGAATTTGCATTTTTGTTGTGTAATGCAAGGAGTGTTTCTATCCCTACTATTCTCTTACTTTTAGATTCTTTTACCCATTTATAATACGTTGCACTTCAATGCACCCCTCTCCCTCTTCTCTTCTCTTCCCTATATGCAATTTTAATATAATAAAAGAAAAAAGAAAGGAAAATACCAATCTACCCTACCCTACCGTAATTTGCCATTTCCCTATAACAAGGAGACTTGTGTAAGGTTTCGTTGACTATTTTTATCTATTAATGGATTAGATTTAAACCCCAAGATACTGTCCCTGCAAAAATGGACTTTATCTAAAATATAGAAACTAAGAACGTAATGCCCACTAATAAATAATAGCTAAGAAAAAAAAAGGTAATAATAGCTGGCTTCATTTTTAATATATTTTAGGAGCTATTAAATAGGTAGAATGAGAAATAATAATTCATCTTCATCTTCATTTTCATTTTCATTTTCATTTTTATTTTCAAATATTAGCGGCATTTATCTTCTTCTAGAAAATAATTAATTATGTTTGGACAACTTTAAACAGAAGAAACTTTTATTTATTAGTTTGGCCTAAATTAGATGGTTAATCTTCAAAATAATGAAATTTATGTTTTACATTTTTTTTCAAATCATAATTTTTCGCTCTTACCATCAACCCTATGGCCAATTAGACCCTAAAATCAACAATAAATTTTGAATAATAAATTATATATTTCATAAATAATAGTAGTCTAATTATATTTCATTAAACTTTAAACTTAACTGAAAATCCAAAATAAACCTATTTTAAAATGAAAGACAAAAAAATAAGAGAGGAGAAATGAAAGCAAGCCAGATTTTTCCCATATTATGAATTTGCAAATCCACAATTCAACCAACAAAAGTTTCCTATTGATTTTAAATACTACAGTCTTAATATTTTAAATTTTCTGAAAATATTCGTTCCATCACATTTTTACTAAGGATGTCTAATTTTTTTTTTATGCTAATAAATGCCATCATCATATCCTAGTTGTAAAAGAAACAATTTAGTTAAGCTTCCTTCTGTTTGACTTTTGCTACTTGTTTTTTTTTTTCCTAACAAGAAAGCAAACAAGAGAAAAATAAAATAAAATAACAATAAAACGAATAAAACAACTATCAATCGTACAAAGCCTTCCTTGCCATCCTCGTAGCAGTCTATTAGCTAAGTAAGCATAGGGACCATCAACAGAAACAAAAGGGAAAAAAGATTAAATTATTTTTTTACCATATTATGATTTATATTGAATTTTGTTATTATTATTATTTTTGTTTATTTTGGAAAAATATGAACTAATGGCTATTATCTCGAATATTTTGCAGGGGTAGACAGCAAACAAGTTGAACAGAAAATTTGATTTGACAAAATTCATCAGAAAAAAAAAACTTAGATTGAGGTTAAAACTTTGGATAATTTCTAACAATGAATTCTAATTTTAAACGTAGTGATTGTATAATTAAATATATATTTTTTAAATTCATAAATTTTTTAATGTATATGAAAATTTATTGAAAAACTTTATAAGTAGGGTCAGCTCAATTACACATGTCCCATTCTTTTTATTTCTCTAAGTATAATTTAAGAGACGTATATCGTCTCATTAACACTGCTTGTAAAATTTTTCAACTCCAATAATAATGTATTAAATAATTATTCAATATATATTTAGTAATAAATTTGAAATACTTATGAAAATTTATTGTAGATTTAAAATTCAAATTTTTATATTTTTTAAATATATAATTATATTAAATTTTACTAATTTGTATATAGCATATACATTTTACTCTTATAATTTAAATAATAAAGAAATTAAGATAATTTCATGTTCGTAAACATCAGAACATAATGATAAATCTGATTTTTATCCCAAAAACAGAATTTATAATTTTAAGCAGTTTACAGACCAAGAAGAAAGAGATAGAAAGGCAAAGGAGTATTCAAATTGAATACTGTTCTCTTTAGCTTGAAAAACATACCAGACTTTGGATGCATACACCTGTTTGGCTTTGGGCGAATCGTCTCGGCATTCTCAATAAGACATGCATTTCTCACGACCTTTTCGAGTTGACTAAATAAAGCTGTACATAAAAATTGGCTTAATTTGCCAAATAGCGCTGTAGATCAAACGGCAAACATAGATAGGTAGCTATTATTCGTTGGAACTTGGAACCTTTGCGAATCACATGCCCAGTGTCTGTGTCTATCAGTTTGAGGTTTACTAGTTTACACCGGCCCTATAGTTATAAAATAAATAATGTTGTATTACTTTTATATGTAATTGACAAAAACCACAAGCTTGGGAGATGGCGTATAAATGACTTGAAATTGTTTAAAACGTCAACTATCATAATTATTTATTTTTCTATTTTTTAATGTTAGAAATTTGTTATAATATAATTCAATAAAATGTAAAAATGTTAGTCGTAAGGTAGAACTATCAAAAGAAGTAAAAATGTTAATCGTAATTTAGAAATAAAAATTCAGTTATGCACAAGCACAGTAAACTTTTAAGTGTAAATTTCTTTATCTTTAAATTGACATTATTGTTCTTGTAAAGATTGTCTGAGTTTCAGGTAGAAGTAAATTAATTTCATAGGTCACCAAGTTTCATTTATAGTTTGAAATATTATCTATGTATCTTTGCTAGGAAATATTTTACACAAAAAAAAAAAAGGAGTTGCTCGCATGATAAACTAAATAGTATACCACTTAAATCCTTACACTAAATTTTAATTGTTATTGAGTATAATAATAAGCAATGACCGTAGTCGCAAAACTTCTTAAGTGCTAAGTTATTTATGCAAAATTCTAATCTAATATGATCAAACAAACTAAAAAATTTCATAAAAAAAATGTAAACTAAACTTTGATGGAGGGTTTGATTGTATATGGATAAAAATAAAATAAGAAAACAAAAAAGTAAAATTAAAATTTAAGGAAACAAAATTTTATATCTAACAAGTAATAATAATGATAAAAAAATATGGTTAAGGAATTCATTTGCCACCTCTAAACATGAAATATAGCCAAAAATCAAAGTTATCTTTCACTCTCTCTTTGGAAAATAATAACCCTAAAAACAATCACAAGCTTGATAGTTTCGATCTTTCGTTACTTTATGTTGAGACATAGAATAAGCACTTTCACCCAATCTTTTTCATTGAACAATATAGAACAAGCTCTCTAAATTTAATTCAATGAAAGAATTCAATCTAGAAAGATAGATTATAGCAAGCGAAAAACAAAAAAGTAAAATTAAAGTTTAAAGAAACAAAATTTTGATATCTAACAAGTAATAATAATGATAAAAAAAATATGGTTAAAGAATTCATTTGCCACCTCTAAACATGAAATATAGCCAATAATCGAAGATATCTTTCACTCTCTTTGGAAAATAATAACCCTAAAAACAATCACAAGCTTGATAGTTTCAATCTTTCCTTACTTTATGTTGAGACATAGAATAAGCACTTTTACCCAATCTCTTTCATTGAACAATATAGAACAAGCTCTCTAAATTAATTCAATGAAAGAATTCAATCTAGAAAGATAGATTATAGCAAGCGAAAAACAAACAAGCTCAGTTTAGTTAACTTGGGTCATATAATACATTGTTATTGAACAAAAACATCTTATAGTCATTGATAATAATTTGTTGCTTATGTATAGGACCCTTGACAATAATAGATTAAAACACCAAACTAGCAATCAAATCGCTATAATATTCATCTAGTTGCTTACCTAGATAAACAAAAAGCAATTCATGACATGCCATTTGTAGAATATCACAAACTCAAGAAAAAGTTTAGATATTCTAAAATTTATTAACTAACAATATGTCTAGGGCTTTGAAATTACATTTAATCACAAAAACAATTTACGTATGTTTGATGTTATTAATAACATATTCATAAAAAATAAAGCAAGAATGAAAGACATAGAAAAGAAAGAGGGAAAGAAAAAACTTAATCATGGTAGAAAAGAAAGAGGGAAAGAAAAAACTTAATCATGGTGGCTGGTTGTAACTTCCTTTTATTTCCCTTACTCACTTTGTTATTCTCTTTTCTTTTTCTCTTGTACTCTCAGCCTCATTTTATTTCACCATGACTTCCTTCTCTTTCTCTTAGTCACCTCATTGTTCTCCTTTTTTTCCTTATTGTAGTCTCAACCTCTTTTTATTTCACCTCTTAATCTCTCTTGAATACCAATAGGGATGATAATGGATTTTGCGAATTTGGATATCTGTTACTATTTGATTCATTTTTTACAAATTCATATAGTATAGTTACTATTCATAATGGATCCAGAATGGATGCAAATATGAATCTTTGGATATCCATTATCCAAAAATGCATTAGTTTCATAGATAAGGGATTCAGATATCCGAATCAGCTATCCAAATCTACATTAATTTTGTGAATAATGGATTCGGATATATCCCTCTATAGCAAAATGCAAGAATTTATGCTTATGGAAAGATTTGATCTTTTTGACTCCAATATCATTTTCCATCTTATGATTGTGATTTTATAAGCTCATTAATATCCTCATTGTCATTTTTTGCTTTATTCTCTTAAATATATCTGAAATTTAAAAGCAAAACATAAGCAACAAAAATAAAGATTGAAAACATAACAAAAACTAAAAATAAAAAAGGTATCAAATATGTAATTTATGAACTTTCAGATAACCCTAGCTTTAGCTTTTGCTAGTCTTTAAGCAAAACAAAAAAGTAAATCTAATACAATCTATTTTCGTAGGAAATCATGATGGCACTTAAAATGTGACATAGACTTTTAAACTCTAAAGTGTCCTAGTGGGCAAGTTTTGTCTCAGAAGGGTTTACTAGAATGACACTCATGAACATCAAAAGTATAAGAAAATTGAAATATACTAAAAATTAAAGAAATGTACTAGACAAGTCTTATAAGTAATCAAAAACTTAAAGAATTTCACATAGAATCATGTCTGAATATTTATGATTTGAGTTGAGCCAACATTAACAAGTCATATATCAATCAAATAATGCACATTCAAACTTAATCCCAATCTTTTACGTAAGATACGCTCATGATTTTCACTCTATGTAATAGTAGTCTAGTATTTATACTCAATTAATCTTATGAAAATAGTCATAACATATGCTTACTTGTCTAATCATTCTACATTATTAATAACATACAACTCCATGAATCAATGTCTTTATTCAATGTTGTAATGGGGCTATAGGGTACAGGAAAAAAGAAAAAATGGTAAGAAAATCACAAATAATCCAAAAGAACTAATAGAATAGAATAAAAAAAATTAGTGCAAACATCTTTTTGATTCATATCTTCATTCTCAATATTTAGTACTCAGCAAAGACTTCATATGCATTATGAATATCCTTTATTTCTTCTTTTCTCTGTTCTTTTCTTATCTTTTTGTTTTAGGATTTTTTTGAATGCGAAATGCATGATACATCAAGAAATAAATGTTTGACATTACTCTTATCTACCAAATAACATCACATAAGCAACGTGAAATTTTAATCTTGGTGGCATTAGTATTATTATCTACCAATAATCTATATAACATTTTTTTTATTGGTGAAAACTATTAGTGTTAAGCTTTGCAAGCCAATCAGTTGAACTTGTAATACACTAGCATTTTGTAAATTCATGTGACATACATTATATTTCAATAATATAAAAATGAGGTATTTCTTAATCCATAAGATCGATCCATTAATAGTTATTTATATCTTATGTAGATAAAGCCCATGAAACACATTGGCTTTATAAGGAAATTGTAAAGAATTACAATTATGAGATCTCGATGCATCAAATTTGCATGTTTTTAAAGCTGTTCCTCATCATCGCATTGTCAAGACAAGGCATTGACAATGCATAAACACCGGTATATGTTAAACTTCCATGCAGATGATACATGCAACTAATGTTATAAGTTGAAGTAAAAAGATACTTAGAGATAACATATTGGTGTTTGTTACAAGAACCAATTCATTGAACATGGCTCTCTATGAAAGTTTCATTTGTATTTCACTCAAATGTTTATGGAATTACTCTCATGTTTCAGTAGTGTAAGGGATCCTTAGACTTGTGACACAAGATCACCTTGTATGTGAATTATCGTATGAATGGGTTTACAATGGATGGATACCAAATAAAGGTGGTTTTAGATATTATATGAAACATATTGATGGTGAATAAGTGGTCTAGAAAGGATTCGTCACCCCTAGTGATATAAGGGGACATATCCTAGTTGTTCCTTGCCCGTGTTAACTCAAAGACTTCGGCCAAAGTAATATCGATTATAGAGTTAAAATATAAAGGTTGCATACTAATAAGGAATAGATCAAAAGTAAACATTGTATCAAACTCTTGCCTATTCTGCGATATATGATGAAAAGATTGAATTACGCTAAAAGGCTTATCAAAACTAATTTAACTCTTCTTGCATATTAGGTGGCCATGATGCATTGCTGAATGTCAATCTTCGCTATAAATATAAATTATTCTTAATCGAGTAAATTTATCTTAGTTGTTTTTATAATGGAGGCCTAATAGGTCACACAAATAAAAGTGATTTTATGAATTAAAATGAGATCGGGATTAAATTTCTAAAAGAATAAATGTTACTCGGGGGTCCAAAATGCAAATAACCGAAAGCTTGAAAGCACTTTGACCCTGAGTATTTAAACCGTACTTTGTGCCATTCTTAACCCAAAAGAAAGTCGTAAGCGCCATTTCATATTCCCCATTAAGGATTTGCCATAACTTTGGGTTTTGTGCCATTGACTTTTTAAACTAGGGTTCAAATTTAGGGTTTTTGAATTTATAATTTTTAAAATTGGGATTTATTAGGGTTCAAATTAAGGTTGTTTTTAGGTCTATTTTTAAAAAAGAAATCTCACAACTAGAAAAATGCAATAATTTTGATATTTTCATTAATTATTTATTTGCTTCAAATATATTCGTATATTCTTGCTTGAACTTTGACAAAAAACATTTATCCATCCCATTCCTTGCTAAATAAAGCAATTTTTAGTTGGTTTTATGTTTTTTTTCCCACCTTCTTCTTAATCAATCTTTCTTCTTAAAAAATTTTCACTTATTTTTTTAAACAAATCCTTTATATGTAGATTAGCAAGTAATATAATTTTAGCTTTAAGGCATATTACAAATTGAATAATTTTAAATTTGATCGAATTAATATAGTTTTTTAAGTTCAATTGTAAACTAATTAGTAAGTGCCTATCAATTGGTTCATTATATGAATTTAAGTTCCTAGTTGAGTTAAATTATCAAGAGGTTTTTATTTGATTATATTCTATCTACACTTTAAGACCAACTACCCTTGAACAACGCACACACACTTTACTCATGTATAGATGTAATAGGTAGAACTAGATGGACAACTTATGAACAACTCCTATAGACATTTATTCTTGTGGTTTTGTTAGGACTACTTTCATGTACTGATAAATAGTTTTAGGTTTAAGCCTTTTTTATTTTCTTTAAACTTTAAAGTTCAAGATTGTCTGAGCCAGTGAAAAAGATAGGCAAGTTTGGGACTACATAATGAGAAGTTACCAAAAAGATTAAGGGCATTTTTGCATTCTTCAAGAAAAAGGTTGAGGGGACAGATAGATCGATGATGATTTTCACCAAAAATCATAGAAATTAAAGGCCTCTCCGACAATTGCTTATACCAAGAGAATATATTAACAAAGATATACACAAGGTAGATTTATTTTTTCCTTTGCCAAAAGAATTCAGAAGGGGTTACATTATTAAGCAATTAAATGAATGTAATCCTAATCGATCCTTCTTCGACTTCAACCTTTCTATAGATGTGTATCTCCTCTTTAAGCTCAAAGCTTTTATGAAGATATTGGCAACTTTTTAAAATTGCATACATTAATATTTTGACTTTGCGGCTTATTTTTGAGATGCCATAGATTAATATATGTTATCTAATGTTTCTAACTTGTTTTTGTAAAATAACTGTCATTTGTTAACAGCTTTAAGTCATGACTACTCCAGCAACTAATGAACTTGAATTCCAAATATGTTAAGAAGTTTATACTTTTGGCATCTAATAACCTTTTTTATTGGTTTATTGGATTTTAGATATTGTTTTCTTTTCTTTATTTTACCTTCTAGGTTTATTGCTTTTAGCGTCGACTAATATAATTTTTTGTATTACAATAATTAGAATAATATGTTACTTAATTAAAAAATTATATATTATTATTAGTAAAAAAAAACTATAGCTCGTATTATAAATTACTACTTAGTATTGGCTTATACAAAAGCAAGGATGCTTTAGTAATATGCTGATTCCAAAATGTTGCATCCCTAGTTAAGTAAACATGTTCATCTTCAATGAAGAGCTAATCAACCAAACGCATGTAAAAAAGATTAACGAAAATATGACTTCGTCGTCTTATAGGGAGAATTTATTACCAAAAATAATAAAACACTCTTTGAACCAAACCGTCTATAAGTATAGATAGACGTATATACAAGTTTAGTAGTCGTTTTATTTTAAATTTAATTGTTTGATAAAGTGAACAAGTTTACACTAAAAACTAAATTTTAAACTTTTATTTTGAAAATTTCATTCAATTTATTCATAAACGTTATAATTAAATGTTCAGTAAATTTTTTTTATCAATGTTTATCAAAGATAAATAATATTTTATAAATATTTTCACTTGGTAAAAGTTATAAAGTAAAGAAGTATGGGGCATGATTAAATCAACTTTTTTTAAATAATTGACTTAATGCATAAAATAACTAAAAGTTGGGTAATAGTTTTACATTTTTTTCATTGAGAATCATTCATTAGATGATTTTCGAAAATAAAATTATCAAAGACAATGAAAAATGTAATTTTTTAAAAATATTTAATAATTTATCAAACCCACTAATTCAAATGCACGCTTTTATTAACTACTAATTTTTTGAAAGTTTCAATCAATATTTTAGCCTCGTTAAAATTTAAAACTTAAATCGCAGAAGCTATATTGGACAGGAATCTTGTTCTGAATATTTATTTTATTGGAAAGTGTTTTTTTCTGGCTTTTATTTTTAGCTATTTATGTATGGATTTTATACACTGTTAATGAAATATTTTAGATATATGCCAAATTGAAAGTGTAAAAAAGATATAAATTTTAAATTTTTGTAAGAATAATTAACTGCTAGTATTTATTTGGTGCACATTTAATGTCATAAAATAGGTCATTTCACTGTCAGGAAATCAGTTTTGCTGAATTGCACATTAAATCTCAATCACCTACTACCTCCAACTTCAGGGTTGCAATGGAAATTTTAAATAAGAGAGTTGCAAGAATGATTGATTCACCACACGCGCAGCAGGTCGTGATTAATTTGAAAAGGAAAATACTTGATAAATAAATAAAGGATGTTGCCAGAAATCGGGGGTGTGATGTGTTGTGCCCAATCTGCTTGGTATGGGAAGGTTAAGGAGTACGTACATAAAGATTCATAAAAATTTAAAATTTAATTTAATTAATTTATATAATATAATAATATTTAATATTTTTAAAGTTTAAATTGTAAAATTTATAATATTTTTTTTATTTTTAAATTACGTCTTGTCTTTTACTAAAAAAATACATAAGATTCATAGAAAATATCATTAGAGGACCCATAGAGTGATTAATTCAGTATTTTAATTAAAAAATAAAAAATTGATTTAATTGATTTTTGAAAAAATAATTGAAATTAATTAACTCTATTTTAGTAATGGATCATAGCTGAAATCGACTTAGTTTGATCAATTCTATATATTTCATTTTTTCCTTATCATGGAAGTCACAACTCACAATCTTAAATAAAAAAAATTATAACTAATAAAATTCAAATTTTCCTACTAATATCACCTTTTAACATAGTTGTATGATTAGTTCTGTTTTTACTTTTACTATGTTCTTTCTACAATTAATATTAAACAATAATTTTCAACTTTATTCAGTAATAGTTATTGATAAAAAAATTCAAGTAATAGTTTTTAAGCATTCAAAGTCAATTAACAAACTTAATTCTAACAACATTCTGCAAGTTTAACATTTGTTTAAAATAATAACAAATCAAATCCCTACAATAACAAACGTTTAAAATAATAAAATAATTTCGGGCGTACGAATTTTGGAAATAAAGTAACATTTGTTGGAATATTTTAAAAACATAGTGCTTGAATCAAAGTTAATTTATTAAAAATGATGTATTTTATAAGATACTAGTGTTTAAGAAGCTAATTTAGTTGCAAAAGTTAAAAAAAAAAAAGTTTAAGACTATGGAAAAAGCTTTCTGCACTAGGCATTCCAATGTCCAATATATGAAATTCGAATTTCATATGTTATAGAAAGAAAATAGCTTCTCTTTCACAATAACAGTAAGGCATTCGAATTCTAAAATAAAGGCATTCGAAATTTCTATAAAAATTAACTTGAAATCAAGACTATAAGGGGCATTTAAATGCCCCTTTTATAAGCCATCACAATATCTTCGTGCAAATTTTTAACCAACTTTGCTATAACAATTTTGAACTTGGGAAAAAAAAAATCAACTACATTAGTTGATTAGCCTGTAGTCACTAACAGACTCTCGTCGAAATCTATCTTGGCCAAACCAATTCAACCAATTTCATTTGATTTCAACCGATTTTTCTCACCTCTACATACTAATTTCATTTATCAGTAGCAATTGATGTGAGACTGAGTGAAAAATCAGGAAAATTGATAAACTTATTTAATCATAATGTTTGGTAAGACTTACTCAATTCGATTTTTATTATTTGAATAGAATTAAATTATAAAACAAAAATTATTACAAAACAAATAAATATTTAAATGTTAGATTAATAAATTAAACTGATAAAATTTAATTAAAAATATTATTTGATTTAATTTTTAAAAATTAAAATATTTATTCAAAATCAGATCTAAATATTATCACAACCACATTTATAATAATGTAAGTTCCATTAATAATAATAATAATAATAATAATAATTACCTGTCCGTTTTGGCAGTTGCAATATATTCATGCAGACTAGGACACATAGCTAAGCTCCACCCACCACCCCGGAGCCATTCTCCCTTCACTTTTTTAATATTATATATAAATTTTGTTTATTTTAATATTTAAAATTATCAAAATCCAAAATTAAAAAGTGCAACATAGAAATGTTGGCTACGGCGCCCATGCATTAAAATATTTGGTTTTGGCGCTAAAGAAGAAAGAAGTAAAATGACGACTTATTATAAAGAAGTAAACAGAAGAGTTCTAGGCCTCGTTGGCATAGAAGGTCGAGCAACTGCTAGCTACTATTAGAGAGAGAGAGAGAGATTGAGGAAGTGAGTGAGCGAGAGAAAAAGGAATCCCAAAGCCGCTGTCCCAGTTCTCATACCGTTTTCTATTTGGATGCCCATTGCCCCCAAACTTCAATTTTTGTTGCTCCTCGCCTCTCTCGCTACGCTCACACCTGCTGAAGCATTGTTATTATTATACACATATTGTGCTAGTAAACTATTAGTTTATATTTTAATTTGTTAGTGTTACTTGCTAGCTTCCTAGCTTACTTAAATATATACATATCCATCCGTAAGCTTCTTCGATCCCCTCTATCTCTATGAAGAGCCAATACGTTGGTTGTTCATGGCAGCTTGTGATTTGGTAGGTGAAAATGGTAGTGATCATATCAATGGCAACAGCAACAGCCGAGAAAGCCCAGTAACAAGCGCATCCAACAGCATTACATCCCAGCGGAAGATGATGAGGAAGAGGATGGCTTCTGAGATTGCTGACTACCACAGGTTTCCTCGCCGCACCCTTGCCTCTGATAATAACATGGCTTGCTCTTTCTTGGCAGCTGCATCCGCTTCTAATAACCCTAATCCTCTCCTCAACTACTCCACTATCAATATGGATACCACCATAATCCCTTCTGCAAACTTCCCCGCCGTCGCCTCAGGCGGCCTTGCTTTTTTATCTACAACCACCTCCAACTTTACTAGCGTCGACACCCTCTCCACTAATAGTCCTCAGCCCCCTGGTGTCTGCGGCTTCTCGGGTTTGCCTTTATTTCCACCAACAGACAGAAATCGAAGCACCATCGCCGCCGCCGCCACCACATCCGCAACCACTGTTCCCGCTGCTTTAACTCCGATCTCGAATTCTATGGATGACACTTCGGCCACGGCATGGATAGACGGCGTCCTAAGGGACCTCATCCACAGCTCTTCCAACGTCTCCATTCCTCAGCTCATCCACAACGTCCGGGAGATCATCTACCCTTGCAACCCAAGCCTCGCTGGCCTTCTCGAGTACAGGCTCTGCTCCCTAATGGATCCACTTGAAAGGAGAAGGAAGGAGGCGCCATCATTCCATCTACCGGAGGTCTTGTTGCCGAGGCACCATAGTCAGCAACAACAAGGCTCCTCTGGACTCACGCTTAACTTGGACTCCGCCCTAGATAGCCTTCCCAATTACACCTTGACCGAATCTTGTGCCATGAGTCAGGACTTGAGCTGGGGGATAACTCCACCTCCCATCTCTTCTAACAACGCAGTCACAGGTAACAACCAACAGCCCCACCAGAATCAGATTAGCAGTAGCCCTTCTGCGACTACACCACCGGTTCCGTCGCTAAATCCGACACAACCTCTAGTACCTCAACACCACGGGGCTCAGGAGCATCCGCTGCTAGAAGAAAACTCTTCCCCGGTCGAGAAGACAACGACCTCGACGACTACTGCAACGCCCACGTCCAGCGTCCAAACAGTCCAAGCATGCAGCGCTAGAGACAGGAAAGAGGAGCTACGGCAGCAGAAGAGAGACGAAGAAGGATTGCACCTCTTGACCTTACTCCTGCAGTGCGCTGAGGCGGTTTCAGCTAATAACTTTGAGGATGCAAATAGGATGCTGTTAGAGCTTTCGCAACTGTCAACGCCATTTGGGACGTCAGCTCAGCGCGTGGCCGCATATTTCTCAGAGGCTATGTCGGCAAGGCTGGTGAGCTCGTGCCTGGGAATATGCGGTGCGCTGCCATCCATTCCGCAGAGCCATACCCAAAAAATGGTGTCGGCATTCCAGGTGTTCAACGGGATAAGCCCATTTGTGAAGTTCTCGCATTTCACAGCCAATCAAGCCATACAAGAAGCGTTCGAGAGGGAGGAGAGAGTGCACATAATAGATCTTGACATAATGCAAGGCCTGCAATGGCCTGGCCTGTTTCACATTCTTGCCTCGAGACCAGGTGGGCCTCCGCACGTGCGCCTCACGGGGCTGGGAACATCCTTAGAGGCCCTGGAGGCAACCGGTAAACGTTTATCTGATTTTGCAGACAAACTGGGGCTTCCGTTCGAATTTTGCTCGGTGGCAGATAAGGCGGGGAATTTGGAACCCGAGAGGCTGAACGTGAGCAAAAGGGAGGCGGTAGCAGTTCATTGGTTGCAGCACTCTCTTTACGACGTAACTGGTTCTGATACCAATACGCTGTGGCTGTTGCAAAGGTGACTAAAGACGTCCTTGCTTGCTCCTTACTTGCTCGCCTTTGCTTTAATAAATTTCTATTTTGGTTTCCATTGTTCAATATTACCGTTTACTTGGACACAATTAACACATAATTATTAATAATTATACATATGCACTAGGCCACGAGCACAAATACATTCATGTCACTTTTTTTTTCATTGTATATATATATATATATATATATGATGTTATCAGAATTTGAATCTGAATCACTGGAATAAGATTCTTAATATCCTACCAACAAACCATGGCCACTCAGATGGCCTTTTTTTTACGTCTTGGTTCGCATTTTACATATAAGTAGAAGTTGTTTTGTTTTGTTTGCATGTTTTGGATGGTCTGAAGCTAGCATAACTGCACGTCCATGAGACTACATCTATCTCTCCATATCTACAAAAGTAATATAAGCCCATGTTTTTGTTTTTTGACTCATATTAATAAAACCAAGCTCTGTCTGTCAGTCCTGACCTCTGTCACAAATCTAGTTTTGCTAATCTAAAGTGTGCTTTCAATATATCTAGTAATGAATTTAACAGAAACATTGATTAATTTTGGCGAGATATCTAATGTATGTAATTGAGGGTGGGTGTTCTATGCCAAAGCAGATAAAACCTTGGTCATGGTATGGATAATTGGAAATGATTGTTTTCATGCAGTGTTAATTTTATTATGATTTGATATGATTTTTAAGTTAATACCGTACTTTGATTAAATCAAAAACATATTCGATCAGAGCATATTATATAATATTATATTATAGCAATCAATCAAGATGCCCTAACACGTGCGCTTGTGCTGATGAATATAATAATATATGCGTATTACTGATCAGATTGGCACCCAAAGTAGTGACGGTAGTAGAGCAGGACTTGAGCCACGCAGGATCATTTTTGGGAAGGTTTGTGGAAGCCATTCATTACTACTCAGCCCTGTTTGATTCCCTAGGAGCAAGCTACGGCGAGGAGAGCGAGGAGAGGCACGTGGTGGAGCAGCAGCTACTTTCCAAGGAGATACGAAATGTGCTGGCACTCGGAGGCCCTTCCAGAAGTAGTGAGGAGGTGAAATTCCATAATTGGAGGGAGAAGTTGCAGCAGTCTGGCTTCAAGAGCATCTCTCTCGCTGGTAATGCAGCGACGCAGGCCACCCTGCTCTTAGGCATGTTCCCGTCTGATGGTTATACCTTGGTTGAGGACAATGGCGCTCTCAAGCTTGGTTGGAAAGACCTTTGCTTGCTAACTGCTTCTGCCTGGAGACCCTTCCATGCTAACCTTAATGCTGCCACTGCCACAACTTTCCACCGTTCCCACTAGCTAATTTTCCTTTTCTATTACCATATATGTTCTTAATTTGCTCTGCCACGAAGATGGAAGATATCTATTTGCATGTCTTGACTTGTCCAGGAACACTACCTGTGCTTCAAGAGATCCGAATGTGTTGCCAATTACTATCTACGCTTACAACTTGTATTATTATGAGATTATCATAGGGTTTTTTTTAATGAGTTTGAAATCATAGTTGTTTAGTTTAGTAGTATTTATTACTGCTTTCAAGCTTTTGGTCGACGGTAACATATGACGCATCCACTACACCGTACTATGGTTTGCAAAGTCAATTTCCATTTTATCATAATGGCAATGTTTTAGAAGTTCTATGCTTTTAATTTCATAATATAAAAATGGAATCCGCAAGATTACTGAATAAATAAAGATGTTCAACATGTTTCCTTATTTATAAAAGGGATGGAAAAGAACAATGTTATGTCCTACTCACTTGATCAAAGCTTCAAAAATAGGTTTAATAATCCAAATCTAATCATAATCGTCGAACAAGTATGGTTCATCATTGTTGATTGACTTACGATTTTAGGTATGAAAGTTATGAGAAGAACAAAATATATGCCACATTCTTTAACTTTCTACAACCTATATTATTATTTGTCTTCTTCCTTGTTAGATTTAGGTGACTTAAGTCCATCGAAATACCAATTATGGCACATCTTTGACTATTCCGTGCTTGAAAAATCTTGCTAGCCCTTTTTTTGATTGATCCCCAAAGCTTTACATCCACAACAAAAAATACATTTATAATTTGGTGCAATTCGGGGAAAACAATAGTCCTATCTCTGCCACAATCCGAAAATACCATCTTTTTATCTAGTAACACGTATATGAATATGCATCCACATAGCACCAGTCACAAATATCATTGCATACATTGTAACCCAAGTAACTCTTAGCGTTGACTAGTACGCAACGATTGCAACAGTTGTAGAAGCCTCCTAGCTAGCTCTATCGATTACATCCTCCATATCACAGCCCACCGCTGACGCAACCCAAGAGCCATTTTTTTCCACCGTCCTATGTGCCTCAATCCATAATATATACTCTCGCCAAACTTCCCTCAGCACGCCATTTGTAACCCCCATCACTAGATAAATATTATCACGTACTTGTCCAAATTTAATTACGAACACACAAGTGACGAACCACCAACAAGTAATCCAACATATTACATAACGGATCAATGGTTTACAACAAAACCCTAGTAGCCAACATGGGCAAGAGACTGATGCTTCATTCGCTAATGATGCACAAGGATATTGCTACCGATGGTGAGAAGACTGTAACAATGACATCATAAACCTCATCAAATGGACCATTAAATAGGACACAGAAATGAATCTGGAATTGGTAGGGCAAGGAAAGGTTTTCATAAGGCGATAAAGCCTTAAGAAGATCAAAAATATGATCTAGAGGGGATAGCAGGGCGGATCGTAGTGGAAGTCAGGAGCCTTGACCTTTCAAGAATTTTAAAATTTTTATATATTAAATATATTTTATTTTTATTTTTATTTATTACTTAATTTTATGTATTATAATTTATCAAAAAAATATAGTTTTTAGTCTAGAGTTCAAAATCAAATGTTAAAAGTCACCCATGGTGGATAGAGAATGAACACAACCCTTTTAACTAGTAATTCACCAAGAAGCCCCAAAATATAAAGGTCCCTCTGAAAATATGCACTAAAGATCCTACTATCACTTGAATCATTATATAGATGAGACATGGACCTACATGAAGCAACCTACTGATCCAAAAATGCAACTTTTTATTTAAGAACTGAACACATGGCAACACAAGTATATAGAGATGCCCTCTGTAGTAGTATTTTTAGGGCGCGTGTGGCTCACGCGTACACTCAATGGGTGCGGAGCCTGAAAAAGCAACAAAATCATAAATCACAAACAAGTAACAAAAATACAAGTACAGTAATCTCATCTCTTGAAGGCGACCAAAAATTGACGACCTACCAAATTACAAAAGTCGACCTTATCGATCAAAAGCAGACAACGAATGCCAACAAATGCAAACTCCATAGCTTGATCTTCTTATCTTACGGCGATGGGCGCTTACCAACAAAAAATCTCAAAACAAGAACTTTATTGCATAAAGGCAACAAATGCATTATAATTAATGACAAACTCAATTGCCAATCAAATCATCAAGATGGTCTCACGAGTGGCTAATAATAACACGTCAGAACATACACTAATTAACAGAAGCCTTGCAAGCCTCGCAAAAGGCTTGAAGGCAATCACTTTATAATTGCCTTGGCACATAGAGATAATTATCAATCTAGTAACTTAATCAAAAGCCCAAGAATAGGCTTAGTCGTCGACTATACATGAAGCCCAATACACATAATTCAATTTATGTGTATTGTCAATAGACACAATTCAATCATTATGCCAACTCCTCAATGAGGGCAAGCCCAAGACTAGACTAAATCCTCGAAGGGATATGAAGGCGAATCCTAATTGTTATTAATCGACACATAATTTAAAATATAAAAAACATGAGATAAGAGTACAAAATTTTATATATTCACTTGCCTTATCTCAAATTGTTGCTTACATAGAAATCGAAGCGCCCTACAAAATCCCAATTTTGATGGTCTTTCGATTGTGTGTTTGTGCTCAATCAGCCTTTTCTTTTGTCGCTGCTAGGTGGTCTCCATCCACAACCCAAAGATACAACAAAGTAGCCCCCAGAAATAGAAATAGACAGGATTTCAAGAGTTTGCAACCATAAAAACGAAAGACGCTAACCAAATACTATCATGCACTAAATCATGGATTTCAGTTCCAAGCCAAAGCCTAATAATTAAAAACAAAAGCAAAAATATATGGGAGGTCTTTGTATATAATTATCATTATAACATAAATGTCCTAATTACTAATGCAGAACCTAGTAATCCAAAAGAAAGGCGCTACATAGTCAAGCGCTCTGAACAACTACTACACGAAGCATGGTTCACGTTGTTGTAATGTCACGTATTTGGATTAAATTGCATTAAGAAAAAAAAAGAAATAAATTTAACATAAAAAGAAAAATGAAAGCAAAGTGAATTGTGTATATATGAGATTGCAGCAAGTATTACGTCAATTCATCTGAGCAATGAGAAATCCACCCTAAACCCTATTATCAAAAAATAAAATAAAATAATTAGTTAGACTGTTTTGGTTATGACCTAAAACAAAACAAAAAATCAAATAGAAAATCCAAAAATCTGAAGGGCACCGCACATCACCACATTCTGTTCTCACCAACAACCATGCATGCAATGCAATGCATTGTCTTGAATGTGATGGCCATTGAAATTGAAATTGAAAATGGAAATCCTTGAAACAGATACAAATCACGCCCTTCCCTGTGTATGATTATTTCTCGAGGTTTCTCACATTAATATTCACTGTACCAGACAAATCCAGAAGCAGATAATGAGGCTTTTCCTATCACTACTGCATTCTCCAATAATCACTTCCAAACCCCAAATCCATCTTTACCTAACAACTGTAGCCAGCTCCAGGGAACTTCACCTCCATGGTTTCGACAGTCCTTTTATTTACTGAAAAATATCAGAAATATATATAAATGCACTCATCGAGGTCATCACAGCTACAACTTGTTGCCATCTAATACCTTCAAAACTCTAGCTCCATATCAAAATTCTCAGCACTCAGTTCCTTGAGCCCTCAATTTCCCAAGGATTTGAAGTGTCAACCTCACCACCAGCTCACTATGGATTTACGTTGCACTCACTTAAAAATTGATCTTCATGGTTTAGAAACTTCTTCCAGTACAACTTGTATTCAGGAATCCCCAGCTCGAGCCAAGGTTTCATATTTCCATTATAGTGCAACACTGCAGCTTTGTTGATGCCTTGAATATTAAGCCCATAGTCATGACCAAGGCCCGATAAAACCCACTGACCATCAAGAGCATATATTAGGTCCTGAAAAGTAAGCAAGCTTGCAATTACAGCTGATCCTTCTTTCACGCTGACCTGCTGTTAACGTATGACATGAAGTCAAAAACTGTCAGAATTTTTTCATATTTTAACTACATTAGGTCTGCCTTGTTCTAACCACCTATTCATAACCTACGAACCACCCAACAAATTGATATATAAATAATTTCTACATTCTATTGGAGCAAAAAACTGTTGTCAAAGGTGCAGTAGCAAAATATAAATACATCATGCTTAAAACGGATTTAGGATAGATGTTGATTTCATACCGTGTAATTAATGTAATTTTTAAACAGTGTTTTGCACATGTAATTGGACTGATAATAGATATTATCAACAAAAGATTCACTCACCTCTTTCACCAACATCCAGTAAGTTTCAGAAATGCCTAGCTCTCTCCACCTCACCAGATCAATTACATTCAATCCCGACATCCAAGAGCATGAATTTTTGTGGAAACTGCCTTGACCCAAGTAACTCTGCAGCAGACCCAATCTCACTGAGCAAATTTGGACAGCACCCATTACTTTCCATCCCATGTCAAGATTCCATAGAGCTGACAAGTCTTGCTGGACAACAACATCATCATCCAAAACCACAACTTTCTCCAAGTTTTTGAATATCTCAGGAAGAAGATAATGAGAATGAGAAAAAATAGACACGTATTGTGTTCGGTTATGCATTGCTGCTGCCTTATTGCTGCTCTGAAAGGAAACTCGAAACTCCACAGGTAAGGTCAGGTGAGATAGAGTTGCTTCATCGCAGTAATCTGGATTAAGATGTTCAATATTCAACACCTGAACTGCAGCATCCTTAAAAGTATTCCTGAGGAACCAGAGTTTCATCGCATAATAATTCTGTCCATCAGTCAGCACATGAAAAACCTGCTCCATACTGTCCTGAAATATTGCAGGATAACCAGTTAGTCTCACCACGAGAACTCAGGCATAAAACAATGAATGACGTCAAAGAATAACTAAGACATACTCTTGCATGAATAACAGTTGAGTTTATTACAACTGATGATGCAATAACATTATTGGAGAATATGACGTAGTGTTGCAAAGTGGGATCAGAATATTTCTCTGACAGCTCCTTATCAAATGAATGGCCTCTGAAATATTCCAAAGTTAGTCTCATAGACAGGCAGTGCAGACTCTTGGGCATTGTCTGGACTGCAAGTTGGTAGAGAAAGGCACTCTGCTTCATGTGAAAATTAGCTTCATCTTCAATCAGGTCAAATATTTGTCTCAATTTCTTGTCAACATTATTACAATCCACAGAGACTGATTTGGCTCTAGCTATTGCAGCTTCCATCCTTAGTGACTTCTTTTGAATCCTGATACAAAACAGTAAAACAGAATTAGTGCTCAGGCAAGAAATATGAACATTCTCGCTAACTAAAAGAAAAGAAGATCACTTTGACCACTATTTATCTGAACAATCTGCCAAAAGGACAGATTTAGAGAAAGGGAAAGACAGAACAAAGGGAGAGGAGCCAAGAAAACTGCTGGATAAAAGCACACAATATTATCCACAAAGATGTTTAACCTACTCTCTGATATCTTTAGGATCTACAATTCGTAATGACAACTTTAGTTAGACTGCATGATACGCAGTTTAGTTCAAGAAGCTTGCTACAGTGTGCTAAGGTGATATCAAATCATCAAGAAAACTTATGAGAGGAATCACAGGAATATGATATAGTTCTTCCAGATGCAATACATTAAAATATCAAGTGAAAGATAAACACCTCATATGGCATAGTCTTTCAGGAAAACATATAGCACCCAATTATTAAAAGAATGATCTAAATACACTGAAAGATAAAGTCCCTACTCCTGGATTTGGGACAAAGTAGCATGAAGGAGAAAAAAAGAACAAACAGATATAGGAGAGCAAAAGAACAAATTATCCATCTATTAGACTCTGTGTCAAAGTGAATGTCCATTTTACTATTATGGGTTTCAATAAAATGTCCAGTTTCCCTAAACGGAAAACATTTTTCCAATGTTTCCTTTGCTGAAATACTAACTTAAGGTGGCCCCTCTAGCTTTTACAGCACTTTAAGGGTAAAAGTTGCAAAGGGACAAGATACCCCACTACTTAAGCTTTGTGCCATAGTGGAGGTTCAATTTGAAATGGAGTATAACATTTTATTGTAAACCAACATTTCTAATCAGTAAATGGATCATTATCCTCATGGTATCAAATCAATGATAATTGACCTTGGATGGAATTTAATGAAGTCATGAAGAAAGCACCATAACTTACTCTGGTGGAAGATCAGCATCTGCAGTACTTTCACTGAGGACACGCTCTAGTTCTTGAATATTTTGTCTCAGTTCACGAGACAACTTGTTCTGGGCTGGGATTTTTGCAATATTAGGAAAATATGCCCTGGCTACAAAAAGCTGGTCCTTCAATTTCTTCACAGTGGAATCTTTCATCTCTTCCCTATTTTCTTCACGCCAAATGCAGTAGCTCCCATATGTCAACTCACATAATCCCTCACTTCCATCAACACCACCTTTAATTCCCACTTTACCACTAACACCGCTAATCTGTGTGAGAAAATCAAATTTTTTTGTGATGTTATATATAGGAACTAAAAAATTTTACAACATAGCACGAAACAAACTTTTCAGCAATATGCATACATTTATATTGCTGAGTGGTTGCAGCGCAACTCGAGGCGGGACTGGAATGCCTGTTGAATATAAGACAAAAATGGTTCCAGCTGAAATCTAATAAAACAGAATGGTTAATTAGCCAAAGCACAGTTAAGAAAAAATGAGTTCAACCAGACCTTTTTCCTGCTGACTTTTAGTTGTGGCATTTGTACTGCTGGTTACGTTTTTAGCTTCATTTACAAAGCGTTTAAGAATATCCTAAAGTGAAAAAGAAAAATATATATGGTTAAATGCAAAATATATATATAATCATAGGCTGCTGTGGTGTGGTTGTAAAGATTGAGCAAACTACATACATAAAGAGTTTATAAGCCTAATCAAGAGTCACTAGACACTTGGAAAATGTATACCTTAATAACATAACAAACAAAGTTTGGCGCTAATTATTACAGTGATTAATTGCTAACTGTTAAGAAGGGTTAAGGAATTTGCATTAGATTACAAATTGATGGACTTCATTTAATAGGAGGAGATGCTACTGCAAACATGTGTTCATGCGCAAGAGACTAAAATTAAGGGATCAAAAACTAAAAGGACATAGACTACGAACTGAGAGTGATTCATCCAATCTCTTAATCCTAATTATTAGTGAACGTATGATCTAACTCTAACCACAACTTTTATAGTCCAATGCCAAGAGAATGTACTAGAAAAGCTAGATTGTATATTTAGGCCATACCTTTTTTCTTGCCCACCCAACAGATGCAGAATATGGTAGACACTGCTACTAGAAACAGCATATTTCAATTTCAACAAATTATAACAAGAATTTAAAGGGAGAGAGAGAGAGAGAGAGAGAGAGAGAGAGAGAGAGAGAGAGAGAGAGAGCTGAAGCCCTCTAAAGCTAGGATACTCGAAGCAAAATACAAAAAATATTCTCCAGCCAGCCTCATATGCCAAATCATAGTTTTTGCTCATTATTGCCGTTTAATTTGAAAAATTATCTTCTGATTTCCTGCCTGATGGGCAAAATGCTTTGAGTCTACCCAGAATTATAAGGTTCGAAGAAGGCTGGGTAGGGCCTAAACTTTAAGCATAAGCAAGTCTCACATAAAATGATAAAAGTACATCATGGTTGTCAGTACTGTTGGTACTGGGTGGCCAGTATGTCTAGTTTTTCCCCCAAAACATTAAATTTGATTGTTTGTTTTATTTTGCTTAGATTCCGTTTGTAACAAAGCATAACATCTCTACCAGCAAATTTCAGGCATTTTTGGCAGAAAAAGTTATCTTGTTAGGTACACAAAATTTTCATCTATTTTTTTTCCTAAGAGCTTGTAGAAGCGCTGTTTCTTAAACAGGTAGAAGAGTTTACTACAAGGGTTTTTTGGGTTGTTCAGAGGGCTTTCTCCCATTTTAAATTCTATCTATAAATTTTTCAAAATAAAAGGCAAACAAAAATAAAGGAAAAGATACAAGAAAACGAAGAAACTGCTGTAAGTTGTAAACGCTGCTTGAGGAGAGTAGGAAAAGCTGATGTCGAAGACGGGTAAAGGTGCGCAAGAGTCAACTGCTTCTAACAAGGAATTTATACTTGGTTGCTAGGTTTACTGATGGTTGACAGTAATGATGGATCTTAGCAAAATGAATAAAATGGACATTGTTTTTAAAGCCTTATTTTGATGCAAAGCCCATCAGAAGTTTAACCACAAATATAAATGCATTAGAAAAATTAAAATGAGAAAAAATATTGATGAAATTCTAAGGCACTATACATTTTAAATAATACGTACATACAAAATGCATTCATTTATTCACCTTTTTAATTTGTTTTGCGGGCTCCTATAAGTATACAAGGTAAACATGATGAATAGTAGCATGACGTGAAAAATAACGCATGCAGCTAGGAAAGAAAAGAGAATCATATTACACCAAGTTCTAGAATATATGAAATAAAAGTTGTGATGTTTTAGAAATTGGAAACCTAAAAAGTTAGGTCCTTTCGTACCTATGTTTTTCTTCGGAGTAAAGCATGGTGATTATTACAGGTAATAACCAATAAATCCAACGTGGTACTCTAGAATACAGTGGTACTAGTATGTATTGCATGAAAACAAAAACCAAAACATTGAAAGGTATGCACTATTAACTTGTTTGGCATTGCGTTAAATCTACGAAGAAAAATTAGTGAAAAGGAAAATGTTTTAGAGTTGCAGACAAAAATATGAAGAAAATCCAAGAAAACAGTTTCTCAATGAAAGGCTCTAGCTGAATTTGCTTACCTAAAAAGGGTATAAATATTTTCCACTAATTTTCAAGATGCCGTCAAACAAAAAAATAATGTTACATTTTGCAGAATAGTTTCTTGATGAAAGGCACCAAGGCTAATCAACTTTCTAATTTATCTGGTAGTTTTGACTTCAAACAAATGTTCAGGCATTCATTTGTGCATATACCACATATGAATAAATCAAAAGAAAACATCAAATGTTAATTTCTCTTTTTGATGCAAAAGATAGATAGGAAAGACGACTTAGATACTGAGATAACATTGATTACATGTTTTCACTAACTTGGGCAAAAAACATAGCATCTGTTCCCTTAAAAAGATAACATCTAATCCATAAAAAATAGGTATATGGATCAAAGAAGAGAAAAGGCAAGGAGCTAGTATATTAAGAACCTTGTATAGGGCTTTACTAATAGTTCGGAATCTTTCATTAAACAAGAAGCAATAGGGATCTAGTAATTTTACTTTCTAGGAGTGCAATAAACTTGAATGAATTCTCAATAAGATTTACTACCACTTCAGGGCATTATTTTTAATCCAAATGTACAGAATTCCAGTAAATTTTCAATATTTCTCAATGTGCTACTTTGTCAGTTTCTTCTTAAATAGTTTATATAAGTTAGTCCCTTAATTCCAAAAGACAAGGAACAAGAAGTACAAAGTGAAAGGCACCCTCCAGGCAAAACAACCTTTGAATTACTTAAGAAAAGGTGCCCAAATGGCTCACCCAAGTAAAACAAGAAGCCATACATATACATACCTATACACACATATAAATCAGGGAAAAACCATATATGCATATAAAGGGAGAGATGCAAACAACATCTACATATCTTAGATCATATGAATTTTTTTTTTTTTAATGGCCTACAAAAGATATTAAGCATTGGTTCAACTTGCATAAATTCTGTTTAGTTGTCAATTTTACTATTTTACTCGTTTTCAAAAGCAAAATGATATATATATATAAAGACACTTAAAATTTCAATTTTCATTTTCATGAATAACATTCTATGCATCACCATATTAACATTGGTTTATGCATCAAAGAAGCAATCATACCACCATTACCATTAATTTATCTACTCATACTTTTATTACATGATAAATCTAAAAAAGCAATAAATAAAAAACAAAAGTAAATATTACTTTAAACTGATAACAAAGTGGAAGTTTAGTTTTTATGAAAGTGAATATGGAGCTTAACATTATTTGTTGGTGAATAAACACTATTTTTGAACTCTCACTAAATAATCAAAGTCCTTGCTTAAGTGTTTTTGAAACGGTCCCAAGCGATCCAGAATTCAAATCCTAACTAGTTCCATAGACTAATTATGATTTTCAGCAAGATGCATAAGCAACAAGCAATAATCTTTTGTCAACAACATGCTTGCATAGCTCAATGAACTTGTACAAGTGTGTCCCCTATATGAATAAGATCACCTGATGTTTTAAACTTTCAATTGGAGCAATTATTGACATGGATTATTTTGAATATTTTCTATTTTAAAACATAATAGAAAATGATAATTTTTACAAAATTTGCCAGAGGCAAGACTAAGAGGTCACCAAGTTATCATTGTTTTCGTAATTTGTTAAAAGCAGTTTAGAGTTTGACTGAAGGAAGCTGCCCCACTCGAATATGTCCAACTTTTACATCTAATAGACACGCCTCTGTGAACCTTAACATTTTGACATCATACATCCATATTATCTTAATGGTAGTGAAAAACTCCGATGCAATCAAAAAACCCAGAACATGTTGAGGAACAAACACAAAGAAGCAAGAATAAATAATCCACTTATTTCCCCAGGTATCTGTTTTAAGGCATTTGCTGGTATATCTAGAAGATAAAGACAACAGAGCTGAGATTGCTATTCAACAACTTGCCATTCATAGGAAAGGATCTATCTACCAAATTCTTTTGTTTAAGCATTAATAGTTATCAAAAATAAAAAAGAGCAAGTGCTTAGTTTGAAATAAAAGAGTAACAAGAACAAAATTGAAAGACTCTCTATAGAATTTTGGGCAAGTGAAATTTCTACCGAAGGAAGTAAAACTTTAAAAGAACTAGGATGAAGATAATGATAAGTAGTGAAGTTGCAGTATCTTAATACAAGATACAAGCTCTCACCAAAATTAAAAAGCTTTCTCTGAACAATTCCATAACAGCATATCATCTTTCACCCTCATTTAACTCCCTAACATTCTTATTTTCTTTTCAAATAGAAAGCCAAACATAATTTTATTCTATTTTGAAATATGACTGAATAATTTAGCCTCTTACTCATACGGTTAAAAAGTTAGTTTATTTCCATTCTTTGGTACACTATAAACTACCAATCAAGAGGTGAAAAGAAAGTTCTATCCTATCCTGTCTTATATGTCCCCAATTAACTAAACAAGGATTTAACGTTATTTTCCAGTCTCACTTGTCTTACAATCGTTCATGGATCACTCTTTATTATGAGTCGCATCCTACTGAACACAGTGTAATAATATCAGTCTTATGTCAATTCCTTGAAGATATCATCTCCAGGCTCGATGAAGAAAGAAATTGTGCGGGGATAGATAAATTTTCAAACTAGATGAGTTTAGATGCCACGTGTTTGTTGTCTTATGTCTCCGTAATTGGTAAGAAACTAATTTTCCTTCAGTACTTCAGCCAAAACAAAGCACATCCAAATTTCCTGGAAATCACTCTGAAATAAACCTAATGTATAACACCAAAGAATACAAAGCTAAGAGAAAGATATATCTAGTAGATCATCATTATATAATTTTGTTGCAAAAACTCAAGTATTATCAAAGACAATCATAAACGTTATAGGGCAAGTGGAGGGGGAAAGAAAAAGAAAGACACATCATATTCCAGAAACAACAAACATAAAGGAGCATCATGAAAACCAACCTTTGGTAGAGTAGGCCCTAATTTTCTTACAAGGTTATCAATATGGCTTGAACGATCCCCCTACAGAAAATTCAAAGCATGAATTATAATTGTAGGACCGTACTAATTTTTCAGAAGACGAAAATTGATTAGTTCACTTTCTAATCTAACTTGATGCTTCTTTCTTTTTTCGTATATAATACATTTGCATTTGAGAATTAAGAAAGAAACTGATTTAAGCAGCCAAGAGTGCAACAGAAAAGAAAGTGAATAAAGATAAATGAAGCGAAAGCCAGTAAACGGAACGGACAAGTAATGTAAACTACTTACCGCCATTGAATTGCGTGGAAGTTGAAGAGGCACAAATCCTGCAGGCACAGGTAAAGTGCAAATAAAATGAGTAGAGCAAGGATAAGTGAGTACAATTAGAGATCTGATTCATATTGCTGATAGACGAGCGTGCGTTAAAGTAGAAATGCAGAGTAGGGGGGAACAGGCAAAAGAAATGTAAAGAGAAGGAAGAGTAAGTGAGATCTAGATCTAGGAATCGAACTCCGACTCCGATCGGACACAACGAGAGCAGCCGGAGCAGACACCCTAATCGAGAAACAGATCTAAAAGAGTATGATTGAGGCACCTCCAGAGTGAAAGCCATTGTGTAGGCCAAGCAAGAATCCAAGGGGAACAAGCATTGAGATGACCACAAGGAAGAGAACACCAACGACCAGACATCTCCACCGACGCTTCGCGGGAGCAACTCCACCACCCCCACCTTTCATTTCCTTCCCTCCTTCCTCCCTTCCCTCCCTCACGTTTAACACTATGATTGTTATTATTATTATTATTATTATTATTATTATTATTATTATAAACAAAGTAATTTGTATTTTGGAGAACAATAACGATATTATTTACGATTTTCAGTGCAAATGCTGAGAGACGGCTGATGGCATGGCAGCTACTTTTGTTTTCTTCAATTTCTTTCCTCCCCCCTCTTCCCTTCAACCGCTCTTGTTGATTTCCGGTATCCCTGGCGGCTTTTCTTCTGATTTCTGATTCTGATTAAGCCGCCGGTGCTGCGGTTGCTCAATCAATCCTCCTCGATCTCATGTACACATCGCAGTACCACTAAGTGATAAGCCTAGCCTAGCCTAGCCTCGCCTTGTAAATTAAGGAGTTAATAGACGGACACTGCAGCGCGAGAGAGGGCGGAATGCCAGCCAAATTGCCAACGAAACTCGTTGCACGTGGGGGATTTACATTACCATATTTGCCAATTGCCGCCACTGTCTTCCGTTTATAACTTATATTATGAAATAATAAACTTGAGTACGACGGTGACATCATTTACTTAATTTAATAATATTTAATATAATTATATTAATATAATATACAATAAAAAAATCATATGATATAATATAAATACATTATTAATCGATTATTAGTTAAAAAATATCATTCTTTATCCTTAAAAGCTAAAATTCAACCACGAATTTGGATCAATCCATATTCTTTTGCTTTTGTTATTTTTTTTTGGACCTCAAAGTCCAAAAGGAGAGCCAAGAAAGGAGCACCATTCAAGACATGGTCAGCTTCCATTTCATCTCCAACAAAATTATATGCTGTCTTTGCTTTGCTTTCTAACCTTATTGTATATTATCATCAAAATCAGTTGCTTGCTTGAGAAAAACTGTCAGCACTAAGACATTACTTAGTAGGGAGGAAAAAATTTAAAAAGATAAAAAATTGAAGAAGAAAAAAAATGAAAAGATGAAAAAAAAATTTATTAGTGTGCTTGATGAAAAAAATAATAAAGTACAAAAAAAATAATTTTCTTTTCTCTCGTTGCTTGATATGATTGAAAAATGAGATGAACAAATAAAAAGTATATTATTTTATTATTATACGCATTAAAATTAAGATAAAAAAATAAAATTTAAAAAGAGATGGATATTTCTTTAAAAAATTATGGATTATTTTATAAATATACTCATACGACACTACTATTTTTATTTTCTTTCTTTTTTTTCAATTTGGAGTGATTTGCTTTTGTTATAGGTGTTAAAAATAATAATCTTTTTAATTTTTTTCCCTTCGATTTTCTTTCCAACCAAACACACCTAAGATTTATTTTATTTCCACATTTTCGACCATTTTATGTCTAGCCTTTCACTTTTCCACTCAACCAAGTGTACTCTAAGGCTTTGCTTGATAAAATGGAAAAAAGTTGGATAAATGAAAAATTGGAAGAAGAGAAAAATAAAAAGATGAAAAAAATATTTTTTTTT
>JBBYHO010000022.1:6943066-6967287 GCA_038382025.1 Adansonia gregorii | reverse complement strand
AGAAAAAAATAAAAAATATATTATTTTACCATTATATCTATTATAAGTTAAGACAAAATAAAATTTAAAGATAATAGGTAATCTTATAAATATCATATATGACACACATCACTTTTATTTTTTTCTTTTTTTTCTTTTTAATTTGGAGTGATTTGTTTTTGCCAATAAGTATAAAAAATGATAGTCTTTTCAATTTTTTTTTCCCTCACTTTTCTTTTTAACTAAGCATACCTAAGACTTATTTTCTTTCCACTTTTCTACCTTCATCTATCCATCCTTTCACTTTTTCATCCAACTAAGCACATGCTTAAAAAAAATGAAAGTGGCGTAGGTCATGTGAGTATGTTTACAAGACTACCTATTATTTTTTAAAATTTATTTTTCATCTTAACTTCTAATAGGTATGATAAAATAATACACTTTTGATTTTTTTTTCCTTTCATTTTTTAATCATATCAAGCAATGAGAAGGAAAAAAATAATTTTTTTCTTCACTTTTTTATCGTTCCCACCATACACATTAATGGAAATGAAAAGTATTTTTTCATCTTTTCATTTTTCCCTTCCTCTAATCTTTAATCTTTCCAATTTTTTTCCGTCTTATCAAGCAAAGCCAAAACTCTATAGTCACCACAAGAACTGATGTTAGATTTATCTTTTGCTTTGACAATATTTTCACTACGCCAGCTAGCTGGAACAAAATAGTGGCCAAGCCAACCTATTTTTGCCTTTTGGGATATAATAAGACAAAACAATTTCAAATTTTCTTAATAAAGCTATCTATTATATTCCTTAGATTCCATAACAAATAAACTACTTAGAAAGGGATAAACCTTATTTCAAGATAATAAAAAGAATATCTTGGGTAAATTTAATCTTTATCACATCCCTATCACCATAAGAAGTTGAGACGTAGTGCAAGCTTGTTAAACCCATATATAGAGGTGAAAGAAACCCATTAGAGGTAAGATCACTTACTTAGTTTTACTTCACTTTTAGTCTTTCCCCTTCACCTTACTGACTTAAGCCTCGGACTGTGCCCCGGAGTATAAACTCCAAAGCCCTCTAATTAGTGTTGTCTTGTGAGCCCATTATTGAAACATTTATCAACCTCTCTCCACCTGTCACTCTACGTGACACCATCAATAACTAGCGTCCTTTGGGGAACGACCATGATCCTACACCAAAAGTCTAATAACCAATAACCCATAATCAGAATATCGAATCTAGACCATAATACCTAAAACAAGTAAATTCGTTTCAACCACCACTATAGCCACTATGGCCGCTGTGACAAAGCAACCGCTTATTGGGCCAATGCTTGACCTTATAATGCCTAGCTCTACGATGATATCAGGAATCACCTCAATAATCATGGTGGTGAGACCTATCTTACCAACGTTCCCATATGCTTAACCTTACTTCTAGACACTATTCTCACCAAGCGCTTGGGCCAGTCACCAAATTATTTCCAAAATCTTTTGGTATCCCTCTCGCCATCGCTAATTTACGCACATACCCAAATACCATAACCTCATAAAGCCAGTCAACCCTAAAGTCACAATTATCAATACCCATGCACTAGATATCCTTATTACCAATCAGTCAATAGCAAACCTAATGCCAACAGTCGACCTAGCAAACTTGCCTACAATAGGGGTAATATTCTCTCAATATCCTATAATGCTAGCCTTACCATAGGTTGACCTACAAAGCCATTATCTTGCTCAGTTCCAAGCACTGGTAAACCAGTTGGCAACCCAACAAACTATTGCTTAACAATAACACCTATAGGAAATGGCAGCCCAATAAGCCATCATACATCAACAACAATAGCATATCAATCAACTACTTCAAACACAACTTGATCAGCAAAACCAATATCCCCCTCGCTTTAATACCCTAAACCCAAGCCATAACAATAGAAACTATAGTCATACCACTAAAAAACCCAACCAAGCCTAAAAAGTAATAGGGCCTAAGATAGCTCATACTTGACCTACAACATAAATCGACCAAGAGGCAGAATGAAATTAACAAGCCTATATACCATATGCAGGACTCGATCTTGGCCAATCTAGTAGCAGCTCTCCGATAGAAGATTAAAAACCTAAAACAACCTTATAAAGATGATTGGGAATGGTTGGATGCAAAGCATAATCCACTATATTTAGTCATCTGCTAAGATCCTATCTCTAAAAAAATTAAGCTTCCACTAAATACTTATGACATAACTATAGACCATGCTGACCATTTGAATCACTTTCATTAATTCCAAAATCCATAGGATGTCTCAGACGTTGTTCAATGCTGAGTCTTCCCCATAACCCTCTGTAGGCGAGCACAAACCTTGTTGCATTTTTTGAAGCCAAGATCCATCATCAATTTTGACCAACTAGGAAGATAATTTTTAGCTTAAATCAAAAGTTATTGCACAATGACCAAAATTGTTGTCAGCCGAATGGTTGTTAAACAACACCCAGAAGAAATTATTTGAGAGTACATAAAGAGTTTTAATGTTACTACCCTAAAAGTCAATAACTTAAATGATGAATGGGCTATCCAAGCATTCATCTTTGGTGTACGCCACAATTACCTCAAGTACACTCTTACGGATACCCAACTAATGAAGTTATATCAACTTTACGAAAAGGCACAGAAGTATGTCGATGCTAAAGATATTGAGATCGCAAACCGAAAGTTCGAATAATCTTACAGAGATCAAGAAGGTGATCATTTTGGGCACTAAGGAAAAAAACCAGATTGATTTTCTCGAAGAGGTAGAATAGACAATCGCTAAGAGAGTAAACCTAGATCAAAGAGGACCTAAAACTAAACAAGGAGAAAAAAGGATCGGGCCACATCCTATAATAAATCTAAATCATACATGCCTTTCAATGCTAGCAAAACACAATCCTGCAGGCGATCATGAAGATTAGTATAGTCAAGCGTCGACCATTGATGAAGAAAGAAAAGAGTCATAAGAATCCTTAGAAGCATTATGAATTTCATGACAATGTTGGCCATACCATAAAGGAACTTATCAGCTTAATAAATTTCGTAGAGGCATTGATACAAAAAGGAAAGATCGAACAGTTCATGAAAAAGGATAATGACTAGCCAACACAATAAATGGATCGACATCTGAATAAAGCTATAAGAAAATGCCCAGTTATAGGCAGGGTCAATTTTATTATTAGTGGCAATAAGAGCTAGGCAAGCAATAAGAATAAGAAAAAGCCACATTTATGGTCCATCATAGATAACGACACTTATCCCAAAAAGGCCAAACAAGACAATTGAAAAGTAACCTTCAATATGAAGATAACGAATTGGTCACTGACAACGAAAATGATCCAATAGTTGTATCCATCATTGTGGGACACTATCAGGTAGATAGAATCTTGATTGATAATGGAAGTATAATGGAAATCCTTTAGTGGTGTGCATTCCAGAAAATAGGATACAGTAGTGGCAACCTACATCCATCATTGTTAATATATGAATTTGCTAACCAGCCAATACCAACAAAAGGATCCATCATTTTGCCAGTCACTCTGGGAGATGGAGAACACATAATCACTATAATGGAAGATTTTTTTGTAGTTGACCAACCATCAACATACAAAATTATTCTCGGGCGACCAGCAATGAGGAAAGTAAAGTTAATAATTGCCATGTATTATTTGACAATAAAGTTCTCAACCCCAACAAGGGTTGGATACATGAAGGTCAACCAGACGATTGCTCGCCATTACCACTTGATGTCCAAAGAAATAACCAAAAAAAAACAACAATGCCCTTGATAACGAGTCAAAAACTTTGGCGAAAGGCAAATTGATAATTACTACAATTACCTTAAACTATCTAAATGTCTTGACCCTTGAAAGATTGGGTGCCATAGATTATTATTACCATCTTAAACCTCAATCAACCTATAAACCACAAAGATATCCCTATATCTATCAAACCCAAACCTGGTAACAATGATGGGGGCTTCATTAAAGACAAAAGAGAAAAATGACATAATGAGTTTTTTACAACACAAGCAGATGTTTTTGCCTGGTTGGCTATAGACATGCAAGAGATCAACACTAATGTAGTAATGCATACATTAAATGTCGATCTGTAAGTGAAACCAGTTAAACAAAAGAAATAAAAATTTACACCAAAGAGGGTTCAGGTGATTAAAAAAATACCGAAAAACTCTTAACAGTCAGCTACATAAGAAAACTAATGTATCCTGAATGGCTTGTAGATATAATGATGTTAAAGAAAACAAACGGCAAATGAAGAATGTGTGTCGACCTCATCGATATCAATAAAGCCTGCCACATGGATAGCTACCTACTACCAACCATAGATCGCGTTGTTTATGCCCTAGTAGGACAACAATTCCATTCTTTTATGGATGCATTCTTCAAATACAATCAGATCCGAATTAACCTACGGGACCAAGAAAAAATAGCTTTTATCACCAAGGAAGAGATATTTTGCTGCAAGGTCATTATGCCTTTCAAGCTAAAAAATGCGCGGGCCACCTACCCAGGGCTATTGAATAAGATCAAAGATCAGATAACACAATCTATGGAAATGTATTTTGATAACATGCTTGTAAAAAGTGCACCGATGAATCAACACATCACCAACCTAAAAGAGACTTTTGCAATCCTACGAAGGTATAATATGAAGCTGAATTTCTCGAAGTGTATATGCAAAAGAGCGTTTGAAAAATTTCTAGGATTTATAGTATCCTTTCGAGGAATAAAAGTGAACCCCAAAAGATAAAAGTGATTCTTGAAATTGTGACCTTCAAATCGACAAAAGAAATACAACAGCTAACATAGAGAGTAACAGCACTCAACCATTTGATCTCAAAACTAGCAAACAAGTGCTTACCTTTCTTTACGCTATTTAGAGCAACCATAAAATACAAATGGACAGAAGAGTGTCAACAAGCATTTAAAGAATTGAAAAGGTAACTTTACTCACCATCTCTATTAACAAGCCTTTCACTTGGCAACCCCTTATTTGTTTATCTTCCCTCATCTGATGAAACAGTCACTTTCATTTTGGTAAAAGAAGATAACGACAACCAGTGACCAGTTTACTACATCAGCAGAGCACTCTAAACAAGGGGAACAAACTATGCGAAGATTGAAAAGTTAGTCTATGCACTTGTTATAGCTGCTAGAAAGCTTGGCCAATACTTCCAATCATATTTTATTACAGTGTTCACATAACAACCCTTAAAAAAAGTCCTATAAAACGTCGACTCTGCTAGTAGAATGATCTAGTAGAGCATGGAATTAAGCAAGTTTGGGTTGTCATACACTCCAAAAAAGGCAATCAAAGCATAGCATTAGTCGATTTCATTACTGAATGTTTTTTTTCATCGGTTGTTAAACTAAAACTAATCGCCAATTTATTCAAAAAAAAAACAAATAAGGCATTGATAAACAAATTATTGGGCACCAAAAAAAAGATCAATAATAAATTCTAAAAACTATATACAAATGCATCGTCCAAGAAAGGAAAAAAACATGTGTTGGCATTTTCCTAATCAGCCCTAATGGTTCAAAATGGTAATACGCCTTGTTCTTCGAATTCATGGCCTCAAACAACATTGCAGAATATGAGCCTTAATAGCTGAAATGGATTAAGCAAGAAACCTCAAAGTTACTATTTAAAGGCATACACGGATTTTTAGCTAGTCATGAATTAGATTAAGGGAGAATATGAAGTCAAAGACTAGATACTGGCGAAATAACATGGGATAGTTTTTGGGCTCCCCAATCTTTTTGATCAAATCATGTTTAAATAGATCCTTCATGAGTAGAACAGCCAAGCTGATACCATTTCAAAAATAACGAGCAACTTAGAGATCGCCTACAGGGGGAAGATTTTATTAGAATCAATTAAATCACCCAGATATGACCGTCACATCTGCAGGATAAAAGCAAGTGCTAATGAAAACTAGATGACACCAATAGCTATATTTCTCCAAGACAATGTTGCACTAAACGACCCATTATAGAAAAACGACTGGAAAAAAAAAGATACTAGGTTTATGATTATTGCTGGCACCCTGTATAAGAAATCTTTTACTTTTGCTTTACTTATGTGCCTAGATCCAGATGAGGCAAATTGTGTTCTACAAGAGATTCATGAAAGAGTTTGCGACAAACACCTAAAAGGCAGAGCATTTCATTTGGTTTCTTCTAGTCGACTATGAAGAAAGACTCCATTAAACATGTTAAAAAATGTGACAAGTGCCAACAATTCACCAAGGTACTTAGACAGCCTGCAAAAGCACTTAAACAGATTTTTAGCACATAGCCTTTTTGTATATGGGGCATCAACATATTGGGCCCCTTCCTAGTAGCAACATTGCAGTGCAAATTCTTGATAATATGGTGTGACTACTTTACCATATGGTGTGACTACTTTACCAAATGGGTTGAAGAGAACCTATAGCTATTGTAATGACTAGATTCATGGAAAGTTTTATTTGGAGATTCGTTGTTTACCAATTTAAATTTCAAACGTTGTTATAGCAAACAATGGCAGGCAATTGCAAGTTGACAAATTAAAAGATTTTTATGAAAAATTTCATATCAATTTGGTATACAATTCAATCACCTACCCTTAATCCAATGGACAAGTTAAGTCTGTGAATAAAAATATACTCTAACTGCTAAAAAGAAATTGGACAATTCTCAAAGAGCCTAGGCAGATGAAACATTAGGGGTATTATAGGTAATCAAAATGACCAAATGCTAAATAACTGGAGCCAGGCCCTTTAGCCTGGCCTATAGGATAGAAATAGTAATTTTTGCAAAAATAGACGTTCGAAGCGTTCGAACCGCGATTACCCATACAAAACTCACTGACTTATACTTAAGGGCGAACCTCAACTTGCTCGAAGAAAAAAGAGAAAATGTTACAGCATGAATGGCAAGTATAATAAGTATGCAAGTATTATAACAAAAAAGGTGAAGCACAAACAATTCCAAGTTGCAAACTTAGTCCTTAAAAACTATGAAGCATGTAGATCGACAAGAGAACGGAAAAAATTATCTTCTAATTAGGAGGGCCCCTATCTGGCTTAATCAATGATAAGATTGCAATTTTCCTTTAGCAATAAGTTTGTGAATTTCTTTTGACAATAAGCTTGCAAATTTTGTTTGATAATAAGTTTGCAAATTCCTTTTGCTTCATGAAACATTAAGCAACCTCTCACAGTCCACTTACATAGTTGCAAGATTACCAAGAAACCAAAAGTTTGTAAAAAATCAAGTAGAACCTCCGACAACCTACTTTAAAATTTAAGGCCATGAAGCCCAATACAAAACAAAAACAAAGCTTTTAAGTTACATTTAAAATATCAGACAAAAAACCAATAAACAATAAAGATCAATTATATTACTTGCCAAAAATTACAAAAGGAACTTAAAATACAAAAACAGATCATTCAGAAGGAACATCATTGGTCACCTAATCAATCTACTTTTTTTCTTCCTTTTTCGAGCCATCTTTATACTTGGTGACTTCCTCGGCAAGAGCAAGAGCAATAAAAGCTACGTCCTTATAGCGTATCTCCTCTACGTCTTCTTGGGATGGCACTAACACATTAAAACCTTAAGGAGGGGTAATGAGCTGAGAAAATCTAATCTTTCTTAAGTCCAAAAGAACCCTTTAAGAGTTGCCCATGCAATGCACTCTGCCTGTACGCATTAGCTCAGTAACAGTTAACCCAAAAAGGAATCCTTTTGAAGACTAAGCTTTTCTTGTAAATGAGATTCAGTGTTCACCACTTGTAGCTTTAACTTTGAAATTTTGGCGATCGCCACCACCATCTCTGAATCAAGAGTGGGGTAAGCCTTTTTTGACTCGTCCAATTCCTTAAATAACTTTTCAACTTTGACCTTTGCTAATTCTAGCCCGCCTTTCATGATTTCATAATCGGCCTTTGACGTCTCCTCCTAGGCCTTCAAGGTAAGATCATCAAAGGCTCACTTTTAGAGAGTCAATCTTTTAACCTAAGCCTAGAACTTTAGTACCTTCATCGTACTTGCAATGGCTTTATTTTCATGGTTAGTGATAACTTGCCACATCTAACGAAAAAGGGCGACATGAGTATATAGAGCTTGTGGACAAAATCCTTATCGTCACTCATAAAAAACAATCATAAATAAAGAAAAAAAAGGAAGAAGATGAAAGCTACCTCCACTGTGCAAGCTAAGGTAGACTTTAAGTTCACAATAATATTTCTTGTTAGCAGAAACTCTACAGCTAATTGATAAGTGACTTTGTCAACCTACTTGCACGAAATCTCCCCCTCACTAAAAATACCTACACTTAAAGCTGAGTTGTTCCTCCACAGATGTATGCTAACTCATGCAGAACTCGATCCCCTTACCCCACTTGATGGTAGAGAAGCCCTGGAGAGCACGTCATTTAGCATGACAGTTAGGTTAATTAAGGTTGACGGCTCCACTTGACTAGTAGAAATTAATGTTGCTTTAGCCGATGATGCTTGAAAAAAAAAAAAACTAACCGCCGCTAATGTTAAGGAAATGATGGTCCACTCAAAGGTTGCCTTTTTCTAAACAGGGAGATCACCTTGGCTATCCCTGATTTTTCTTTTCCTTTACTTTTTTTTTTTGCTCTAGCAGCTTATTTGGCCTCGCATTCTAGCATCTATACCTGAAAAGAAGGTAATTACAATTAAGGTTAGGGAGTACTGAGCTATGAAAATTAATTGCATCACTGGTATATCCGCTTTGAAATTTGTAAAACAGGCATCCCTTGGATACACCAATATTGCCCTCTATTTCTCCTACTATTGGCCTAGACAAATCAACATTCAGCATGCCAAAGACTTATTTTGAGACCATAGGTGACCCTGACTCATCATCTACATCGATTATGTTTACAAGTGACCTACTCGTGGAAAGTCAAGTAAGATATTCCCATTATGACAACATAAAATGTGAAATTATTAAAAACCTTTACCATAAGTTGAAATATGCCTACTACTTCTTCACTTAATAGATCGAACAAGGTTTTTGCAAAGATGAGCAGTAGCAATACCAAGGTAGAAATGTTGGATATTTCTAGAAGTCAAAAACTTTTAGCACTTAAATTAACGACTTTGGAAAAAAAATTTCTGCTCTGTCTTTAACTGATTGAATGTTACTTTTATATTACTCATTGGGGAACATAAGTTCCACTCCACTAGAAAACCCCACTTGACACCAAACCGTTTGTTGATCAAAAAGAACTATTCATTGGTGTCATGAGCATTGGACAGGATATCCGTAACATTTTCTTGCTGGAAAACTGCAAATAATACCGGCAATCATCCTGTCTCTTCAACAAAGATAAATGTATAGTCACCTCGACAGAAGGAGTCCACTCTTCCTCCGTGCAGATGAAAAAATATGTCACTAGCATGGCTTAGGCATTAAGCTTCAATTGATTAAGCGATATCTCATAACTTGGAAAAAGAATGGCTTCAGAGGTACATGGAAGCCCTTTTTGAAAATATGCAAATAAAAAAGAACAGAATGCCCCTCAACTCTGGTCACGGGTCGCATGCCTCATACAGCCCAAAGTTAAACCCTTGCTCTATTAGCCAGACTTTTATGGATTCCACAGTCATAGTACCATTAAATGCATTTGCTAGACTAGTGTCAAAACTCGAGGCAACATCGTTTTCTTCTTGTAGCTTGACAATTATAGAACCCTAAGCTTGCCCTCCACCCGATGACAAATCATGACTCTCCTAGGAGACCTGTTCAACCTCCTACATTTGACCTTCTTCCACAGGTACAATCATCTTTTCCTCTTCTACCTCATATATGATCGATCATTAGATTCATCCACTCACATGTTTTCCATAATAAACAAGTGCCTAACAACCTTTCTTCCACTAACTTCAAGTTGGTTGTTCCCCACAACTAATTTCAAAAGATACTAAGATCAGTGAAGAACCATTGAACAATTTTCTCAATCAATAAATATAAAGCATACAACAAATAAAAAAGAACAAGGAAAAGATACCTTACCTAGATGATGTTATGAAAGATGAAGTGAAAAAAAGCTTGCGAAGACAACAAGAAAACAACGAAAATATGAGTGACTGATAAAGATGAATAGGAAAGTAAGGCCTATTTATGGGTTTGTACTAGCCGTCATGTCAGTTCCCAAAAAATGCTAAGTGTCAATTATGAAATGGAACCGATCAATTGCAAGCATTAAATGCAATGATCAAACAACACCATCTACGAAATTTCAAAATAAAAAAAAAATAAAAAAATCCTAGATGGAAATTTCTACCTAGCTCTCATCGACTGACACATTCTAACGACATAAGGATCACCCTCTTTAACTTGCTAGTTACCCAAATCCTTTGGATCAACCACTTTTAAGGCTGTGAATGGTCATTTTATAACCACTCACACCCTTAGGGCAGTTGTTATATTCCTTAGATTCCGTAAACAGATAAATTACTTATCGAAATGATAAACCTTATCTCAAGATAACAAAGAGATTATCTCAAGTAAGTTTAATCTTTATCATAACCCTATCTCCATAAGAAGTTGAGATGAGTTGAACAGCTTCTTAGACCTATACATTAGGTGAAAGCAACCCGCTTGAGGTAAGATCAGTTAGTTCTGCTTTCCCTTTAGTCTTTCCCCTTCACCTTGCTACCTTAAGCATCGGATTGGATCTCGGAGTACAAACTCTGAAATCCTCTAATCAGTATTGTCTAGCAAGCCCATTATTGAAACATTGATCAACCTCCCATCACGTGTCACTCTATGCGGCAGCATCAACACTACAGAAGGAAAAATTAATCTGATTGGTTAGCCACAAAATTTGAAGGATACTACAATACATAACATGCTTTTCATATCAATTTGATGCTATATAAATAAAAGTTAACTAGGACTCCTTGAGTTCTACTTTGGCTATAGGCAGTTAATTAACAAACTTTCTTCAAGCACTTGTTATGTCCCAAAAATATTTCTTTCAAAAAAAATAATTTACTTAATGAGTTGAAAGAGTAATTTTTATGTTTTAAATACATGTGAAAGTAAAAAAAAAAAATGTAAATATCCTACTTATATATTTTTTGTAATTATCTAACATTTATTATCCACCACAAAAATATATTGTCTAATCTAATGATCTAGCAAATTATATTGATTCTTGAATTTAAGATTTTTGTTAGGCTATTGGGCTTTGAGTTGTGTGGGTTTTGAGAGATTTATTTGGGACTTTTAGGTTAACTCCTTTTTTGGTGTTAGTTCTTAGGTTAAAATAAGAAATAAAAGGATAATGAAAATGGCCATATGAAAAGATCTATAAAATTTAAAAATTTTTAGGAAAGTTATTAAAGTAAAAAAATAAAAATAAAAACAGCGAAATTAATTGTTTGACAATTTTTAAGAAATAATAATCCTTAAAAAATAAAAATGGTTATATAATTGATAATTTGATAGTATCAATGTATATAAAAAATTCAATTAATGTTAATTACTAATTTAAAATGTTGTGAAATATATTTAATCTTTTAAATAAGTGTAAGTAGAATATTGATGTATAATAATGGAATCAAATATTAAGAATAAATATTTTGATAACGTGAAATTATTATATTTTCAATACAACGAAATATTTTCATAGACTAGGTTATATAATAAATTATAAACATATAAAAAAATAAAAACATCAATTATATTTACAAGTATGTTCCTTATATATTTACTCTGTAGTTTATAAGTAATTATTTTTAATATAATTAAATTTTAAACTTTTTAGATTTATCATTATTAAAAATATATAATAAGAGTAATATTAATTAGCGTATAATAAAATGTGGAAAAAAATCTATTTTTAAACAATAAAAAATATTCTTTTTCCGAAAAATTAGTAGTCCCATTTTTTTCTTCAGCTATTTCATCACTGATCTCATTATACCAGCTTAATCAAAGATTGAATTTAAGTCGTATTAATCAGGCAGGGTTGTAGTATATTTATTTATTTATTATCTTCTGTTCTAATCCCCTCCTCCCCCAAAAGATGTAGAAAGTAAAAATCCAAAGAGATTTAGCATTGCAAAAGTAATAAGAAGACACACCAAAAGATTGCTATTATTTAATCTATTATGATGAAGACAACAAATGTACTGTGTACCATAGAACATAAGAATAGATAAAAAGTGCTGCCATAGATATTGAATAGTAAAAAATTAACTCAATTGCATGTGATTTAGGAAAAATGAATGAGAAACACACGCAATTAGGAACAGGTTCGCTCACTCTTGATGTCAGTACGTAAGAAAACAAAAGACACCCCACTGCCAGCAGCCATGAGCCGTGAGCCATGCATGTGCCCCGAATAGACTCAATTAGTCGCCAGAAACGTAAGTCTTATCCTCATAATACCTTCTCTCACTTGCAGCCTTCTTCTCGTTACGCTTCTGCATAATGGAAACATATCTTAGGAATTACAGCATAAACATTTATAATAACTATACTTAAGTCTGACACCACATGAGACGACCGCCTGGTTAGTTGCCAACAAAACTTCCACACAGGTGCCAATCATTGTATTTTAATACAGAATAATATCTGCTTTCGGTTATTACTCTTCTTTCTTTCCCTTTTTTTTCCCTTTTATGTAGCTTAAATTACTCAAATTCTAGTAACTCAACTTCCATTTTACATTTACATGACATTAAAAAAGGGTTAAAGAAGAAGTTTTGATCACAGACAGCATATCTGAGGGTGAACCTGGTAAGCTTCATGATTTGCTACAATCCTCCTAATTATTGTGGTAGTTGTAATGTCCAGTGGGCTATCCAGAACTTTGAAGATACCCATACTGATTGGAACAGCGTAAGGATTATCTTTTTCCTGCATGAGATAAAAAGCAAGAAATGAACAAAACATAGCTTAGCACACTGTAATCAGTCCCTAACAACAACCAGTTCTACAGTTTACCTTCTGAAAATCATTGCTTTCTGCCACTGTTCCATGAACAACTAAAGAGATGTTAAACGTCGTGATCTGCAATTGCAAGATTTTGCTTTGTAACAAACTCAAAAAAATAAAGTCCGGCACATCTTTCAGCATCACAAACCAAATCATCCTAGCGCAAATAACTAATCATAACATGACAAACTAGTGACTATACCATAATAATAATAATAACAACTTATTCAACATGCTTCATCCACAAAACCAAGTAATTTGTGCATTTCATATTTACTGCAATACAATATACTTAAAGGTGTATATGCATACAAACATTTACATAAACATTCATTTATTTGTCCTATACTTAACATTAGGAGCTCAAAACTGAACTCTATAAACATGTATACATGTATTTGTACTATATTCTTAGCATGGGCCGTGGGTTCCTTATCCTATCAGGTTTTGTTTTTAAGTATCAAGTTTGCTAGCTTTTGGAGTCTTAGGAATAGGAGTTCTAGTTCTTTTAGGATAAGGCTTGGTGGTAGTAGGCTAGTAGCCTACACACTCAATGTACTCTTTCTTTACGTACAAAAAAAATGAACTCTTTCTTTTGGAGAAAGATTATGATAAGAGACCTTTCAGCACTATTTGCCATTTTGATTGTGTAATGCAATCACCTTAGGCCTGACTATTAAGGATCCCACAATGCTTACGTTTTCTTTCTTCTTGGTTGTGTGATGCAATCAAGGAATCCAAGGTATAATGCTTAAGAATCTTCCTTTTCTGTATGGTTTTCCTTTTCTTTATTCAATTTTACCTATTTTCTTAGGAATTTCAGATGATTACTATCCTAAACCCTGGGCCTCCAAGCTGTCCCATGTCAAGAACCTTATGGACGATGGTAGTGACAAAAGAATAGGTCATTGTTGACAGTGGTATGCATGGGTTTGCAGAAAATTTCTTGCTACTCCAGCAGTCCTCAAGTCCAAGTTAGAGTTTTCCTGAGTAAGGGGAGAATGATGCAACCAAAAAAAAAAAAAAAAGAAAGAAAAAAAATGCTAAAAGATAGAATAAAGAACTTACTGTGATAGTTGTATTGTATTCTGAATTAGACTTCTCTATTATCTTAGATATAGGGTCTTTAACTATGTTAATCAAATTAAACAATGATTTTTCTTATTTTGCAAGTATCAAGGGTTAAGGTACTATTTGGTAGTTTGCAATTATATTAGGGTTTAGGAGTTAGACTATAAATACCTAAATTGTTCCAACTTCTGTAGCTTTTGGCTAATAGAACTATCATCAAAGCATTTCCAGTGTTATTGCACTTGTGATTGAGTGACAGTATCCCTCATCTCACACATATCCCCTTCACCTCTAGTTGACAAACTTCCATTCCCGTTACATCGCTCCTATCTCATAAAAACGAGAAGTAGAGGAAAGATAAACAAATAGATAGAGGAAAAGATAATTAACTAACGGAGATACCATTAAAAAGTACATTGCTTTGGCATTCCATTATTGCAATTTCTTTAGGCCGATTTCTGCATACAAATTTCTCTTAACATTGGCAGGAAGCTACTTATAGTTATAGCTCAAGGATGAGGGTTCACAATTTTCACCAATGAAACTACAACTCCTTAACCTAGCTCTACTCTTATTTACGTATATTATGTCAATAAAATGACAAAGAACAACCAGAATGCATTTTCAAATACATAGTCTCACACAAAAAACACTCTGTTCTTAACCAAGAGAAACAGTTCATAGTTTTGCCTCTGATAAACAGTTCCACAAGTTTCATAGCATGCATCAAAGCTTTATAATTTAAATGTGTTTCAATCTTTAAATGTTGACAAGCAGCATATACTACAGAACAATGGAACTGTCAACAAATAAAATTAAAGAATAAATAAATAAATCCCTAAGAAATAAGGAACTAACCATGTCCTTAGAGACCTCCCATGGAGCACCGATTATCACCTCATCCACGTAGCGACAAGCTAAAACACTTAAGCTTCTTTCATGAAGATTCATAATAGGGCGATGTACACCTCTCTTAGCACTGCAAAGCAATTGTACAACGTATATATAAGTTCCGAATAAAATGACAAAACCCCCTAGCACCTAATATATATCCAATTGAACTAGTTTTTAATTAAAATATTCCAGTTTTATATAAGCTTATCAAACCCTAAAGACTGCAATAAAGTTGTAATCAGCTATTCCAAGAGATTTACTTATGAGCTATTAAATCGTTTAGCTGTCTTTTTTATATTTCAAATGTTAGAAAAGGTATTCTAGGAACAAAATATGAGTTTGTAATAAACAGAAAAATTTTGAAATATTCAGAACGCAAGAAGATCATAAAGATGATTTTCATACGATAAACAAAAAAACATGAAAGAATTTTTTTTCTTCTTCTTTTTTTTCTTTTTCTCACAATCACTTTATAAAGTTTAAACTCTAGCAACATGAGTTTCTTCAGAGAAACAAATCCATGATAACCTAGATATAAAACTAAATTGGGTGATCTTTTAGCTCCCTTCCGTTCTCTCAATTGAGCTTACTCTTAAATTAATTAGGCTTCGAAACCCCCTCCCGAAATCAATAATTTCCCTAAAAACTATTGATTACAACTGGACCCCTTATTATTAAATCTAAAGAAGTCTTAACAAAATATATCACAAATATCCCAAATATAGACCAATTATCGTGTGAGGATAAAAAAAACAAACAAACTACTACTCTTATATTCCCATCCCGAATACCACTGAGAACCTGAGAAGAGTAGGTTGCTTGCTGCAGAGAGTTGGCACAGCAGAAAATGAGGCCTAAACATTGACCTTTCTACCGTGGAAAGAGACCTTCATTCCCAGGTGTTACTCTCAGGATACAAAAGACAAAATATGAGAGAGAAAAACATTATAGTAAATTAAATGCAAGAAAATTAGTTACCTGACAGTCTGATCATTGTGGATCCCAACAAGAAGAAAATCTCCAAGTTCCCGAGCAACCCTCAGAATCTATATCAAGTAAAGTTAGTAACCTTTTCTCTATTTTTACTTTCTCTGTGTGTGCAGGTGGAAAAAGGAGGAATGAGGGATGAAGGATGAAGGCCATAATTGTGTTATCATTTTTCTTATCTTGGCCTAAAATAAGTGACACAGGACAGCTTAGGAGGCTAGGGTTTATGATAACAATAATCTGAAATTCTTAAGAAAAACAGGGAAAATTGGATAAATATATAGGGAAACAGAATTAAACATAACCTAAACTTCACACCTAAGGTTCCTTGATCGCATCACACAACCAAAAAAGAAAAAGAAAACCTAAGCATCGCATCTAGGATTGATTGCATCAAACAATCTGAATAGCACAATAATGCTAAAAAAATCTCCCTCATAGTCTGTCCTTAAAAAGAAGAGTACATCTAAACCCTAAAAGCCTAAACCCCGATCCTAAAAGAATTAGAACACCTATTCTAAGTAGGACATTAAAGAAAATACTTAAGACTCTTAATAGGAGATTAATAAACTTAAAAACAAAACCTAGTAGGACAAGGAAAACTACATTATAATACTAAACCCTAATATAAGTGCAAAATACTAAATATAACTCTAGATCTATAAGATATTACGTTTAGCCCCATCTATACAACAAGAGTGATAAAATAAAATCTCAAGTAAGCTACTCCCACAGTTAGCTGATTTCTGTTCTGCATCATTCTCCCCTTGTTGAACATAACTTGACCTTGAGTTTAGAAGTGCTGCAGTAAAAGAAATCTGCTGTAAAACCCATGAATGGCATTGTCAAGAATGAATTCTCTTATAGCTCAAACATCTTTAAAAAAAAAAAGTAAGTTGTATCTTACCCACCGGTGGTAATGAAGTTAATCGGAAACTTCTCAAAAATAGCCACAGACTTCCAACACTGTTTGAAGAAAATCAACTGGATCTTCACTAGACAACACCTCAACAAACTGCTGCTTTACTTGGATCATCAGAAATTCATTTCCAAAATTTCAAGTCCAACTTGTCTAATCTGAACCTTTTCAAGCTCAAACCTGGTTCTCAAACCTGGCTGTAACTTCAGTTCTTCAAGTGAATGACTATGTTGCATGTTCTCCTCAACATGAGATTCTTTAATGGCATCCTCCTTTTCTTCCTCAATGTTGTTAATCATCGCTGAAATTATTTCTTCACTTGAACTTCCTTTACAATACACTTATAAGTACTGATTTTATCACACTTATCTTCGGTTTCAAACTGATTTTAAGTAGTTAGAAGAACAAGTTTGAGACCAAAAAAATCAGAATTTCTTGTAATTTTTCCACTACGTGGATAGGCTGCCTTGGTAATTCTCTTCTGATTTCATCCCACAAACCAGCCTTAAATTGGGCTGCTGCAACATTCACATCATCCACAAAATGACTTCCAATCATAAACCCATCAGATCCTTGCATATATTCTACTACCAACATGCTTGCTTGCTTGCTTAAAAGCAAGGACCCTGCCCTGTTTCTTGTCAAGATAGTTAGGCAGCACAAACTTTCATTGAATTGGGCTTTCATCTCATTCCATGCACGAATTTGTTGCACAACCTGGTTATGTTTCTTTCAACACCATGCCACCATATCTTTGCCAAACCAACAAGCTTCATCTTTGCAAATCTAACCCTTTGAGCATCCAACATGTTGTACCAATCAAAATACTCAATAGAGTCGATCCAACTAAAAAATATTGTACGGTCAACTCTTCCTTCAAAATCCACAACTTCTATATTGTTTTTTTAAGGTATTTCTCTAGCTGTATCTATCTTCTACTTCTTTCTTTCTTTCAACCACTTGTTGACCTAGTACAATTCCACTTTTTTAACTCTGAGGAAAGATCCAGAACAAGTTGTTTGTCTTGGGTGTAACATCCCTTCAAGCTTGGACAGTAATCTTGTTTCTAGTGCATCTATCTCTTCTGATAAAACCTTCTTGGTTTCTCCATGGTCTCTTTGGAAAGCCTCAAACTTTAAATTAAGTTCTGCATTCCTATTTTGCTCTGACTCTCCATTTTTCTCAAAGTACCCATGTCCAATATATATGTGGACATTGGCATGAGGATATGATCCTCCAAGAAACCTCCAAATACACAGAAAAAACTTGGAAAATTTGAACATACCAGTGTCAAGCACATGCCCGTATCCGACAATCACACCCTAGTTCGAGTAACATAGCTGCATTCATCACCATTTTTATCCCGAATTACAGCAACACCTTGAGGATCTTCAGGCTCAGATACCAATTAATGCAGGATAGCATGGGGGGCTAGAATTTATAATAACAATAATCTGAAATTCTTAAGGGAAACATGAAAAATTGGTTAAATAGATGGGGCAACAGAAATAAAAGATAACCTAAGTCTCATACCTGGGGTTCCTTGATCGCATCGCACAACCAAGAAGAAAAAAAGCCTAAGCATCATGCCTAGGGTTGATCGCATCATACAATCTAGATATCAATAATGCTAAAAAATTGTCTCAGTCATAATCTACCCTTTAAAAGAAAAAGTATACTGTTATTTATTTATATTAGGCTACCAGCCTACTACCAACCTAATCCTAAGAGAACAAGAACTATTCTAAGTAGAATTTTAAAGAAAATACTTAAGACTCTTAATAGGAGACTAATAAACTTGACTTAAAAACAAAACCTAGTACGGTAAAAAAAATCTAAACTAAGATACTATCCCCAGTAGAGATGTAAAATACTAAATATATCCCTAGATTTATAAGATATTACTATTCGCCCCATAAATGCAAGAGTAAAAGATAAAATCTCATACAAGCCAATCTCACAATTAGGTTGCACTAATAAGTGTGAACTATCCACGCTACAAACTTCTTTTATTAATTTTTCAGCCATCAGCAGCGAAATGAGAATAACATCATTATGGTGATTTCATCACTAGTGACCCTAATAGCATGGTATCATTCAACAAAACAAACCAATTTGCTTCTGATACCACAAGGAAATTATATCATTCATTATAAAATATTCCAAAAAAGCTTATAACAACAGGTAAAAAAAAGACAACAATTTCAATCTTGTATTTAGATAAATAGAATTTGTGCACACCCATCACGCGGGCGATAGATTGAGAAAGTGGAAAGACTGATCTTTCTAAGTTAAAACGTAGTTTTGAATGCATGTGTCTAAAACACAATTTTAATTGGAAAAATTAATTTAAAATGGAACCCTATTAGAATATTAATATAAACCCATGTTAATATGTATATTGTTTTGGGATTTTTTTTCTTTCAATAATTGCGCTGGTGTCAAAAATTCAGTGATAACAAACTTGGTTACTCCCAATGTTTAAATAGTATGGATAATCTGCACGTCACTTATCTATTTCTATTTTTTGGTAAGATATAATTAGCTTGCAACAAACAAATATAAAGAATGCATTCATTAGTATCTTCACAAATATTTCTAAAAAATAAACCAATCAATTACTATTAACATTAAAATATAAAAAAAAAAATTCATTACATCGAACGAAGTTAAAAGTCCAACAATAAAATAAGTGTTAATTACACATTCGGTATTTTAACTCTAGTCAAACTCTCAATTTGATACTTACAATTTAAAAACAATTAGGTACTCAGAACTTTGCTTCTGTCCATTGGTTTGCACACGAGACTAATACCATCAGTCAAGTGGTGATATGTCCCAAATATCCAATAAAATTACAAGACAAGGCAAGTTTCTATGGGCTGTTCTTTAGACAAATGCATCATCCATTGGACTAAAGGTGTTATTCTCGCAAGAAGACTGAATTATGGAAGCAAGTTTAAGTATCTAATCATGAACTTTTTAATAATAGAACCCAATTGAGAATTTGACCATAGTTCAGGTACCAAATGTTTAATTAACTGTAAAAATAGAAGCTAGCAAATAATTTGTTTCTCAACCTTTTTTAGATGAGATTTAGATCACTCCCTACGTGATCTATGTATTCTTTATAATCTACAATTGTTGTCACATAGGATCCTCAACTTCCTATTGAGATTTAGATCACGAAGGACAAAGAACACCAGAATATTTTATCATCACCTAATGACACATAACACATTACCAGGCATCTATTCACAGAAAATATGTAAAAGTAATAGGATCACATGACACACCTCAACATGTCCAGCATGAAAAAGATCAAAGGCTCCATCTATATAAACTATGTGAGCATCTGGTCCAGGTCCCTGCAACAACCAGCATATATCTGTTGTCAAGATTAAAAACAGAACAGAAGCAATTTTCCTTCAAAGTGTTGAAAGCCAAAAATAACCAGCATTAAGATCCAATTGCAAGAATTGCAAGAAATAAAAGGAGGAAATCATATAGAAGCAGGTAAAAAGAAAAAAACGGGTAGAAGATACTGGAAATAGCTATCATAGCAAATTCACTTTCTAACATTTTCAAGTCCAAAACTATTAAGAAGAAACACGCTATAAGCAGCCATCATTTTTCACAATCAATGCAGCAGCTACAAAACTTTATTCACTTCTAATCAGGTGGGTCTCAATGTACTCTGGGCCCTCCAACCCCATTGTAAGGGTTGTAACTTGTCATGGTAAAGTGCTAATAACCTCATTATTAACTTGATTCTCCTGACTTTTTTTTTTTTAATTTTATTTTTAAATCTAAGCATTATTAATCATGAACTTTTAATCCCTTAAATTAGAAAATTTCTTTTCAATCAATCAAATAAAAAAATGACCCTAGTTATTGCACTAGCAGCTTTCTTTAACACCAGCAATAAAAAACAATTAAAGAAAGTTCAATTTCTTTTTTCTTTTATACAACATCAATTGTGCATTTAACTTTTATTTTCTACAACCTTTTCAATATGTTTAAAGCTAAGTATTCTTATGTTCTTTTTACGACACCAAGACATCAAATTTTTATCTAATACTTTGTATGTGCAATATGAATTATAATGCTTTAAAATTAGTACTTTTATTCATTAAAAGAATCTACAGATTGTTATCATCACGTTAAATTTAGTATTCTAGTATCATATTCCTAATTTTATTTTCTTTAATTTCACATACATACAGACAAATTTTTGGCTATGCTCCTGATCTCTCTGTTAATTCCTAAAGCTAGAATTCAACACCTCATCAAAACTCCTTGGACAAGTGGCCTATTTTCTAACACTTTTATATATTTTATTTATAGAACAAAAAAAAAGGTTACAATTAGAAAGAAAGAACCGATAGACATACTTAAACTATCATGAACATAGAAAGAAGAGAGGAACGTGAGATTCCTATGAGAATACTAGAACAAGGAAGCAGTTATAATGACCTCATGGCTATATAAACATTTCTGACAAAGCAAGAAACTAAATGTTCATGATAAGCTCCATATGCGAAATTAAAAATGAAGTTTAAGCTCTAACAGGCAATATTATACTAGATTTGAATACACATGGTACATAGCAAATAGAGATGAAAAAATCTTTTCCATTTTCCATCTCCAGTTTTACTTTAAATATGATCAATAGGAAAAAAAAAACACTAAAATTTCAAACAAAATCAAACAACTAAATTTGGAAATCTTGGAAACAAAGGTTTCCAAACTTAGTTAAGAAGTTGAAAAAAAATTATAGTTGTTTTAATTTTCTAAAAAAAATTAAAACTAAGGTCTCGCAACTTAGTTATTTACATTATTTCCTTGACCATATATAGACTGAAAGTGGAGATAGAAAATGAAAACACCAATAAAAAACTAAACCAGTCCTTTTCTTCATATTAGTAAACTGCTTATATAGGAGGCCTTAACTTTCTTTTCCAGAAATTTCTGAAATGGACCCGTGCAACCAAATCAAAACATAGAAATGACTCCAATGAAAACTCAAAAAGAATGAGAGATCAAAGTTTGCAACCTTTCCATTTGAAAATTGCACAATTCTTCGAGATGTCGGTAAAAATTGAGATATGCGAGTTCCAGTTCCAGATCCACCATCTTCAAATTTCTGGCCGTGACCATGGCTGAATTGTCTTTGCAATGAGGAATGATTGTGAGTGTCACCAACCGATCTCTCTCTCACACAGAGAAGCATCCGACCTGCTCAAAATGAAAAAGAAAGAGAATTACCGTATAAATAGCAGAAATTAAAGTATTAATATAAACCAAGTTTCGCATAAAAGAATCAAAAACAGAAAAAATTGTGAGGCAACCGATGGGATGCATCGAAATACATACACACATATGTAATAGAAAAGCATGGAAATTAAAACTAATACTGACCAACAATGTCAGTGCTAGAAACGCCTTCAGTGCGCTTAATCTGCTTGTAACGGCCAGCTTTCTTAGCAAGAGCATAAGCATCAGTTCCATCAGGAAGAACGCAGGGATCGTCGCCATGAATAATGTAGTCAATGTTATAATCATTGAACAGTTTCTTCATGAAATCTTCGGTGATTGCATAAGGTGCATCGCAAATGACCTCATCCACCCACTTCACCGCCTTCACCATGATCATTCTTACAAGTCACAACAAAACAATGAATGGATAGATCATTAGCTAATTATCAATTAATGGTAAACCAACCAATCAAATCAATCATGTACCTTTCGTGCAGAGGGGTTACGGGAGGGCCTTTGTTTGCAATGATTTCGGCATCACTGACCACTCCCACCACCAATTGATCGCCGAGGGCACGTGCCTGACGGAGGGCGTTGCAGTGGCCGTAATGCATCATATCAAAACATCCGTCCATATACACGCGCACAGCCTTCTTCTTCTTCTTCTTTATTTTCCTCCACCAACCCAGCCCCAGTACCTCGGCAGTTATACCATTTTTGGCTACCCCAATGTACATACCTACCGCCACAGCCACTGCCACCGCTCCACCTATCAGGCAAGTCGATAGTAACTTGCTCATTGCTTGATTTTGGCAATTCCACAAAAAATAATACCTGCCCAATGTTTCAGCTCCAATCTTCGCTTTTTTCAGAATTTATATTCGTTGCTTTCTTTGGGTTTTTACTTTGGAATCACAATGTGTTTTTCTTGGGGGGGGGGGGGGAAGGGGATGACCTTTTTTAAGAAAATAAGAAATATCCTAACCCTAAATGGCAGGTTTCTTTTTTTGATTCTTTTCTTTGCGTCAGTGCTACACTTTTCTCGAGTTAGGAAATGGACTAATAAATATTAAAAAATAAATAAATAATTTATTTTTAAAAAATAATAATTATTAAAATTATTAATTTTAAATTAAGAGATGCACTAATAAATATTAAAAATAAATAAAAATTATTTAAAAAATAATTATTATTTAAATTATTAATAAAAAATTATAATTATTTTCTTACTTTTAATTTCATTTTCTTCTTACTTTAGCCTTTTATTTTAACGAGACAGTCGGATCCATGGTGGGAATTGATTCCCCTTTCTCTACTGTTAGTCTTCTATTTTAACGAGACAGTCGGTTCCATGGTGGGAATTGATTCTCCTTGGATGTGTGTATTTATATATATATATATATATAGTATTTATAAGTAATAAAATTTTAAAAAATATTTTTATTAAATTTTAAGTTATTATTTAAAAATAATAAAGAATAAAAATATATTTTATAATAAATCTTAAATTATCATTTATAAATAATAAAAATATAAAAATATAAGTAGTATTAAATCTTAAATTATTATTAAAAAATATTTTATATAAAAAATATTTTATATTAAATATTTAATTAATATGTATTATATATAATATTATATATAATATATAATATATTATCTATGTCATATGTAATATAACAAATAATATATTATATATAATATATTATAATATTATATATGCCGGGGGGCCAGTTTCTTATATATATTATATATAAATTACATATATTAAAAATATTATATTAAATATCAAATTATAAAATAATCTCAAATTATATTAAATACTAGATTAATATAAAATAATAATAATATATAATATTAAATCAAAATTATTTTTAAAAAATTAAAGATAATACCTATTATACATATTATATAATATATATTATATAATACATATATAATATATAATATAAAATATTATAAATATAATATATATTATATTATATATTATATATAATAAAATATAAAAAAATATTTTATATTAAATTATATGTTATTATAGATTGTATATAATATATAATGTATCCTTTTACACATATATAATAT
>JBBYHO010000022.1:6907406-6942966 GCA_038382025.1 Adansonia gregorii | reverse complement strand
TTCAAATTCACTTTTGTGAAATGTTAAAAACTTATGTTTTATATAAGAATTGAAAACTTGAGTATTGAATTCGAATTGTTTTACAAATTCAAATATATGACGAATAATATTATTTAATTTAAATTTAAATTTAAATAAAAATTTATAAATTTAATATGAATAATAAATAAATTAAAATTTTAAAATAATTTTATAAATTTAAATTTAGATATTCTAAAAATTACATATATTTAATCTGTTGTCATCCTCGGTTAGCTGTGTATGCATGTATGTATGTCGACGCAATGGTGCATAGTTGATTAATTGTATGTTCATCAATGGTTAAAGAGCAGAAAATAAATGGATGTCCCACACTGTCGTGTTCTTAATAAATTTAAGAAAGACAAAGACGAAGAGACGAAGACTAAAGCAGCAAGAATTAAACTTTGCAAAAAAAAAAAAGGACCAAAACTCACCAAACAGCCAAAGATTGCAGAAGAAAGAAATAAAGAAAGAAGGATAATCAAGAGCTGTGGACGAGAACGCTCTGCATCATGTGTTTGAACTCAAAGAAATCAACACGGCCATCATGATTTTGGTCAACGGAGCAGATCATCTGTTCAACTCTATCAATATCTCTCGCTTCTGCCAGTCCCAGTTTCCCCAACACTACCTGCAATTCATGGGCAGAAATGAACCCATCCCTGTCCTCATCGAACACTTTAAACGCCTCCGTCAAGTCTGCCTCCTCATGAGACATCTTCGCCTCATCTGCTTCCTCCTCAATATTATCCCCCAACCCAAACAAAGTTTGGTCCAAAGACTGATGTAAAGCAACGAAATCGTCGTATTTGAGGCCTATGTTACCTGGCTTTATAAATGATTTGATAGTTGAATCTAGATCAGAGAGATCTGTTTCCAGGCCTAGACAAGTAAGGGCCTGATTAATCTCTTGGACAGTGATCATGTCATCGCCATTCTTGTCAAAGATATCAAATATGCGTCGCAAACGGAGGGAGTTGAGGCTGGGGCAACGTAGACGAAATGAGGAGGATAAGCCCCTTCGACTGAGGTTGCGTTTGCATTGAGAAGTCCCATTCCCTGAGGCTGCTGCTGCTGCTTCCATTTTTATGGCTTGTTTCGCTACGAAATATTTCTTCGAGTTTCTTAATCGCTGATGGAATTTGGTAGCAAGCAGCTTCCCAATGGAATGGAGAAGGGGTATAATTAGCGTTGAGAATAGGAAGAAGGAGAAGGTGAAATTAAATAGCTCTATGGCTTGGCTGGTATGGCGCTGGCAGAGATGCAGTGGCTGCTATAATTATCCAATATAATGATGCTATTTTATAAGGGATAGGGCGCGTTCGACGGTGCTTTAGGCTTTTTTATTTCTATAGCCAACCAGCCAGCCACGACCTCTTCGTATTTCTAGATATTTTCCAAAGTCCCATCCCCTCTACAAACGTAAAGTCATGGGTTTAGAAAAAAATAAAAAAATAGAAAAGAAGCATTGATCTGTTGTGTGATTGGGTGGGTGGAAAGTCCTACTTTGATTGACATTGACTGGATCTGGAATGGTAGGCCTCTTCGTTTGTTATGTTTGACGTGTATTGTGCGTGTATTCGCGTTCCGACAGCACATCGTGGCTTACCTAATAAAGTAAATGGTAATACTAGTTATGTTAACATGGCTCAGTCTCCTAGACGCCGTGCCATTTACCAAATCCACTGCCCACCTTTCGAATCGTCGCAGACGTAACGTTTAAGGAATTTGCCACTCACATACGTTTTTTGTTTTTTTCTTTTCTTCGTTCAATTGCTGATTATCATTTACAGCTCCCATTTGCAATTTTCGCAAACACGTTTCTAATACTCTCATACTTTTCTTTTCTTTTTTTTCCTAATCTAAAAAGATTTGTCAAAGTCATCAAAAATGAATATTCTTAATTACTTCTTACCACGTAACGTTATTGTTTCTCATATATTGTGGAAACTTCTAAACCTTTTTTTTTTGGGAAATGTTCTAAAAAGCTTAGTTGGTCGTTTTCTTTGAATATATAATATATATATGTACATATACCTGTTTATACTGACCAATCAATTATATCCATGTTATGCGGTTGTGATTTTTTTTTTATTTTTTTAAGAAAGCAACTATGGTTTTGAATAAATAACAGTAGTATTTTGTAATCCATTTTTTTAAATTTAGTTAAAAGAAGATTGTGATTATTGTAACAAAATTGTTTGCACGTCCTTTATATATATATATATATATATAATAGAATGATAATTATAATTACATCCTAACAATACTCCATTGCCTACAGGACTATTGCTACTATTTGAAGTAGTTCTTGATTGAAGTAATGGCAATAGTATTCAATTGAAAAACTAATTAGGTTTAAGGGTCAAATAATTAAAAGCTAACGCCTTTGAGCAACAAAACCCTGATAAAAACTGCTGTTCTCTCCTTCATACTAGGCTAGATATGTATTGTTTCTTTTGCTCCACATATGCCATGACTCGATGGATAACCTCTGATTGATTACTGGTAAGTATCTTGTCACTATTTTTTGCTCATATTTTTTACCGAGGAGAAACCTCTTTGACGAACCAATGCTTTTTTTTCTCTCTTTCTTTTGGTGTATAAAAAAATATATGTTCCATATATTGATCTGAAGTCTTTACTTTTATATATAGATATTATATTTGTTCAACTGTTCTTAAAGTTTCTTTTTCCATTGTGTGCTGAAGCATCGACTGCTTTTGACTATGGTGGAGGTAAAATTTTTAAAGCTGATTCAGTGCCATTCTTCTAAGATTTTGTATGGCTAGTTTTACTTAAGCGCTTTTACTTAATTGAAAAAGGATTATGCTTTTGATCCCATTTTGGTGGACTTTAGATAATATTGATTTAACTTTTTAATCTTCGTTCCATTTGTATCATGATGAGACAATGAACTTATAATCTTTGTTCCGATTATACAATGAGACAACGAACTTAACATATTGAAAAATGGCTGCTATTCCTTTCTTTCTTTCTTTGCTGATAAAACTTTTTCAGGAATTGTCTGCCCATCTGCTTGTTCAGTAACTCATTGAAGACACATCAACGCATGAATATTTTCTGTAAAAAAAAAAAAAAAATTAAATAAATAAATAAAGAAAGCTTTAGGCTGCTGAACTAAACTCTAGCTATTTGCATGATGCTAATTTTTTTAGGTACTGGATTTACACATATTTGATCACGTAATTTCTTCGTTGTCTTGCCAATACTGCCTGTTGCAAAAGAGAACCTTTTTCATTTGCATTGTTTGTTTTGGCAGAGCAATGAAGACTGCTGAGATTATGCTGCCCTCCTATTTTGCTGCATTTGCCTTCTTGTTTCTGTGTTGCATTATTTCTGAAATAGTTGCTGACCTAAATTCAGATGAGCAAGCCCTCCTACAATTTGCTGCCTCAGTTCCTCATATGCGGAAACTTAACTGGAGTGCTTCTACCTCGATATGCATGTCATAGGCTGGTATCTATTGCACCAAGGATGGGTCCCATGTCATGGCTGTTCACCTTCCTGGTGTTGGACTGGATGGTCCAATTTCACCCAGCATACTTGGAAAGCTGGATGCTCTCATGGTCCTCAGCCTCCGTTCCATCCGCCTTACTGGGAACCTCCCACCTGATGTACTCTCCCTTCCCTCTCTTCGTTACTTACACCTTCATCATAACAATTTTTCAGGTCACATTCCTTCCTCTCTCACTCCCAATCTTGATTTCTTGATCTCTCCTTCAACTTCATCACAGGCAATATTCCAACCACAATTCAAAATTTAACAAACCTCACTGGTTTAGACCTCCACAATAACTTCCCCACATGACTTATCCCCAATTTCAATCTTCCAAGGCTTAGGCCTCTGAATTTGAGCTACAACCATTTAAATGGATCAGTACCATCTTCCCCCCAAAAGTTCCCTGCGTCTTCTTTTGCAGGAAACGACATATTTGGGCCTCCACTGAACCAGTGTCTTACAATCAGTCCTTCCCCTTCACCTTCACCTTCACCTTCACGCACTTACTTTCGTCCACCAACAGTACCAGCAGTACCAGAAAATCCAAGAGGAGACTCCCATAAGAAACTTAGCGTGGGTGCTATAATTGGCATAGCATTTGGTGGTTCAGCATTGGTGTTTTTCTTGTTGCTTATGCTAGTACTTAGCTGTTTAAAGAAAAAGGCTGGTCAAGGTAACCTTGCATCGGAAGGGAAAGGTGGAAGGAGTGAGAAACCTAATAATGAGGATTTGGGAGCGGGGTGTAATAGGCTGAGAAGAACAAGTTGGCTTTCTTTGAAGGTTGTTCTTATAATTTTGATCTTGAGGATTTGTTGAGAGCTTCACCTGAAGTGATAGGAAAAGGGAGTTATGGTACCTCCTATAAGGCTATGTTGGAGGAAGGAAAAAAAGTAGTCGTGAAGAGGTTGAAAGAAGTAGTTGCAGGGAAAAGAGAATTCGAACAACAAATGGAAATTGTGGGAAGGCTTAGTCAGCACCCATATCTTGTGCCTCTTCGTGCTTATTACTATTCCAAGGATGAGAAGCTACTGGTTTATGACTCCAGAGCAGCTGGCAGTTTTTCCTCATTATTGCACGGCACATTGATTTATCTGATCATCTTCTATTCGTTTTCATTTTATTAATTTCCTGAATTATACACTACAATCATGTTTGAACTTTGAAGATCGATTATTAATGTGATTTATTTAATAATTTACTACTACAAAAAGTTTGGATAATTTTAACCTCTCCTCTGTGCCATAAAACAAACGCAAATGTAGCTTATGCAGAAAGAAAAGGATAAAGGCAGTTTTGACGCTTTGATTAGAATTCTAAAGGATAATATATTTTCACAGTCATTTGTTTGTAATTTTATTACAGGAAGCAGGGAAAGTGGACGCACTCCGCCGGACTGGGATTCAAGGGTAAAGATTTCCCTGGGAGCAGCGAAAGGCATTGCACATATCCATTCTTCTGGAGGTGGAAAATTCATCCATGGCAACATCAAGTCATCCAATGTCCTCCTCACGGAAGACTTGCAGCATGGCTGCATTTCTGATTTTGGATTGTCTTCTTTGCTGAGTTTCCCAAATGTTCCACCTAGAACCGAGGGATACGGAGCTCCCGAGGTGACTGAAACTCGAAATTTTACTCAAAAGTCCGATGTCTACAGTTTTGGTGTGCTTCTCCTAGAGATGCTGACAGGCAAAGCAGTGGCACCAGTCCGATCATCAGGGCCTGAAGATGTGGTTGACCTTCCAAGGTGGGTTCAGTCGGTTGTTAGAGATGAATGGACTTCTGAAGTGTCTGACGTAGAGCTGCTGAAGAAATATCAAAATATTGAAGAAGAGCTGGTGCAGATGCTTCACATAGCAATGACATGTCTGGCAACGTTGCCGGACATGAGGCCTACAATAAAGGAAGTAACAACGATGATTAAAGAAATTCGGTCATTTGATTCTGAAAATCGGCCCTCATCAGAGTACAAGAAGTCCAAGGGCTAAAATATTCAAACCCATGATTAATGATGCTTTATGAGTTCAGGATGTAAGAGAAAACAGTAAGGATTCAAGTTGCACTCCGGGGCCTCCCTCCATTTTGTTTTTGACAATCAAACGCGTCATGTCTGATTCTTTCAGGATTTTAGCATAACATGTGTCAGCCACCCTCTTTCTCCCCTACCTAGATAAATGCGAACTTTATGGAGAGATACGAGAAAGGTTCAATGTTGACAAACATCCACTATGCTAGTTGAATACCACATCCTAATTCGATGACTAATTTTTAATCCTTGACAATCTTAAATAAATTAAAAAAAAAAACTTTAAATTGTGGAAAGCGTGAGGAAAATCAGTGGAATAAACGCATCCGTTCTGTATTTATAGAAAAACATTGTCACAATTATTGCAGCCCAGAAGGTTGGTTACATGCCAGGCCATTGCATGCCCTTGGGTCACCCATACCATCCGAGATGGTGTGAACAAGACAACGGCAACAAGGATGATAGTTATCCACAATACAAACCAAACTTAAAAAATTAATGTTTCCCTCTCCGCAGATACATTATCAGTATAAAAACAATGTTGACAGCCCAATTTGGCCAACCTTACTCTCTAGTTCAAAAGTATACCACGTATATTCCCAATAATACTCTAATAACCAGTAGTCAATGAAAAATGCATCTAAGCTAAGACTCCGAGTTTCAAGTGTTGTTAACCAGGTCAGCACCGCTAACGTATTTAGCGACAAATGATATTAACCGGAATGGAGCACCAATCAGGGGCGCATCAGTGAGTGGCACAACTTTTTCTTCACTGCTGATACCCTGGGACTCCAAATCCCTTGCATCGGTATCATCCAGAGGAATTTGCACGATTTCTCCCGAGTCCTCAGCTTCTACAATGCGTGGACAAGGGGCAGCAGGTTGCCCATCCACATTCTCACTATCAATTTTGCCATCGTTAATCAGAGCAGCCTCTAGATAATCCAACTTTGGAGCTAATATGGAACCATTGTCAAGGGATTTAGGTACAAAATTAATCATTTCAACGACTGTAGAATGTGCTGCTGCCATTCCTTCTTGTTGAAGCTTAACATACAAACCATTCACCTGCCACAAAATTTGGCAAATTCCCAACATGTACATTGGCTTCAAAATGAAAAAATAGTAGCAAAAATAAATCAGTGCGTTGCAGGACAACAGGCACCTTCTCAACAAGCTCAGCATTCTCCATGATCAGTTTATCGACAAACGCACTTGCTGCTTCAATCTGAGACTTCAGGTCCTCATGGCTGCAAGCTTGCTACATTAGAAAGAACTAGTTAGCTAAATTGTTCTCTCTTCCTAAATTTCTTCATAGACATAAACGCTGTACATTATAACCTTTCATAGCTAAGTAGACCATAATTGCATATGTGATTGACTATTTCCTAATAAATACATTACACTGAAATTCAAACCAACTTTTGGCAGGGGAAACCTCCCACAATAAGAAAGATCGAGGCAAATCCAAATATAAACCATGAATCTTCAATTACAATGAAACTAGCAAAATTTGCTTCAACTAGAAACAGAAAAGCCAACATGCTAGTGAAAAGGGGAGTGAAAAATGAAGTTAAAAGAAGCAAACCTCTTCTGATGGGGGAGCAGAGGCTATGTTCCTCTCAAGGCTTTGAATATGTAACTGCATGCTAGATATATTTTCTGTGAGCTGCTGATTTTCTTGTGAAAGCTTGATCCTCGATTCTTCCAACTCAACCACCTGCCAAGCTTTGTTTTAATTTCCATATCAGAACAAAAATAGTTGCACTGCAAAATGGTTGACTTTTGTGCAGCCCACAGTAGTTGATACTAACAATTGAGAATAAATTTATTCGAGTATTGTCAAGCAAAATAGGGGATTAATCACACCATAGAGTCCAATAACCTGCTCGAAAAAGAAGCCTCTAAAGTACAGGGGTTAAAATACTGTACCTGCATTTTTAGTCTTGTAATATCACGATTAAGGCTAGAAATTGCTTCTTTGGTGGAATTCTGTAAACAATGTATATTTAAAATTAGAACAACAAAACTGATTGCGATTCTGTTTTAATGCTTCAGATGTAGATAGAAGATGAAAAGGAACAGACTTTTAGTGCAAACAAAAGAACCTTGAGAAAGATCCAAAAAATTTCCAAACATTCCCAGAAACGAAATTTTATAAAAAGAGTTTGAAACAGTCCATAATTCAATTCAATCTCAAGTCCTTATTCCTGATATAATACCATTTCCCAGGAAAACCCATTAATGCAAATCGCAGAAAGGCCTTAACACAGTATAGAATCCAATCAGATCCAAGGCTCTTACTCCCAACAGATCACCATCTTCCAATAAAATGCATTATTGACACACATGATAAGGGAAAAATCGACTACCTCTGTCAGGATCCAAGACTCTTTCTCTTTCTCTAGCTGTCTAATATTTGCCTCCAAGTTTGCCTGTACATATTATCCAACTTTTTTTCAAGATTCCAAGCCACAAAGCAGTAGCAAAGACTACACAGTTAGGCAAGCAACAGAAATACATATACCCACAAAAGATTTGAACCTAAAAGGCGCAAGCACATACAAGACATCCACAAAACTAATATGAAGAAAAATAGAAAATTTACCCCTTTCAGATCCAAAGCAGCTTTTTCGTCCAGCAACTGACTGATTTTCTCTTCCAAGCTGGCCTGCATGTTGCATGACATTGAATTACCAAATTCATCATAAAATTGCTTAAATTTCTTCAAACAAAAATACTAAAGATACAGATACACAACTAGCTGTTTGATTAGAAGTTTCTTTGTCATTAAAGGATAAGGGCGAACATGGGAAAAACAAGATATCAAAATATGTTGCCTTTGTGTAATAATCTATCAACCTAACTTACCCTTTCTTGAAGCCAGAATTCCTTTTCCTGCTGTAATCCAAAGATTTTCATCCCTAAACCAGCCTGTGAAACATCTCGTTCGATATTGCAGTTTCAAAGAGAGAAGGGAAATAAGAACATTTAAATAAAAATCACAAGATTATTAACCCTCCACCCCAAAAATAGGCATGTATGAAAACACATATTAAATTTAGTAAGTTCTATATTGCACTGAAAAAAAAAAGAGAGAAAACTTTAGTATGTTACCGCTTTCTGCATTTGTGATTCACTTTCAGAGTGCAATTGTTGGATTCTCTCCTCTAAAGAAGCCTGCAAGAAGACACGGTTACTTTGTGCTTCAACAAGAGAGAAATTTAAACTAAAAAAGAATTTATTTTGTATGAAGATTTGCAGATAGAAAAAGGTAAAACCATCCCTTTGTATGCTAAAACTCACAGAATTTGAGCAGCTAAAAGCTGCAGTACCTCTTTCTTTAGGTGTGAATCATTACCCTGTTGTAATTTCACGATTGTCTCTTCTAATGAAACCTATAAGAAGAAAGAGAGTCAATCATGCTTCACAGAAAAAAAAAATCACAAGAAATGTCGTAACACGACCAAACTAGAGAACAGTTTTTCTTATATATAAACGAGCGCAATTTCACAGAACAGTTTTCAGTTGATACATGCAATTATATTCGTAACATGTTACCTCTTTCTTTAGGTGGGAATCAAACTCATTTCTTAACTGCTTTATTGTCTCTTCTAAGGTAGCCTGTATGGCACAAATGCTTAAGCTACAAAATTAAATACAAAACGAAAAGGGAGGAACTCCATGATGCAAATGAATGATAGGAGGGAAAAGAAAACATTTTCTCGTTTAAACAAAATTTAACAAGATAAATTGATTATTTCCTCCATGATAACATCAAATTAACCTTATTCTGAATGTGTGATTCATTTTCATGTTGTAAGTGTAGGATTGTCTCTTGCAAAGTAGCCTGTAGAAATGTGACAAGTGCTGATACCAATCAAACTAAAGGCGAAGAAATAAATGAAATATGCAGATAACAGAATAGCTGCTTGTCTGTTAGCCCAATTAGATGAATCCATATTACCTCTTTCTGCAGATGTGATTCATTCTCTTCTTGTAGTTCTTTAATAATCTCTTCCGCAGAGTTCTGCAAGAAGAAATCAATATAGTCCATGCGTCAACAATAAATGGTAATGGAGAGGGCGAAGGAAATATCATTATTTTTAGCATCACCTCACGATCTATGGTCAATACATCAGAAAATTACAACTCCCAAGGAAATCTAAAGCACTTTAAAGTTTTAAGGAAGAGTTGTGGTTATAAAAGAAAGTTTACGTTAAGGCAACCAATAATGCATTTGCATTAGCAGTGTCACAACATATAGATATTCCTGGCAAATTTCAAATAACTGAGAGTGAGATATATAGCAAATTAGCAATCTGAAATTTGAATATAAATTAAATTACAACACAAATAAAATTTGACTCATCATTTTTCATTTCGGAATAGAAAAAGAAAAGGAATTGCAAAGAATAATCAAAGGCAAAGCCATTCAGTCATTAGCTAAAATAAAGAACAAAAGGAGGATTCACTTACGGCAAGAGCTCCATTAGGCTGATGAATACCCAGATCCAGATCCAGCACCGGATTGCCGCCGTTCTGGCCATTGCTGAGATGGTTGTTCTGAATCTGATCTACGTCTTCTTCGGTGATTTTGGCCTGCTTGTTTTTCTTCTTCTTGTTTCTCTTCTTCTTCTTCTCATCCTCCATTTTCCTTTAGCCTCGATCCAACGAAGAATAAATTTTAACTTTTTTGAGGAAAAAATACAATTTATTACGAAGGATGATGGAATTGGAGTGAGGTAAATTTTTTTTTGTCTCTACTCGTTTAGGGCTTTCAATCGCTTCCCCTCCTTACTTTCTGCCTCCCTCTGAAATTATTAATAACGATATATATAAAAAAAATATTTATATCTATTCCTATATTTATTTACTTTTCTATATTATTCTTAATTATTTATACTTTATATATACAAAACTATTTCAATTAAAATTAAATAATAAAATATTAAATAAATATAAACTAAAAACATTTGTTTTTACTTCAAATAAAAAGTAAATATCTATTTTTTAAAAATAAAAAATTTATTCACTTTTATTTTTGTACAATTAATTTTTTCGAAGCTTATAAAAAATTTAAAAACCTCAACTCAACTAAAAAAATTCATCAAAACATTAAAATAAAAATAATAAAATATGAAAACCGTTACTTATATTTTTTTAACATCTAAATTAATTTATTGTATTTCATATATAAATATTTATTAAAAACTCTCCGCTCATCTTCTTTATAAAAAATATTCACCTAAAAAAACGATATATTTTTTATTTTTTTGCATAATAATTTTTTTTTAGAAATATATATTTTTTTTCAGAGCGTCTAATTATAGTAATACATGGGTTTGGAAAGATAAATATATAAATAAAAAATAATAATAAATTAATATACTCCTTCTCGAAAAATGTCAGTGAGTTTGAAGCGGAGATTAACTCGGTAGTGGTTACATTACATGCCACACTTCCGACCTGTGTATAAGAAAGGTCTGGACAGCCCATCTCTTATTTCTGTCTTCTCTCTGCCTTTTCAGTTTTCAGGGAGCGACTTTGATCTTTGAAGTTCAAGGTCAAGGTATTTCGGGTGGAGAAGAAGCGGTTGTAGAGGAGAGTAAAGGGTAGGGGAAGGATCTATGAGTTTCAAAAGTTGAGAACTTGAAGCTCCGTCTTTCTCTTTTGACTGTTATTTCCATTTCATCTCCAACCTCAACAACTTCTTTCTCTTTTCTCTTCTCTCTGCTCTAAGGTATTTTCCTTACCTTTCTTCAAGGTTTTTCTTGGCTCTCGATGCCATATATTGTCATTTATGAGATGGGTTTTTGTTCTTTTTTTTTTTCATTGAGGCTCCAGTCCAGGTAGATTCCTTGTGTTCTGTTCTGTTCTGTTCAAGCGTCATGGCTTCAAAGCGGATTTTGAAGGAACTCAAGGATTTGCAGAAGGATCCACCCACTTCTTGCAGTGCAGGTACCATCTCATGTTCTAGATTTGATACTTACTTTTACGCCCTCTTAGTAATAATTTCGTTGATCCTTTATTTACTGCAGTTTGGTTATCTTCTGATGCTCTTATTTTATGTGCTGTATAATGTATGGTCAGCCCACCTTGTCATTTTTTTCCAATCGCCTACTGAGTTTTAGCTTATGAATGAATCGATTAAATTTCAAACAAGGTTATGTGTATTTACCTTTATGTTTATATATTTGCATACACAAGTTTGCTTTTATCCATTCTGGCTGCTAATCGCTGGAACTTTTTCTCGTGAGTTTGTCTGTCTCTAATCTCTTCTTACTTTTTGTCATGAGCTTGTTCTTATATTATAATTACTTGATGAGGATTAGACCGTTATGGTAAATATTTTTTTTGTCCATCTGGCAAAGAAAAAGGTTTTGTTGATTGTTGGGCATAGTTAAGTGGTATTTAAGCCCTAACCCCTCTCTCTTGTGGTGTTTGCGGAATATGATTCATTGCCGTTACTTTCAATAAGCTTGTGAGCATGCATTCTTCATTTCCCTTTAGTCAACAACATAATGGTCAGGTGCATCAATGGATGTCATTTGGTAACCTTTGAATGCCTGGAATTGTTTGTAATAGGTCCCGTAGCAGAAGACGTGTTTCATTGGCAAGCAACAATTATGGGCCCCTCCGATAGCCCTTATGCAGGAGGTATATTTTTGGTTACTATTCATTTTCCTCCGGATTATCCTTTCAAGCCTCCTAAGGTAATTCATTGCACCTTTACCCCTTTGTCGTATGTCTGGAAGGTTGGTTTTAGTGATAATACTCTTTTGATGGATAAAGCTGCTTTGTTGTTTAGGTCGCCTTTAGGACCAAGGTCTTCCATCCAAACATCAACAGCAATGGGAGCATTTGTCTTGATATCCTAAAAGAACAATGGAGCCCTGCCCTAACCATTTCCAAGGTTTGATTTGGCCTTAACCCACCTGATATTATGGCAATTCTAGTAACATTATACGTCCAGAACTTACCATGGCAAGCATTTCTTCCATGCATGGCTACACAGCATTTTCCCTGAGAGGATAAAGAATATGGCATTTTTAAACAATCTCATTCTTCAATGGGTAAACTGTCTACTGTTTGTAGGTTAGATTTGTGCTTTATGGATCTTCATCTGAGTGCATTTGCAAAAACTTTAACCATCATTACTGTTACTTTCTGGGTTTAAATTTATTTCTGGAAATTGAATGATAAATATCTGAACAGAAAGGCCGACCTTGATCAAAACTCACAGAGAATATACACCTTACGCTACTTTTGATGATGAACCATTCTGTTAGTAGTATTACTTATTCCTCCTTGCATTGACTTCTGCTGCTGCCTGCTTATTGGAATTTTAAGTAATTATGGTCAAAATCAATAGAGCTTGACTTGAAATAGGAACACATTGTAGAAATACTAACTCAAGGGTAAATCAGGTTCTGCTCTCTATTTGCTCATTGCTGACGGATCCAAACCCAGATGACCCACTTGTTCCGGAGATTGCTCACATGTATAAGACTGATCGGGCCAAGTATGAAGCTACCGCACGCAGCTGGACTCAGAAGTATGCAATGGGATGATGGTGGTTAGCATGTAATACCCGATGGGATGTGTTAACTTTTTTCGTATTTTTCTTATGGGAAGAGAGGGGATGTTTTCCTAATGGAACTTGTCATTGTGTCTAAACTTTGGATTATTGGAGATAGAATTATGGGGGTGGACATTTTATATGGTGCGCCTTGCAAGTTGTGTAAAAGCCCTTGTTTTCTTCAATGTTGGAGTAGAGTCCTAAGGTGCGTACTGAATGTTCTGTTTGTATTGAACATATTTCATATTTTTCTTATGGGAAGAGAGGGGATCTTTTCCTAATGGAATTTGTCTTTGTGTCTAAACTTTGGATTATTGGAGATAGAATTATGGGGGTGGACATTTTATATGGTGCGCCTTTCAAGTTGTGTGAAAACCCTTGTTTTCTTCAATGTTGGAGTAGAGTCCTAAGGTGCGTACTGAATTTGTCTGTATTGAACATATGCAAGGTGGAGCTATTGTTATAAGAGATATGCCACCTTTGGTTCTTTTGTTGCCATTATGAAAGCATTTTGTTTCGAATCAAATTTATATTCGCTCCTAAAATTCCATTAATGCCGGAAGGGGCGGGAAAAATTGTGAAGCAATCGAAGTTTCACTCTTTGGTTTGATCAGGCGAGGCAACCTTTATTTTGTCTCGTCTGGTCTCGCCTTGTCTCTGGACTTCTTTTTTGACTATGGTATTGGCGAGGAGAAGCCCGGACCTGTTGAAACTTGACACACCCCCACCCCCACCCCCCGACATGATCAATTGAGTGGAATTGAAAATGGCGGACTTCGTCAAAATTTTTCTACTTTGAAGTACCCCAACCTTATCTTTGCTTCAGTTACACCTACCTTACCAGAACAAGCTAGATGCATTTAATTTCAATCATTTTACTTCTTTATCTTCTTAGTATATTTGTTTTATGAATATATATATATATATATATAGAAAATCGCATTACATTAGTGTATTACTCCTTATATTGGTAACAAAAATTTTGAGCTCTTTTTATATATTGACGTGTAAATGTTTCAATATTCCCTCTATCGCAAAATCTTTTATCTTCTATTCAACACTCTTGGAAATTAAAAGAAGAAGAAACTGGTTTTAGCATATTTCATATTGAACTTTCAAATAATTTTTGTATGAAATTGATATATTGTAATTTTTAATATTAAATTATTTAAAATATAAAGAAAGTAAGACAATTTGATGTTAAAAAAAGATGGGAGACAAGGGAATGATGAATTGTTTTATTTGTTTGTAGGCAAACTTATAAACTTGATGAAAATTAAAAGCTCAAAAAGGGAAAAGCAAAAGCGAAAAGAAAAGTAGTACAACTTCAAAGAAGGGTAAGCACCAAAAACAAATAAATAAATTTGGTGGGGGCATACAAGTAATTTGCCAACGGGATAGATCGTTTTACGCTCTGTTTGTTCCTCTCCCTTTGGTAGTTTGGGGTTTTTAGTATTTCTTATATTCTTTATCTTGGTCTGCAATTTTTTTTTTCAGAAATTTGTAAAAATCAAAAGCTTTTTTACGCAAATCTTTGTGCTTCCAATTAGAGGATCGGGCGCTTCTTTTTTTCAGGTAAATTAATTGCTTCTTTCTTCCTTCTTCTATCAGTTAATGATTGATGTTTTTTTTTTTTCATTTTCTTTTCTTTAAATTCCTAATTTGCTTTTCCGTCAATTTGTTCCCATCTGTAACGAACTCTCAGATTACTCTTTTACTGTTTCCTTTTATTCTTCTTGGTTTTGTTAAATGCGAAAGGAAAATAATTCTTTTTTTTTTTTAAGGTTAAACAAATTAAAGCTTGAAATTTGTTAAGTAAAATAGGTATGTCTATATGTCATGTCAGTGTTATGTTGGAATTGCTGTTACGTTTTGACTATTTACTTAACCGAATTGGAATTTCATTTTTGGAGATTTGCTTTCGCTTTATGGCAAAGATTTCCAAAGGCAAAGCAGCATGTGTTAGTTTTTGGGTGTTCTTCATTTCTGGGCTTCTAAAACAGGATCTACTATAACTTTCTAAATCTAAGGGTGAGCTTTTAGTAGAATTTGTCGGCGAAAGCTGACAAACCGTAAATGCTAAGGAACAATGCTTAAGTCTTGAGGTTTCCCTTTTGTCTTCCATTGGTTTCATCAATGTATGAACTAAAGCCGGGCGTTTGATCTTGGTTGAGTTGTTGAAGTTGATATCCCCAGCATTTCCTTCTTTAGTATCATACTACAATTTAATTGAAACAGTAGGATATTTGGACTGCTCTATGGACCATTCGATTTATTCTTGCTTGTGATGGCTTGTTGTTAATGAGGGTTACTTGTTTTTAAGCCTAGCAACCCTCTTCTTTAGGTCTACTTAGGTTCAAAATTTATATAAATAAATCCGATGCTATGTTTGGAAAGATGAATTTGAAATTTTGGATTTGGATTTCATTTGTTGTATAAATTGTAAGAATGAAATGCGTATATCATGCATTAGTTAGTTAAGCTTTAATATGATTATATATTTGAAAGCTATAAAACCATGAATTTCAAATTCACAAATATCTATAGGAATTTCTAATTCACTACTAAATAGGCACAAGACAAATCTATGAATTTGGAAAATAATCATGAATGCTACATTTATATGTTTTATTACACAACTTACACTATTTTTGAAATCCAAGTTCCCAAATGCAACCTTAGATTTTTATTAAAAGACGATTCATTAGGCTGAATTAGAGCTTCTATGCCTTCTGAAATTCATTTCTGGGTATGGAAGTAGAAGTATTTAATCTAACTGCTTGATGATCAATTATTGTGTAGTTAAATTGTTTTTTGCCGTGGGCTTAGTCTTTGAGTTCTAGATTTTGATATTTTCCAACTTTCAGGGTGCTGGTTCATTTTTGCTGCTGGCATTTTGACAATCTAGAAAATATGGGACAATGCTTCACTAAGGTAAGTGCTTTTAGCACAGGTCAGTTACTTTATCGAACATTTTGTTGCTTCTTGAAACATCTCTTTCCTTCTTTATATCCTAAGAGTTGGTTGTATCCAAGGGGGGGCAGGCAGGGGCCTTCCTTCCCGCCCTTCTGAAGACAAAATTCTTGGCTTCGCCCTTGTTAAGAATTTTTATTTTTGTTACTGTTTCTTTTCTTGGCTTCCTTGGATTTATTGTTTTATTTTTCTATTATTGAAATAATTTTGATAATTTTAGAAATTGTACGACAATAAGAACGGGATATTGTTTTTTTAATTGTCTGAGTTTTGAATGATGTAACATATGTAATTAGAGAATTTTGCTGGCCATAATCTAATGAATCTTTACTTAAAGAAACTATGAAATCTGAAACATTTTAAAATTAAAGTTTGTTTATTTTTTACTTCCATTATTGGATTTGTGAGTTGGTTTGACGTAAAGGCTCAATGAAAAACTGAAATGCAAGAACAACTCTGAGAAGAGAGTAGCGGAGTTCTTACTGTTTCTTTGAAACTGATTGAGTATATGTTCTTATGTAGCTGTAGGATTTTGTTCCTTTTTGTGTTATAGTATTTGTTGCAATCTATTCATGATAATAATAGACCATAAATTGATTTCTTTAATATTATTTTATTTAGTGAGTTTAATATATGCATATGTCATGTAAGTTTTTTTGGACCCGGTTTTCTAACCTCTTTGTTAGCCCACTATCATCATTAAAATTTACTCTAAAAAACTAAAGTTAAATTTATTTATAGAAAAGAAAATAAGCAGCTTAAATTGACAACTCTAATGCTTTGGAGAGTGTGCCTCAAGATACTACTGTATTGCCCGGGGGAATGGGGCGCACTCTGAGAATGCTGTTCAGAACACTATGATGAGTTAAATGGTATTGGTTTTGTTAATTACATGTTATTTCGACCAACAAAGATCACAATTTACTCTCTATTTACATTTTTGTTTCAACTCTTATTTCACAATCTTTCATGGGTTTTCATTTCTGCCTTGTTAAAGTTGTAGGAAGAGAATTTATGGTGCCTGTGATACTTGTAGGCTCAGTCTGATCGAGCTGATTCAGACCAGCATGCTGAGTTCATTGGTGGAAATGTGCAATCTGTTACCTCCAAGGAGGCTTGGGATCAGAAGTTGTCTGAAGCAAAGAGAGATGGCAAGATTGTAAGTTTCTTATACTTTCTACGCAGGCAAGATAACAGGGCAGTAGTAACTTTGGTTGAGGAATCTTGCCGTTATTTCGCAAACTTCCCTTTGCATTATGATTGATGTTGTATCTCTTTTTGTTATGTGTTAATTCCTGTGCTTTGTAGTAAATACCTATCTTTCTGTCATGATCTCATTCATGAAAATTCTATGTGTTTAGCTATAACTATGGTGCTACATTGTTCATCTTGAAAGTCTCCTCTAGAGAACTCATCAACAATAGCTAAATCTTGGTTAGGAAGCTCTGTATTATTTTAATTCGATATACAAATAATAACCGGATGGCTTGACATGAAGATAAAATTTTCTATGATTTTATTTTCTTCTGCCTATCTTATATTGACTTTTAAGTTGGATGAGGACCTGCAATAATTTGTTTTGCTCTATGATTTCTCCACATTGTGCATTTTTCAAATGCTTTTTGGTTTACATGATGATGTGGCTTCATAAGCATGAAAATATCATTATGATTTTTTTTTAATGATTCCTTCAGCTTTATGGCTCCCTTGTTTCTTTCATTACTACTTTGCTTTTGATTCATTCATCTGTGTAATGTGCAATTTGTTTAATTCTGTTGCTTCTTTATGAGTGCCTAGATACATTGCTGATGTGGCTGCATAAGCCTGAAAATATCATTATGATTTTTTTTTAATGGTTCCCTTAGCTTTATGGCTTCCTTGCTCCTTTAATTACTACTTGCTCCTGGTTCATTCATCTGTGTAATATGCAATATGTGTTTACTTGAGATTCTGTTGCTTCTTTATGAGTGCCTTGATTGATCTAATGTCCGAAGCCCAATGATTTATTAGGTAATTGCAAACTTCAGTGCAGCATGGTGTGGGCCTTGTAGAATGCTTGCACCATTTTATTGCGAGCTCTCGGAGAAATACCCTTCTCTGATGTTCTTGTTGGTAGATGTGGATGAACTGACTGTAAGTACCGAAAAGTATATTGTAACGTCTATCTGCCACCTCCCACTATATATATATGCGTGTGTTTTTGTTTCTGTATTCTCGTTTCATTTATTTATGTTGTGCAACAAGTGATTATATATAAAATTGAGACTTCAACTTGGCGGAGTGGTATGATCCTGGCAATTAATTTACTATTATTACTGTTAACGGAACCTGCTGCTTCAAAAACTTTATCCTCTAGCAATAAAAAGAAAATTTTCTGGGCATATATGAATTGTCGTGATACACTCAATGGCAAATAAATAAGTTGTACCCCAAGGGGGAAGGTCACTTGTTTTATCTTTGATATCTTGGCGGTCTATGGTTCAAACCATGGTAAAAGTAAATTAGGGTTTATAAGATGGGGGAGCGTCAAGTTGCTGGGTCTACATGTGTAGGTAAGACAAATTTATAAATAAATGAACAAACAAGGTGGCTTTTTAGTAGATCTTTTTTTTTAATCAATGGTAATGTGTTTATTTGTGAAGTTTCGAAATTGAGAGGTGAAAATAAATAACTAAATAAATAAATAATGGTTGTGTGATGCAGGATTTCAGCAGTTCGTGGGATATTAAAGCCACTCCTACTTTCTTCTTTCTTAAAGATGAGCAGCAGATTGACAAGCTTGTTGGAGCAAACAAGCCAGAGTTGCAGAAGAAGATTACTGCCATTTTAGATTCGGCGGCCAATTATGAGAAGTGAAAATGTGATGGTTCCTGTTTCATAGTGTACCAGTGAAGCATTTTTTGGGTGTTACGAGCTTTGGTTGCTTGTATATTTATACTCGCATATATCTGCATCTGTGTCTGTATTTGTTTTTTTTTTTTTTCTCCCTGGTTGCATCAACGGGCAATGGGTCTTGACTTGTCTTTGTATGAATTACTTAGTTCTGGTTATGGATACGGTTACATGGCAATCTCTTTTCGGTCTATGTTTCTGGATATGGTTACATGGCAAATTCCAAAGTTGTTTCCGCTCTTTCTACTGCTACTGTTTATAGTCTAACAGGGTAAAAACTTTATTAATTTAATACTGAAAAGTTCCTTCCCCTTTTTATTATTTTTGTAATCGAGGTTCTGAAACAGACCACACATCAACCATCGACCGTCGGTCCGCTTTTTTTCCTTTTTTTTTTTTTTCCCTTCCTCGTAAATGTGGTTGGTACGATTGTTGGGTCGGCTTCTAAGGTCTCGTTTAATATTATTGGTTTTATAAATAAAATTATGGTTTGGTAACATAATCTAAGAAAATAAATTTTTGTAAATTAGAATTTGATTTTTTGGATAAAATTAATTTTATAATTTTTAGATTTTTAAACTTTAACTATTTGAAATATTTTTTTATATATTTTAATTTTCTATACCATTTTTTAACGAAATGTTATTCCTAAGTGGCATTTGATATGGTGTGATTTTTCTAATATCACAAGTGATCTAATCATGGTGACCAAATCATGATTAGATTATCATTTTTTTATGGTAACTTGAGATCCCCACATGACACTGACAGCGATTTTAGATCAACGAAAATTATTAAATTATTTTATTTTAAGTGATTTGAATCACATCAAAAAGAGTGATTTTTAAGACAAATTTAACTACTCTTTTTTTAAGTGATGCTTCTAAATATTTAATTTTACAAACAAATCTTCACCGTTTAATCATTTTATAAAAGAATTTATAACCATTAAATACGAATATGTTAATAACTTTAAATTGTACTTATAAATACTAATCCATACATTATAATTTTTTTTTAGAATAATAAAATTTTATTTCATAAATCCTTCAAAAAATATCATTATTGCTGCTTTCATTAAATAATCTTTTTATTAATAACAAATTTATTTTGAGTATTATATATTCAATAATTTTATTTTTATGTAATACCATTTAATATCACCAGTTATCTATAATATTATACCAAGTATAATAATTTAATATCACTAGTGTTCAAATCACAATGATGATCTTATCATCATGATAATTAAATCACTACGATAACCTTAATACAGAACATTGCTTAAAAATTTTTAAATCACATTTTTTTATAAAATTTTTTAAGCACAGTTTTTAAACTCAAGTTTTTTTAACCAAAAATTATTTCTTCACAACACTAAATTAACTCCAAATGATGATAAAAAGGAAATAATTAAAATTCAATCTAAATCTAAGTCTAAATCTAAATCTAATACACAAATAATATGATAATATAGTGCAAATGCAGTTTCTTCTTTTATAGAATAATATAAAACAAATGAAGGAAATCCTAAGTTGGAAGTATCTTTCAAATTCCAGAGAGATAGAATGGAAGCCATGTTTTGCTGTCAACCTTTTGGGCCCTTTTGCGCATTTAGTGGCACACTTGGGTGCGCCCAACCAACCTCCACTTTCAATGGGTCCGTGGGGACAAACCCCCCCCCCCCCCCCCAGCCGAAACAATGCATCATACAACTCCCAACTCTTCTTTAACTTTCTATTTTATATTCTGCTTTCATTTGAAAAAAGAAGGGGATTGTTTATTTTAATTTTATTTGAAATAATACCTAATATAATCATCAAATAAATATATGCTTTAATACCCCCATTAATGGACTTGCCTACCACATCGTGGGTCCATTATTATTATTCAAAAAATTCATATGGCCGCGTATAGAAAGTCATATATACATCAGACATTGACACAGACTGACAGCTCTCCCACTATTTCTTTCTTTTTTTCATTCTTTTCTATCGCACGTTCTGCCTGCCAGCTGAGCTGATTCTAAATTCCTAATATTCTCACTCATTTTAAATACTTCAGCTAAAAAACCAAGAATGTCACTGTCATGCACAATGCCAATGCCAATGGAACATCAAGAACTCCACCCACATGACATGGATCACACAATTTTTGCTTTAGCCTTTCTTCCCTCCGCTCCTACTCCCTTCCCTTCTCCCAACCATCAACAAATGGGAAGGACGAAGGGAGCAACGGACTGGAAGAAGGAAACCTTGTTTTTTCATAATGAAATAAGCAATAAGCATACGGCATAACCAATATCATATATTATAATAAATGGCAAATACACAATACTAGGGGACTATCACATCCCACTTAAATGCAAATGATAGTGCAACAAGTTATTATTTACGCTCTTCATGAAATTTTGGATACATATTACAACTGACTTGATCAAAACATATCGAGTTAAAAGGCAATAAAATAATAATAAGAATAATATACTAATTGTGTAAATGAATACAAGGAAAGCAACTTTTGACTCCATGGTCAAGTAACAACAGCAAGCGTATTGGCTTACTGGATTCTGGCTAAAGCTCTTGCCAAATGCAATCACTTTTAACACTTGTCATCTCAACGCCCTTTAGGGTTCATGATCTGTGAGAAAACAGCACTGGGTGTCAACCCATCAGAATCTTCACTAGCTAGGCTGCGACCACCAATGCTCATACTCATCCCGCTGCTCCTTGAATCTGTCACATTACCATCAAAACCAGGGGATGCATTAACGTCTTTCTTGCCTTTACAGGTTACATCGCACGTCCCCTCCTCAATGTCCATTCCACCAATTTCCTTGCCACTCGCTTCGGCACTCTCCTGCAGCTGCAAAGCAAACTCCAAGTTCCACAGCACATCACCCATAGATGGCCTGTCAACTCCCTGATCAGCAACACACTTCATTGCAGTCTCAGCAAACTTTTTGATGCATTCTGGTGCTATCTTTCCTTTAAGATAAGGATCCATGGTCTGTTCAAGGATGCCTTTCTTGTGACAATGTGCAGCCCACTCTGCAAGGCTCACTTGCTCCTTTGGAAGCGTAGGATTCAACGCTGGACGAGCGCAAAGGATTTCAAACAGGACAACCCCAAACGAGTAAACATCGGACTTATCAGTTAGTTGCTGCCGCCTGAAATACTCGGGATCCAAATAGCCAAAGCTACCCTTCACAACGGTGCTCACATGAGTATGATCCAACGTAGGGCCAGTTTTTGACAACCCAAAATCAGAAACTTTTGCTACCCACTTCTCATCCAGCAGAATATTTGTTGTCTTCACATCCCGGTGAATAATAGTGTGTTTGGCACCAGTGTGTAGGTAGTGCAAACCACGAGCAGCCCCAACGCATATTTCAAGCCTTTGCTTCCACGGAAGAGGAGGGTTTTGGGTTTTGTACAGATGTTCACGCAATGTTCCATGAGCCATGTAATCATAAACTAGGATCATTTCACAGTTCTCCTCACAGTAACCAATCAATGAAACAAGGTGACGGTGGCGGAGTTTGGAAAGCATTTCAATCTCAGTCTGGAACTCATGCACTCCTTGCTCAGATAGTGGGTTGCCACGCTTGATTGCAACTTTAGTTGTCCCACCATCAATTTCTCCCTTGTAAACTTTGCCAAAACCTCCCACCCCAAGGAGCAAAACCTCATCAAAGTTGTTTGTGGCAGCCTTGATCTCAGCAAACGAGAAATGGCGGCAAAGGTTGGAAGGAAGGGAGGAAGCATAGCTCCCTGTGGTATTTGTCTTTGCTGAACCTGCAGAGTGTGAATTTCCATACAAAGAAAGAGGAAGCCATCCTGAAGGGCCATCACTTGCGCTTGTATCCTTTCCCTGCCTACGTTGACGTGACATTGCAACAAGACAGAAACCAATTAAAAGAGATAGAACCACCGCACCACTGACTCCCCCGGCAATAATTGCCGTCTGGTTATTCGAATGACCTCGATGAGAAGGCAATGCCAACGATGGGTCGACTGTATCCTGTTTTGGACCAGGGGTTGGATTAGGCCCGGCAAGGTTGCCTTTCAGATCATTTATCTTGAATATCTCCACACCATTTAAGATTGCATCGTAATACTGGGGCTTGTCACTCTTGTTTGGGTGCAACGCAAGCCAGAGATCCTGCTGTGAATTGCCTCCAGGAACAATAACAACGTAATCTCTATACATAGTAGAACCAACATGTTCAGCCATGGCAATCACATCAATCCCTGGATCAGCAGTTTGATTGTTGAGGAAGACATCAAACACTCTCTGATTAACTTTAGTGATGTTATCTGTAAACTCACAGAAATGTAACCTGACCAAGTAAGAGAATCCCGAGTCAATACTGAATAACCAGGTTAAATTATAATTCTCGTTTATTTGAGCATTTGGCCCCATTGATCTAGCAGTGGCGTACACATTATTTGGTGCAATATAAGTAGGCATGGTTCTATAATCAATCGTGACATTTGGATCAGCAGATGCTGAAACACCAAACGCTGCCCCAAAAAGGTATGGCTGATCATCATACCAAGACCTAAAAAGACCTGTATCACCAGAAGGCGAGATATCATTTCCACCCACATTCAGTCTGTAAACATTCTCAAGTGCTGTGCTGTTATCAATGGTGAATGGAGTTAGTTGACCCACAACTGGTATCCCATCGGGGTTACTATAAATATCAGGCATCGACAAAACCTCAATCCCATTGACAAACGCGTACGCATTTGAAGGAGCCGAAGAGGGAGTAAATGTTAAGCTCAAAAGCTCACCATCTACGTTGATGGAATATTCCTTAACAATAAAGGCATAATTCAAAGCTTCACTTGTTTGGGCAGCACTGAAATTCTGAAGAAGAGTATAGGAACCACAAGTGACTGAAAACAAAGCATTGGTTGCATTAAGCCCACCATACGAATTAGCATAGAAATGCAACCTAACAAATTTCCAACCAGCTACCACCGGGAAACTATAGGTGAAGCTAGAGCGAAAAACCCGGGCCGTCAAGTAAGGAACTTCAGGAACGGCAGGATCTTGAGTGGCTGCTTTGGAAGGGACAGAATTCCCACTTCCAACCAGAAACTTGGACCCAACATCCGGAGTCCATTTTCGATTATCGCTATCGGTAATCTCAGATGTCGCACCACAATTTAGGAGAATTTTCTCAGTTGGTACATAGTCAGCAGCTAAGACGAGTTGAAACAACAAGGGGGCAAAAATGATAACAGACATAGGAAAGGGTTGATCAGCAGCTGAGTTCCTCATGGACTCAGTAAGAAAAAAAATTGGAACTCACAAATCGAGATCGGGGATAGGAAAAGATTTAATATTCTTTAAGTAAAAAAAAAAAAAAATCAAAGGAAACCCACAATTCCTTAGCTAAAAGATGATAAAGATTTCAGATCCAAAGGAAATTAAAAGCTAGCTGCCTGAAAACAAGACAGATAAATCTAAAAGACTGCAAGAAAGAGAGGAAAATTAAAAATAAGGTTGCGTGTGAAAGAAGTGTAAATGAAGAGACTTTAAAACCATTTACCTTTGAGGAAGCTCAAAAAGAAGAGAAAAGAAGAAAGAAGTGAAAGTGAAACCGGAGAAGATGGCAATAGAGAGAGATATTAGGGCTTTTTTTGTTTGTATTGGTTTTGGTTTAGGTTTGGGTTTGGATGGGGGGAGAGCAAGAAAGAGAAAACGAAGAAAGAAAGAAAGAAAAGCAGGATTTTAGGATAAAGAAGCAGAGAGAAGCTGAAACGCCCTTTCTATCTAGTTTCTAGTCTTGGGTCAATTTTAGTTTAGTTTTGTTGGTGTCTGAATTTAATGAATTAATTAATATTTTTATTTTTATTTTTATTAACGTTTGTTAGGTGCATTGATTGCATTATTCAATGTTGAATCAGTAGCAGTACGAAAGAAAGAAAGCAAGACAGAAAGAGTATTTTTTTTTTTTTAGGGACAAGAAGACACTGAAGACAAAGACGCATAAAACAGATGCATACATACTATTTGATTTTAAATATATTAAAATTAATATAAATATAAAAAATTTTAAATATAATTATAATATTATAAAGTATATTAATATAATATTAACACATAAATTATTAAACTTAATATAAAATTATATGTCGAAAGGACAAAAACATCCTTAACCGTGTAAAATATTACAAATGAGGTATTTATTTATAGGTTTTGATTTGACCTTGAATTTGATGATCGGATGACAGATAGATAACTCGATAGGTATTCATAGAATAGACGACGCGTTAGTGAACGCGGTTTTCTCTCCCCGCCCCCCCTCCTTCCAAAACCCAAAAATAGAAAAGCCGTTCATTGAGTTCAGTGGGAGATTGTAATTTTGGGGCCCAAATAGAATATTGCATTATGGGAGGGATGGCCCACATCAAGGTTTGCCAACTTGCAAGCTGGAGGACTCATAATATCATCTCTTTCAATTGTTTTAGACCTAATCAATATTATGAATATTTACATATCATAAAAAATAATAATTAAAATATAATATAATTAAAAAAATAAACATCAATAAAAAATATATATAAATATATTAAATGTTTATAATATAAATTATTAATATAATAAAATTTTACAAATAAATAAAACATTAAAAAATAAGACAAATTCTATAAAATACAGCTATTTCCCACTCTAAACTGCAATGGCCCATTGCATTTTAACCCACAGCCACCATATCATTAAATTACTTTACATTAACCCAAATTAATGTTGGTAGGTTGTTTGCACTAAATTCAATCCCTAGTAATTTTTATTTCAGTAAAAGAACTTTAAAATAGATGTACATATAAAGAGTTTCAAGATTTAGAATATTAATTTATATTAAATAATGTTGGCAATGTTCTCTCCTCTTCCGTAATCCATATTAAAATAATCAAAGAAGAAAAATGCCTTGGAGACCGTCTCTACGATGATGATATGTAAAAGTACTGTGTTATGGATGAAGGGTCCTTCTAGACAAAGACCAAGCGTACTTAATTAATGATGGTTATCTTATAGATAGAAAACAGCCATTATACATGCAAAATGAGAAAGAGAAGCCAGAGAAGGGATAAATAAGATCTTTGTGGAATTATATATGTCAGCAGTGGATATGATACCACTTCACAACATAATTATCAGATTATCAGCTAATCGGACTAATTAAATCCAGCAATACTTTATCTCTGTCTGCAAACTGTTATAAGTGCTTGTTTTCTTAGCGTATCGGGTCCATGTGGATATGATACCTGCTGTGACACAAATACAACATTGTTATCATGTCGCCGTTCCGCGTCTTCTTGTCTGTCATCATCACTCTACCTGTTAGATTAATCAATGCAATGCCAATGCCAGACTTCAAACATTTAATCTGGCAAGTTTTACTCAGGAAATTCTTTTGGACTCAAGTGTGTATGACAGTTCCTTCTTTCCCCAGATAATACTGAGCATTACTCGTAACTTGTTTTGGATTCAGAGCTTCCTTTTTCTTCTCCATTTCGGTTTTCCCCTTAGGTTGTTAATTGCTAAGTTCTTTTGCTGTCACTATTCCTAAGTGGTTACCTTCTAGCAAATTCAGTCGCGAAGAGCAAGAAATGTTATTCACAGAAATAGATTATGAGGCTCCTTGAGCCCAACTTCCCATTTTCCAAAACTATTACCCCTTTATGCACAACTTATCATGTTGCCGTTTCTCAACCACGGGATAGGATGTGGGATTAGAGGTTACTACCCACTTTTATCAGTAATTATATCGGAATAGAGTGTCATTAGCTTTAAGCTGGCGGAGCTAGGAAGTTCAACCTTTATCTTTGGTTGTTGCAGTTCGGATTACTTTCTACGCTGCTTTTCTATGTGTTCCAAATGTAATCCCCTAAATGATGGTAAATGTTGATGCTAAATACTCCCCTGATAATGCCAAAACTATTTCATGACACTTTCAATACTTCTATTGGATAAGATGGTATTTGGGGCTGACATTTTTTTCACGTTTTTAAGCCATGGACCATGTTTCGGCATTGATTGATGAACTCGTCTTGCAAAAACTTCAACAGACTATTTCAAACCAAAATGAGGGAAGGAACTTTTAGCTTTGATAATGAAACTGTATACATAGTGATATCAAATCACTGAATCAGCTATTAAAAATTATATCTATGGACAATGTAACTGTAATTGCTGCCAGGGTAAGTTGAATAAGTACATTTGCAAACATTGAGCAACTTGTGAGAAAAGGCAGGCAAGAACCGAAAAGAAATACTGGGAAGGCCAAAGATTTGCTCAGTCCAGCAGTAGCACATTACCTAGTTAAAGCTGAATATTGAAAGAACAGCAGCTGTCTGGTCACCACCCAAAAAAAAATAAGAATGCTCAGAGCATCTGCAGCAGATAAACGCCCCTTTCTAAGGAAACCTCTTTCTGATATCAGCTTTTTCGCTAGGTCCCATCCTCTACCAGATTCGAGATTCAAAATTGTTAGGTCGGGCCCTAATTGGGTTCTCTCCCTCCACTTATTCAAGTCATATTGAACTGCTTCCAATTCCGAAAGTGAAGTTCTTTAAATATGCTGTAGACCCCAGGGAAGGTGTTGCCATGTTTATGAGTACAATGAACACCGAATACATATCAAATAGATCAGGACTGTTCAGCTGCAACAATGATTATAACCTCCACCTAGCACTTTGAAAGACATTACAAGCAAACATATGCAGCTTGGCTCCTAGAAGCGGTAGAATTCTGATGCATTCAAAAAGAAACGAAAGAGGAAGATTCTTGTTGTACCTGCCACAAAATTGGAGAAAGAAGAGCAGCAGTTGGCTCTGGAGGAGGACTTGGTGTTTCCTCCGGTAGCACATACAGCTCCGAAGGACAATAGTTAATATCAAGCAGCCCACGGTTGGTACATTAGTTCTTGCCAATGTGAAGGTCTGCTGCTGCCCAAAAATCTCTAAGTCTAATCAGTCCGCGCTTTGTCACCACTAGGTTGGCTGGCTTTACATCACGGTGAACAATGCCTGTTTCATGAATTTTTTTAAGCGAAGTAATAATCTGGTGCAATATTTGCTTGATGATTAATGCATTTCGTTTAGCAGATTCTACTCCTTGTAATACACGTCCAAACATGACAGACTCTCTGTTTAAAGGGAAGCTTTGATCTTTCATGTAATCAGCAAGCGTGCAGTCACCCTTTCACATGGACATCTCTACTATTAGTGTGGAGGCTGGCGAGAAGGAGAATCTTCACAGGAACTCACAACTGTTCAATAATCTGCATGCATTTAAATAGATAGAAACAGAATTGATTTAATCTAAGGCATATGACAAATTTCAGAGTGAATGAACCAGTAAGATGCATTACATGGGCCGTAGAACTTAACAGCACATCAATCACTTTTCTCTCTCTCATAATAATTTTTGCTTTATATGAATGGTATAATAACAGTAATAGAACCACTCTCATACTCAATCATGCTTTATATGAATTCTGCCTATTTATAGTCAGCCAGGGTATCTCATCGTACCTCAAATTTCCAAACAAGCGCCTTTATGAATTGTGAATTTGTTTTATCGGCAACAAAACTTCCTAGGAACTCAGTACATGTCCCAGGAGCTGCTCTTGAAAGCCTGCCATTAAACCATTCCTCGTAATCTCCACATTCTTCAGCCCCTTGCACACCAACTTTAACCTGCAGATTCCCAAGAATATAAAAATTTCTAAACATATGCATGCATTCCAACGTGTAGAAAATGACTTTTCAGTTTTCAGTTTCTAGGGAAAATAAAAGCGCAAATATGATCGGTACAGCGCATTTTGAAAGATACAGTTAGCTACCTCCTTGAGAATGAGCTCCTTAAATCTACCATCCATGTCCAGCGTTTTTCTTCCTCTTCTTTTTGGCAGCCTTTCTTCGACAGAAACGTTCTTTGGAACAATCACACCAGAATAAACAATATCAAATGAACCTTCTCCCAGCTTGTCACCAACAAAAAATCACTCCTCTTCAACCTCCTCCTGCCAGTGAAGCTGTCCAATCCTAGTTGCAGAGAAGCAAGAACACCTTGAAGAACACCTTGCCTTGCAGTCAAGTCATGTAACTCCTGCAAAAACCTATAAAAAGCCACTTCTGCGCCTCTTTTAATTCCCTGGCAATCATCGTTTCAAACTTAACAAACCCGGACGCGATGACAGGGAATTGAGACAAGGACTGCCCAACAAATCATCTGGGATGCTGTCAAAGAATGCATAGCACCTTCCTGGGTTACTTTTCAGGTGGTTCTATTAACTTGGGAAATGGACTTGAAAGGAGAGAAGCAAAGAATTTGAGGATTCTGCTGAACTGTTGCTGGAGTTGGACAGAGCAAGGAAGCCATGCTGGCTTTTCGAAAAGTTGTGAGCTCTCATGTTTGTTAGTCTGTCTGTTTTTTTCACAAATTGAAATTGAAGCATTAGCAGCTAAGCAGAAGGGAAGGGCCAGAGGCCGGTCTTCTTGCAAGTGTCTTTTCATAAATTTATCCACTGAGCAGGAGATATGTGGACACCAAACAGCCCCGACTCGGCTTCCCAGTCAGTTAAAAGGTGATAAATTTAACGGGTAACATCTAAGAGACAAGCATTTAATCATAGAAAGACATGGATAGCCGTACAGACAGCTAAGCAGGTAGGTGATTTGTTTGCACATTACAATCTGAGCACACAACATAATGCAAACATGGAAAATTTCGCCTTCCTTCCCTCTTTGAAACCAGTTTTTTTGAGAAAGTAGTACAGAATAATAAGGGCTTCCAAACTAATACCATTTCAGACTTGCTACAGGTGAGCAAGAATCAAGATGCTATACAACTTTTATGCAAAAAGATTCCTCTGACATGCACTAGGAAATTAAAAGCTTAATCTAGCCTCTGTAATCATAACTAAGAAGCAACTTTTGCTGAGTCCAGTTGACAATCATACAGCTCTTCTTGGGACATTAATGATCCTTCTTTAGTCTTTGGCTGACCGAATCTGGGCATCCGTATACAGGAATTTATCAACATCCGGTATTATATCAATAATTAGACACTGTTACGATCTACGGATTACTTCCAAATTCTTTTGCGATTTTTAATAATAACTAATTCTCAGTCCTAGGCATCATTTAGAAATGCTTTATGCTATCCAGTAGTCAGTGACATTTATTCTGTGTGTTTGGTATGCACCCAAATTCAGACTTGGTTTAACACCCTAAGTTGTCTAAGAAGTTCTCGTGCAGGTCAGAAGCTGATATCTGCTAACAGAATTGAAAATTGTTTGCCGTCAAACGTGCTTGCTAATATGTTTCCTTTTATCTGATATAAATTCTGCCATTATTAAAATCCCTGACCTCCTTATTCCAGGGTTTCTGGTATGCCTAGAATGGCTGGTATTTCCATGGATAAGAACACCGACTATGCTGATGTTGAAGGTCCCGTCAGATTCGATGATGGTTGGAGAACTCGGAAAGGTTTCAGCGGCCACATTCGTGCATAAAGATGCGAAATTATGTTAATGGATTGGAAGTTGATGGCTGATCGAAATGTGAGGCTACTTTTTGGTGGTTATTTCATGTTCTCCATTTACTTTCTTAAGAATACTGCAGGTGAAGAAAAGAGTAGCACTGCTGTTTTCTTGGAGTCGTTTTGCATTGATCGCATTGTTATAGCAACTGCACACAGAGCAAGCAAAAAATAAAATATCAATGGCCCATGCAGGTCTCGAACCTGCGACCTTCGCGTTATTAGCACGACGCTCTGACCAACTGAGCTAATGGGCCGTTTTGTTGGCATGCTAATTACACACACTAAAGATTCTGCTTTACCAATACATTTTCTTCAACAGAACTTCTTAATATCTACGACAAGCACGAACATTTTTTCTTCTTTGTCCAAATCTTCTGTTTTAACTTTGAAATGGCGAGATCTCGATTCGTAACAAATAATCAAGAAAATCACATCATCCAAAGTTCAAAAAAAAAATAGCCGCTGGAAAAATCAAAGCACGCCTTCATAACAGAGTTGGTACACTGAGATATTAAGAAGGCCTAATTCTACAACTAGCGTCCTCCCCAAACCCTTTGGAATGACGATGAATACATCTGAAGGGTCATGATGAAAATACAAGCATTTAGCCAGTTAACATGAATGCCTTCTTAAACCAGAAACTGACATACAGAAATAGACTCTAGTTGCATCAAAAGCTCATCTTTGTCACAAGACAAGCCCCTGTTTTCTGCAACAATGGAGGCGTGGAAGCACCTAAGATGTGATACACATGGTTATAACTAAGAAAGTCTCTATAGCATAAATATGAATTGAAGGATTATTTAAAAGTCAATGACCACAAAGAAAGATAAAGAGAATGAAGCTTCCAAGATGATCAACATTACAACTTCACCCAATGAATGATAGATCTCCAGCTTCCACTAACAGAATTTCCAATGGTTGTTGCAGTTAACACACGTTACGTAAGTTGTCATAGGTTCATCTGCACTCCTTGTCTGCATTTGATAGTAAGTGGTCTTGCGTTGACCACAACGCCCACACTTAAATTGATCTGTTGTAGCCTTTGGTGCACCACCACGCTCACAATCAAATAGAGCCTTATCTTTAATTTCTTTATTTTCCCGTTGCCTCTGCTCACTGGCCATTTCCTCTGGGGTCATAGTAATAAGCCTTTCCGGCTTCACTTCTCCCAGAAGAACCTTTCTCCTTAAATCTGGATTATTTGGATCCTTCATGTTGAACATTATAGATCTGTACTTAAATTTTTGGGTGCCATTTGATTTACCCATCTTCTCAAACATCACAGATTCAACAGATACAGCAACCCGGATTGGGTCACAAGCAGTCACTTGATCCAACATGTCCTCATCAGCCTCACCAGGAACTTTAGACAAGGCCTCTACAAGAATCTCCCGAAATTTGTCACGCAAAGGATCATTGCATTTGACTAGTGATGTAAGCTTAGGAGGACCAACAGGGGGTTGCAATTGTTTCTTTACATTTGATGCTCTCTCATCCTTATAAATTGTTTCAAGCTTACCATTCGCTCCTTGATCTATCTTCTCAGCCATTGCTGTATCTCCATCTGCTTCCTTTTTCCGAACTTTGATGGGTTTTACTGAATCGCCTTTAGATTTCTCAACCTTTACAGTTTCTGCATTGGAGAGCTTTTCAGACTTCACAGCACTTGGCTTCTGAAGTTTCTCAACCTTGACAGAACTAGTGGTGCCATTTTTCTTACTCTTGGTAGTCTCCTCAATAACAATTTTTTTCCAGAACTCAAGCAAGTCAGAAGCCACAGTCTTGATTTTCTCCCTAGGATGCTTTGTGAGAGGTCGCAGCCTTTTTCCAACCTGTACCATATATGGGAGTTTAGTCTTTTTTTGAAATATACATATTCAACATACATGTAACTAGGGACATAACAACATAAAGAAGCAGAAGAAGAAGATAAATGATTCAGGTAGCACCCACTAACAGGTTGAAATATGCTGCCGTTATTCTAAAGCTATCATCAGTTCTGACTACAAAAACAAGGATCTCCTTCAATGTCATTGGTAACAATTTCAAGAAGATATAACTAAACTATAACTAGCTGCAATGATAGTCATAATAGCAAGGAATTTTAAGGGTTGACCATGTACCAAAATTGAGCCTTTTATGTTAGTACGAGAACATAAATAATACATTTTTTCATGATACTCTAAACATGAAAAATAAATTAAGTAACATGGCCTACTGTTTTCCATTCATGAATAATTCAAAAATTACAAAATACGCAAAGCTTTTAACATGCATGGTTGGGAAGAAAATGAGATGCTACAAAAGGTGGACGGAAATGAAGGAGAGAAACGCTTTAACTTAATTCGTATGAAAGAAAATAAGAACAAACAAAATGTGATGGATGGATGGATGGATGGGTATCTTCCCATCAGCAATTAGATTGAGGGTAGGGTAAACGAGGAAGGTATAAGATATACCTTAGAATTTTAGTTTACTCCTAATACAAGAAACAACAGGTAAAGACCACAACTTTAAGACAATAGCAAAGTCTGTAATTTTTTGGTTTTATTTCCTACGCTCTATTTCTCCTAACTTTCTATTAATCCAATTGTCTATCATTGCTTGTAGTCGGTAGTCAAAATCATACCATAACAGGGGCTGCCTTTGGTAGAAACATAATACATTTAAGTAATACTATATTTGGTGGCAGAAGCGGTGCAATTTAACTACTGCCCTATGACTCTAACATGCAGCATTGCCAGACTCCAAATTGTAATGTGTGAATATGTGCAAAACCAAAAGATTCAGGCAATGCTTATTTTACCTAAATAATTTATTTAATACTAAAATGAACACAAGGCAATCAATTGATCAACTTGTCTGAAGTTTATAAACTCAACTGCTACTATGTAGAATTAGCAATTAATAATCTTATGTGTTTATCTATTATAGTTTATACATGTTCTTTGCTTTCATTTAAAGGAAAAAAAAAAGGTTAATTTCTCAACCTACTATATTTCGTAAAGGAATATAATTTTACTCCTAATCTCCAATCAAATGAATAAATAAATAAATAAATAAACCCAAAGTTAAAATCTATAAATGAGATTATTGCTTCATCAGAATTAAATATATATATATATATATTTATATTAATGGTGGGAGGGAAGATGAGAGTGAAAAACCTGAGTCGATACAAGGGTATCGTAAGAAACAGGGAAATCCTTGAGCTGCTTCAAGGCGTCAACGCATCTGGAAACCTCGGGGCCGTTAGAGGAAACGGTATCCGAAGCGGCCAAATCAGCCGCTTTCTTGGCGGCCTCGAACAAATCCACCAGCTCCCTCTCCATGGGCCAAAGCAGAATAACCTGGAGTGAATAAAAGATAAGAGATCTGAAGGATTCGATTTCCTCCTATCCTTGAATATTTATAAGGACGTTTTTGACGAGAGAGAAACCAACCGAGATCAAAAGAAAACAGAGGCTTTTGGTTCGGTGTTTTGGAGAAACACCAGAAACGGACTGCTGTTGTTGATGAGGGAATGGACGATCTGTGATTTGATGTCATGCTTGTTTCGTTTCCTTCAGTTGGGCTTCACTTCTGGACTAGATTCTTTACTTGTTGGGCCTTATACTTCTTTTTTTTATCTATGTTTTATTTTTGGGTAGGACATATAAAATCAAAAATATTTTACTATTGAATTAGTATTAGGGTTAAGTGTTTAGTTTAATTAAAAAATTATATAAAAATTAAATTAAAATTATAATAATAAAATGAAAAGCGTTGATTGGAAATGAACAAAAGAAAAAGTAAGTAGATCTAATCCGATCGATCGTTTTATTTAAAAATTTTATAAATACTATTAAAAAAATAATATATACCCTTAAATATAATAAAAAATTAATTAAAAATATAAATGACATACACAATAAATTTTTAATTGAAATTAAAAATTTTTAAATAAAATATTTTTATTGTTTGAAAAATATATATTTTTTGAATGTGATAAATTATAATTGTTTATTGACGGTTATATTGAAATTTTCAATATATAAACTAATTTTAGTAGAAAGGGTGGTAATGATTTGATTCAGATTAATTTCGAAAAATTTTTAGTTAATATATAGTATTTTAGATTTTTAAAAATGAAATGAAATCAAATAAAAAATCATACAAAATCGAACCGATCTACACTAGATTTTATCGATTCGGACCAGTTCGGTTTGTAGGTTTCGTAAAATTTTTAAAAATATATATTTTTATTGTATTTTTAATTTTTTTACAATAATTTAGAAATAAAATTTTATTTTTATATTATAAAAAATTAAAAATAAAATAAAAATAAAATTTGATTTGATTTGGATCTAATTAAATAATTAATTTTTTTTTTAATTTGTGAATACAAACTATTAATACTCAAACCAAATTTGATAAAATTCGAACCAAACTTTATAATTCAAATCGATTTTTCATTTTTTTCGATTTTTTTCCCCGCCCTATAAGTGAATATGCTCAATTTGGCTGCTAATTTATCCTGAAAATGGGAAAACAACAGATTGAACTTAAAAGAAAATTTTCGTTTTATCCAGAAAATATTTCAAAATCAAGGGAAATAAACACGTCAACAAAAAAATGTAAAAAAAAAATAAAAAAAAAGGACCAAAGGCATCTTGGAAAGACAAAGATTCAGAATGCAGAGACAGAAGCTGCATCTCGTAACTATAGTACCATTTGAATTTTACTTTCATTTGTTGTGGAACTTCATGCTGAGACTGGAGTCTCAGATTTGGGGTATAATGGCACAACACATGCGATTGGATGTTCAACCTAAGAAGGCTTACCATCCAGATATCTAAAAGCAGCAGCAGCAGGATAGCTATCAACTTCCGTGGACCTTGGGTTGCTGCCTTCAATCATTTTGGCTTTGCTTGCTTAGTAGGGTGGAAAAAATTTGAGAAGATGAAAAATTAGAGGAGGAGAAAAATAAAAAGAC
>JBBYHO010000022.1:6894327-6904825 GCA_038382025.1 Adansonia gregorii | reverse complement strand
AAGGGGGAAATATGCTGTTAAAGGTCCTAGTTTTGCTTGTTTTGGTTTTAGTTGTTGTAAACTCTCAACAGTCAACCTTCAACGAAGATGTTCTGGGGTTAATCTTCTTCAAAGCCGGGCTTGAAGACCCAAATGCAAAGCTCCAATCTTGGAATGAGGATGACAACGATCCCTGCAACTGGACAGGAGTTACGTGTGACCCGACGACGTACAGGGTCACGGAGCTCCGCCTGGATGGCCTCTATCTTTCTGGTCACGTTGGCCGTGGCTTGTTACTGTTACCGTTCCTTAAAGTTTTATCTCTTTCAAATAACAACCTTACGGGAAAAATAAACTCTGAGCTTTCTTACATCGGGACTTTGCAGGTTATTAATTTAAGTGGAAACAGCTTCTCAGGGTCTATCCCTGACTATTTTTTTTCACAATGCGGGTCTCTAATGTCCGTTTCTTTTGCAAGCAACAAACTTACAGGGCAAATTCCTGGTTCTTTGAGCTCCTGTTCGACGCTTGTGGCAGTTAACTTTTCATCTAATCAGATTTCAGGGCAGTTGCCATCTGGAATTTGGTTTTTGAGGAGCCTTCAATCGCTTGATATGTCTTTTAATTCGTTGGAAGGAGAGATTCCTGAAGGAATTGGAAATTTGTATGATTTGAGACAGATAAATTTTGGAAACAACCGATTCTCTGGAAGGCTTCCAAAAGATATTGGAAGTTGTTCACTATTGAAATTGGTTGATTTTAGTGAGAATTATTTGTCTGGTAGCCTTCCGGATTCAATGCAGAGGCTTGGTTCATGTACTTCAATTAGTTTACGAGGAAATTATTTCACGGGTCAGGTTCCGGGTTGGATCGGAGAATTGACAAGTCTTGAGAGTTTGGATCTTTCTGCAAATAATTTTTCAGGTGGAGTTCCATTTTCTCTAGGAAATCTGGAGTTATTGAGGGAATTGAATCTGTCAACGAACCAGTTTACAGGTGCATTGCCACATTCACTAGCTAATTGTCTTAACCTTTTGGCTATGGACGTCAGCCAGAATCTGTTAACAGGCAATATTCCATTATGGATGGTTAGGACGGATGTGAAGAGCGCTTTAATTTCTGGGAACAAGCTGCAGGTCTTGGATCTTTCTTCTAATGCTTTATCTGGTGAAATTCCATCTAACCTTGGGGTTCTTAGCGGCTTGCTCTTCTTTAATATGTCCAGGAACTATCTTTTTGGTTCTATTCCGGCCAGCATTGGAGAATTGAAGACCACACAAGTTATTGATTTAAGTGACAATATGCTGAATGGAAGCATTCCTTCTGCAATTGGAGGAGCAGTCTCCCTCAAGGAACTGAGATTGCAAAGGAACTTTCTATCTGGGAAAATTCCCACTCAGATAGCGAATTGTTCATCACTAACAACTTTGTAAGTTCTTCCATGCTGTTTTATGTATTTCTTTTACGGGCTTTGTGTTGAGTTATTTACGTTGTTTTTTAAACTTCCATTTCTTAATACTTGAAAATTTTTGCATCGACGCATTTTTACACTTTTAGGCTCTATCTAATTGATGTTAGGCGCTACATCTACATTTGAAGCATTTATATTTCGGAGGCTGATAGTATGCTTTTATGGATGGTTCACCGGGACCTTTAGTTTTATCATGGCTATTACGATTGCCGCTAGTCAAGCAAAATCTGTAATTAACTTCTTAAATTTATCAAATAATATGTTGCTAAGTTGTTGCATAAGTAACTGATATCTAAATTCTCATTCTCTATGGAGATGATAGATCCCATGCTGTCTCTAAAGCTAATGACTTGTTGTCCATTGTTTTATTAGGAACCCAGGATGTAGGTTTCAATGTTGTAAATGGACAAAAAAACTGGCTTGCTACAATTTAAAGATTAGTTTGATTGATTGTCATTTTTATTTTTCCCTTTTTATCAGCCTGTTTTTGGTGTCAAATTATGCGTTCATATTTTAAACAAGGCACCTCCACTTTTAACAATTTTGTTCTGGTTTCTGTTTCAATGGTACAGAATTTTATCCCAGAACAACCTATCTGGCTCAATCCCTCCTGCCGTTGCAAACTTGGGTAACCTCCAGATTGTAGACTTATCATTGAATGACCTAACTGGAAGCTTACCAAAAGAGCTAACAAATCTTTCTAAACTCATGTCCTTTAACATCTCTCACAACTGCCTTCATGGTGAACTTCCACTCGGGGGCTTTTTCAACACCATCTCTACTTCATCCGTCTCTGGAAATCCATTATTGTGTGGTTCTGTTGTCAACCGATCTTGTCCACCTGTCAATCACAAGCCCATTGTCCTAAACCCTAACTCATCCTACTCAATTGGTGGCTCCTTTTCAAATCACCATCGCAAGAAAATTGTGCTCAGCATCTCTGCCCTCATTGCCATTGGTGCAGCAGCTTTCATTGTCATTGGTGTAGTAGCTGTCACTATCCTTAATATCCATGTCCGTTCATCTATGTCGCATGCACCTGCAGCTCTCACCTTATCTGGTGGGGAAGATTTTAGTTGGTCTCCCACCAATGATCCCAACTATGGCAAACTCGTAATGTTTTCAGGGGATGTTGACTTTGTTGCTGGAGCCCATGCCCTGCTTAACAAGGACTGTGAGCTTGGTCGTGGAGGGTTTGGAGTTGTTTATCGAACAATCCTTCGTGATGGATGTTCAGTTGCCATCAAGAAGCTGACTGTTTCAAGTTTGATCAAGCCTCAAGAAGAGTTTGAAAGGGAAGTACAAAAACTTGGAAAGATTAGGCACCACAATCTTGTAGCTCTTGAAGGATATTACTGGACTCCCTCCTTGCAGCTCCTGATTTATGAATTTGTTTCCGGTGGGAGTTTGTATAAGCACCTCCATGATGGGTCTGGCAAAAGTTGCCTATCCTGGCGGCAGAGATTCAACATCATTCTTGGGATGGCCAAGGGTCTGGCATATTTGCACCGGATGAATGTTATTCACTATAATCTTAAATCAACTAATATTCTGATAGATAGCTCTGGTGAGCCTAAGGTTGGAGATTTTGCCCTGGCAAGACTGTTGCCAACATTAGACCGCTGTATTTTAAGCAGCAAAATCCAAAGTGCACTTGGTTACATGGCTCCGGAATTTGGTTGTAAGACTGTGAAAATGACCAAGAAATGTGATGTATATGGCTTTGGTATCTTGGTCTTAGAGGTGATGACGGGGAAGAGGCCAGTGGAATACATGGAGGATGATGTGGTAGTACTGTGTGACATGGTGAGGGGGGCGCTTGAGGATACTAGGGTGGAGGAATGTATTGATGGGAGGCTTCGGAGTAACTTCCTGGCAGAGGAGGCAATTCCAGTTATAAAGCTTGGTTTAATATGTGCATCTCAAGTGCCATCAAATCGGCCCGACATGGAAGAAGTAGTGAACATTTTAGAGCTAATCCAATGCCCTTCTGATGGCCAGGAGGAGCTGGACTAAGTGATTAGGGCCAGATTGAGAAAGAAGGAAACATTGTGTATCCTGGTAAAGGAGAATCCAGTTTGTTCTACACAAGGAGTTTAAACTAATTATGAAATGCCTTCCCGCACCCTAGTTCCCCCCCGCCTTTGTTCGTTAATGTTGTATTTTCATTGTGCCTTGAAATTTTTCTCCTTTCCATTTGTGGTAATTTGTCACATACAAAATTTTCACTTACTGGATTCATTTTCACCAGCTGCAGAAGGGACTTTGGATATTATTATACGGAATCAAGGGAAACTATCTGTTTATAACCAGACTATTTTCTGTTTCATTATCCTGTATTTGTTTTCGTTAGGAATGAACTGTGTTCATTGAATGAATGAAATGAAGGACGAGGAGGGAAAAAAAAATCTTAATATTCCCCTTGGCATTGGCAATGGCATTTTCCCAATTTTCAGTCTATTAAAATTAAGAAAAGGAAGAAGAAAGTGAAGCAATGGAAGCTGACAAGGTTGGAAATCAAAACATAAAGGTGAAAAGCAGCAGAAGAATTGAATAGTATGATAGCAACACATAACATGATGATGATGTTGAAGAAAAGCACTCATTTTGGTTTATGATTTTATACTTTTTATATAATAATCTTGACTTCAATCTTTTTCTGTTTGATTTCCCTTTTAGAATATTTGGCACCCACCCTCGCCTTGAGATTGAGAAGCAACATTGCTAACAACAGCTTTTGGCAATGAAATTCAAAACCAACGCTAATGCGCACATACTCTACTCTACAAATACTAATTATCTTTACCAATTTGTTACCAAAAGTGTTTGGTTATCTTGTATTATAAGAGTTTACTATTAGATCACCCATTTTTTTTTACAATATATTTAATATTATTCTGCTCGATTATTAACGCTTACTTTTGAAGCTGTAATTTAACCCCAAGGTTGAGGGAACCCAATAAAAAGGCCTTTTGCTCTTCTGCCCTTTGAACATCATCACATCACATCACATCACATGGGGGTCCCAAGAAGCATTTTTAATCATGGGTAGCAACCCAAGCCAAGCATGCGATTATTTTATGTAGTGCATGAAAATCATACCATGTATTGCCAAATGCCATGGGACTGGGATTTTTTTTTTAATTATTGCAGTCTCCCCCGAAAAAAAAAACTATTATACTACTAGAAGGAAACTAATTGGACAACCGTTTTTAAGTGGTTAGTCTGTCTGGATCAGCAACTAACTTAACTCGAATAGCTCTTACCAATTCATGGGAACTGCTTACCAATAGATCGAGAGTGGCGGAATAAGTAGCTCTGACCACTCCCTTCTCTTGTTGGCACCGCAAAGTAACTTTTTGCCTGCCTGCCTCCTCCAAAATTCAAATGTGGTCTGGAACTCCAAAATATCATTTCAGCAAACATGTAATTGCTTTCAGAATATTAATGTCTTATGTATATAGCATGGAAAAAAAATGATAATAGTTAAAAAAAGAAAGTTAACAAGTAAAAAAAATTTATAAAAAAAAAAGGCACAGAGAATCGACAAACCATGTAATTGCTGGGACTGCCTGCGATCTCTCACCGGTCCACTAGGGCTGATGCAAATTCCTCAAATAAATTTTTAAGAAACAACGATCTAGTTTATATAAAACAAATAAATCAAAAGAAAAGAGAATAGAAAAAAAATGCCAATTATAAGAATTCTCCAAGGCAAAAACTTATGCACGGCTCATATATTGCCCAGTTCTTGTATCAACCAATATTTGATCACCTATGTTTATGAATAGCGGAACATTAACAACAGCGCCTGTCTCAAGGGTTGCAGGTTTTGATCCACCTGTGTCAAAATTTTATTTCTCAAAGTGTTTAGCCCAAATGAAACCAAAAGCGATATGCAGCAACTTGGAACCAAATCCAAATACAAGAATAAAAAACAGCAGCAAAGATACGGGCTGTCGGGTAATAGATGCATGGTTGTGATTCTTGTGAATATAATACAGCATAATTTCTTCTTGTATTCGGTTTCAAGGAAACGCACTGGAGTGATATTCAGGAACTTTTATAAATAAAACAATTTATAGTCGGCTTTATAACATATTGGTGAGCTATTCAAGGCACATATCTAAATTACGCTCTATTCGCAATACAGCAATTGGGATTTACTCACGCTTTGCATCTCACTAAGTAATGGATCGTCAGAATTTATAATTTAGACCAACAACATAATGGGTTAGGAGTTAGGACCTTGAATAGAAGCTTATATCACATTACCTGAAGCTGTGTCACCTTTGAGACCAGGATCAACATCAACTACAGTAAGCTGAACTGTGATGGGGAGCTCAAAATCAATAACCTACAAGAAAGTGCATAGATAAGCATCACTACAGTAACAGCAGTAATATGCAACTACTAGTATGGTAAAAATGCCTAATCTTTGCTACGAATTACCGGATGCCACAGCCTGCAGATACACAGGCATATGAAACTGATAAGTAATTATTGAGTATACATACAATGCTGATGGCTACAAGAACACTGCTTAGTATCTAATAGAGGTCTTTGTAAGAGCCAAAGAGCAACATCTTGAAAAAGATTTCAAACAAGAGCATTCATCTATACATGTAAAAAAAGGAAAAAAAAAAAAAAAAGAAATTCAAAATTCAAATAATGAACGGTAGATACATGAACTAAAACAAATTATAAAGTACCTTTCCATTCCAGAAGAGCAAATTGCAGTCCATTCCCTCCTTCAACCACTTTGTCCTGTCCCCTACATCTGCCTCATTTAGACGGGTTCCTTCAAATGTGTTCTATAAAAAGTTAAAACACCGCTATAAGAATGACATGGCAAGAAATATGACAAGTATATCAGAACAATTGTTGAAGAGAAATGAGTAGATGTGTATGCTTATTGAATCTTCCTAGTATTAAGAACATAAACTCATTCCATTACAAGTATCAAGAATAGGATATTTAGCTATTGATTATGCAGAAGATTAGAAGTTACAAATAAATACATGAACTATATGGCATTGGTTCAAATTTTCATTAGATGGATAACAAAGGCATAAGCCAAGGAATTCATTTATCTATGGTATCGAATGAGGATAAGAATATACTGAAAAATACCAGGTCCATGAAGACAAACTGGGAACCATCTTTGTAAGTGAACTGCTTGGTTTCCTTGAAAACATTAGCCTCGTCAATCTGTAAAAACAAGTGAATATTCGAAGCCATTAAAAAAAATTAAAAAAAAAAAAACCTCTATAGGCATATTCCTATAATGCAAGTATTGCTAGATGCTTCATGTTCAAATTAAAACAAAAGAGCAATGCTAAGAGTAGATAAGTTGCAGCCAGACACAAAGATCCTTCCTAGTCCAACCTATTCCTAAGCTTATACTCAACCGAACAAGGTCATTATCTTTAAAAAATTGAATAATTTGCTCTATAAGAAACACCGCAACCTATTTGCATCCTCTAAATGCCGCTAACTGCAATGAATAAGGGTGGAAATCCAAGTGATATATCGGAGTTAAATATTGAAGATTACCGAACTTCCAGCTCGAAAAGTCTTCTCAACAGTGTTTCCTGTTATATAATTCCGCATCTTTGTCCTCACAAAAGCAGCCCCTTTTCCAGGTTTCACATGAAGAAACTCTACAAATGTCCAATCCAACAGCCAAAATTTCACAGAAGAAAGAACACCCCCCCCCCCCCAAAAAAAAAGACAATGAACCACATTTCATAATTAAACGACTCAGTACTCATTAACAAAGCATATGCATTGGCCAACCAAAACAGAATAGTGAATGACAATTGCAGAAGAAAAAAAAGTACCTAAAACTCGCCAAGGAGCTCCGTCAACTTCAAGGTTTGTACCCACTTTGATATCGTTACTAGACAAAGCGTAAATCCCTGTAACCAAATTAAAAGACATTATTAAAAATGAAAAAAAGGCGGTGGGGTGTTTTAAATTAGAAAGAAAATGACGTGGGAAAGTGGAAAAGGTACTGAGAATTCTAGAAGGAGAGGGCGTTTTGGGGGAAAGACGCATTGGAAGAAACAATGGTTTTGAAGTGAGATCAAGTGAAGATGAACTGCGGAAGATGGAAGTAGCTGATGAGAGACTGAAGGTTGGTGTTCCCGCTATTGCAATCGCCATGGCCATCTGGGAAAAAGCAAGAGAAAAGTGGAAATGTTTCTAAAAATGAAAATGCTTCTTTGTTTTGGGTGTAATCCGACGAGTGAAGACAAGAATTTAGATGGTCATATGAGTCATGAATGGACAGGGCACCACTCTCTTCCCTTCCCTTCCTTTCCCTCCCTTGCTTCTGCATGCTTTGCTTAGATAGATGAGGGAAAGGGTTGGGCTTTTCCTTCTTGATGTTCGGCCTAAAAATCAAACCTCTTCCATCTTGCTGCCCAAACATGATCTATTGGGCCTCTCCCTCTTAATTAATTCGATAAAAAAATTATTTTAAAAAAAACACTTAAACCACATTAATTTCTATATGAGCTTCAATATATATTGTACCATTTGATAATATTTGCATACAATTTCGCATATATGAGCTTAAGTTCAAGGTGACAATGTAAATTCATTAACAAAACAAAAGCAGCGAAATATATGCGGCTCCTCCTTCCTCCAACAATTCGCATAGAGATAGATGGATAGATATTCTCGGAAAACCTCAAGCAAACAAGCATGTCGTGTCATGTCTGTCAAGTCTAACAAATTCAACTTCAAACCTGTCAGTTCACAACCTCTTGGAAAGCTTTCAATCACATCTTCTTCATCTAGAGCCTTACTTCTAGCAGACACTCAAAAAATTGATTTTATAGGTAGCTTCTCCAAGACTATGGCATTTTCTAGCAAAGTTTTCAACCATCTCTTCCACTTCATCTAATTCCGATCTCTCATATATTTCTCATCTTAATTAATTTCCAAAAGTTTTTTTGCATCAATTGAACATTCAGGCACAGGCGTGGGTGGGTGGAGTCCAACCCAAAAAAGCCCCATCAGGTTGGTCATGTATCCATTTCATCCTCGTAATCCTGATCTATACTGACCAAAAGAATTAATTTAATTATGTATAACCAGAGAACCTACATGACCCTTCCATTAGATCAGGACCCTCGCTCAACCTCGCCATCGGAAGGGATTTGAGAACAGGTGAGATTTCCAAGAAGTGCACGCCGCAACCCACACCTTTGAACCCAAACTTCGCGACAAAACCAAACTAAAAATGGACTTTGAGCCCGGGAAAAAATTATCGAAGTGGCAACCCAGACGTTGAAAAAATAAGTCACTGCCAAGAACAATTTTCCCTTCCAAAAATAACATAACTCAGATCAATATTTTATATATATATATATATGATTGCATTCCGGATTGGAAAAAAATAATCAATCCATTTTCAGATCAGGCAAGCACTCTTATCTACAAAAACAGCATCCTCTCTATTTCATCATCTAGATCTAGAGGGATGGGTGGAAGAACCACATCTTTTTATCCTCTATATGTTGTGTTGAATTTAAAAGATAAAAATTAAACCAAAAATGAACCAATGCCATATCATAAACAATCAAAATCCTCCCACGCTAGCTCTTCTAAGGGTTGCTGATGATGATCTTCGACTTTCTTGCCTTTCAAGTTCATCTAATGTGAGGGTAGAGGAACAAGCTCGCGGTGGAAAACTCAATGGCAAAGCAGTAGGTCTTGTAGGAGAAACAGACAGCCGGGCTCCTGATGGTGGTGATGGTGAGAAACCTAACCTGGGTGCCAGAGTAATGATCCCGTTAAGACTAGGTGACTTTGACATCTGTTTTCCAGCAATTGCTGCTGGCTCTTTCAGAGGAAACCGACACGAATATTTCATGTCTTGGATGATTTTGAGATTCTCAACTACGGTTCTCATGGTAGGCCTTTCTGATGGATCCTTCTGCAGACATTTTTGTGCAATGTCAGCTACTTGACTTGCAGCTTTCATAGGAAAGCGACCTTTGAGCTGAGAATCCATGATGAGTGATAATCTACATTCATCAGCTAGGAATCGCCGGCTCCACTTCACCAGGTTCCTCTCTTCCTTGGGATACCGGCTGTCAAGGTTCTTCCGGCCGGTAAGTAATTCAAGTAGGAAAATTCCAAAACTCCACACATTGCTCTTTGGAGTTAGCCGTCCTTTCTCCAGGGTCTCTACTGGCAGATTAGCCACAGCCTGGACCAATGTAGAGATAAACAAAAACAAATAACTCAAACAAGTAACTTTTACCATGTAAAGAGATCCAATGAAAATCTAGTCAATTCATTACACAATGATTTGTCTTTTAAAAGATCAATTTGGAGACAAAACGACTTACCACTGAATTAGCAGCGATCTCTTCTGTCTCTGGGATATGACCAACGCATCCATACCCTGAAAGCTTTGCACTGAAATCTTTGTCAATTTGTATGTTAGCAGCTGAAAATTCATTGTACATGGCCTGCAATATGATAGAACCTTTCCGTAATTATGCATGCATACCAATAGTAATCGGGAAAATAAAAGCAAATTTCCAAAAGTTACTAACACACAAACAAATGTAGCAAGAATGGGAAATTATTTTATAACATCCCAAAAGGACCATAAATCAAACAAAGCAGAATTTATTTCAAAGAGAACTGCCATCCCCATTTACACATGATCAAAGTTCAACTCACATGATATAATATCATTCAATTTTATTATCTCAAAATGTAGATGCTCATAGAGATTTGAGGTACCTGAAATGGTCCTTCCTCATGCAAGAAAGTAAGACCTTGTGCCGAACAGAAAGCAATTTTCAGTCGGGTATTCCAATCAAGCGGTGGTCCGTCTGATCTACCATGCAGAAGCCTGTCTAAGCTTCCATGAAACAGCCGCTCATAGACCAACATTCTTTGTTCTGAACTATCATGTGCATGAAATCCAAGCAATTTACAGAGGTTCGGATGCTGCAATGATGCAAGAGTGTTTACTTCATTTATAAACTCCCTTAAACCCTTAAAGAAAAAAAAAAAAAA
>JBBYHO010000022.1:6865562-6876535 GCA_038382025.1 Adansonia gregorii | reverse complement strand
ATCATTTTGGTCCAATAATATGTTTCTGCACAATCCATTTTCGCCTTTGTCTGCCCAGCCCAACCCTCCTTACATTATTATTAGCTTCTTCTAATTAAAATTATTGGAACTGAATTATAAACACACAAAAATTTATTTAACACGTTTTTTTTAAATCTTCATAATAATAATAATAATAGTTACACATTTGAAAGAAAAAAAACGTTTCAATCGTCACGTATAATTGTGGTAAGCAATATAAGATTAAATTTTTATCTAAATATATAAATAAAAGAAAACGATCGCGTTTGATCAAGTAAAGTTATAATCGAAGCCATATCAAGTGATTTAATGCTAAGTTTAAGTTTAATTTGATTTGAAAACTCAATTCTTAAAATCCAACTTCAACCCGATCGAATTTTATTTTTTTAACTAAACTCATAACTTCTTTGAATAACTCGGATGCAACTTATTTAATTAAATAAAACGACATATTTTTGTTATTTATGCATTAAAATACGAAATCAAGTTTTTAGAGTTGAGTATTAAAATGCTGGATTTAGTTTTGAAAGGTTCATACTCAAATGCATTTTTTTTGGGAGGAATTTAAATAACGTATTTGATTAAAGAAAAAGTGGGAAAATAAGGGAAATTCAAAACGGGTGCTTCTAACCACTTAAAAGTAAAGTTTATAGGACACAATCACATATTACAAGGATTATTATTCTTAATAATAACTTTTTTATAAACTGCATTTGATGATTTGTATTTGACTTTTTTTTTAAAAAAAAAAATTCTGCGCATGGTTTAATTATTATTATTATTGCTATTAAAAAACTTAAGAATTAATTATATGCAACTTTACTTACGCATGTTAAACTTATTATTACTATATGATATTTACCCGTTTGAGTGTTATATCTCTGAAAGAAGAAACGTAATAAATAAGTTATTATTTCATAATAACCTATGAAAAAATCGAGAAAAACAATTCTTAGAGAGAGAGAGAGAGAGAGAGAGAGAGAGAGAGAGATATTTATATATAGTTAACCAACAAAACGAGCGATAGCCGAAAGAAAGAGAACAAAAGTTACGAAAGAAGAAGGACCAAAAAAAAAAAAAAAAATCGAACAATCGATCAGTCGATCGACAAATGCAACATGCATGTATATATAAAATAAAAAAAAATAAAAATAACATCATTCTACCTTTTACCGCCACCAAAGCTTTCCATTCAAAAAATAGAATCAGCAGTTTTCACCGTCGTTTTGTCGTAATTTCAACTGCCGTTTTATTCCTTTCTCCCCTTTGGAAACCCTGACGGTGCAATGTATCCAAATATATATATATATATAAACTTACTTAGAATTTTAGATCAAGAAGGGGGCCGTTGGTTTGAAGTGGCGGCGAATCGAAGCGTGTGAATGATCAGACGTTCTTTTCGGGCGTGAGGAGGGGAATTGGTTTCGGTTTGGGAGGAGAGCGTGGTTTTAATGGGGGATCTCCCGGATTGGTCCCCTGAATTAAACGGCCTCGCCTCGGGCGAGAAGTCGACATCATCGTCGTTTTTGTCATCGAATCAAGCGGGTATTGCTGCGGAGTGTTGGCTAAAGGCTGAGGAAGTGACGCAGGGGATCATAGCCCAGGTTCAGCCAACTGTTGTTTCAGAAGAGAGAAGAAAGGCAGTTATCGATTACGTTCAGAGGCTAATTAGGAACTATATTGGTTGTGAGGTCAGATCATCAGGCATTAATTAAGCCTTTAATTCTTATTATTTTATGCTCATACAATTAATTAATATTATGCCAGATTGGTGACATTGTGGAATTAGTGATTTAGTTGGAAATTACTACTATATTTGTTACATTAACTAGGAGAGAAGTTTAGAAAGAAGTAGAGCTTAAACTGAACTCTTATGAAGTTTGGAGTAACAGGAAAAGGAAAACCATATTTAAGAGGAAATGGGGCTAGTATTAATGGGTTACCATGAACTGAACGGTGATTGCTTGTGTTCAAAAATGATTTCAAAATGCGATAAAGCGGAGTGTAACGTTATGTGCTTTCGCATAAATGGGAGTTCCATTTATGTAGAAAGTGGAGTATTTTTTATCGGTAAATCTCCTATCCTTCTGTCCTAATCTTATGCCCTTTTTAGGTGAAAATTATTGGTAAGACCTAATAGTTGTTATAGCTGTAAACGCAACTGGAACTTGCAAAAATTAATACGTGGATGGAGTTTAAATCGTGTTAATCTTCCATTGTTATAACTGTCTTATATAGCCAACTTCTTCTTTATTGGGGGTTGGATGGAATGATAAGGTAATTGATGGGGTGCTTTTAAGCATATGACATCTTTGTAGTGTTACATTGGTCAAACTCGTCCAATTACCTTGAATTAGGTTACCAAGGGGTGTCTTAAACTCACTTTAAGTTAGTCAAGCCCTTAATTGCAATTACCAGGCTTTACAAAATCAATCGGGAAAATTATGATTTATTGTTTGCAGCTGAAAGGAACCAGGCTGTTGATGAAAGAGAAATATTTTCATTTTATTTCAATAATATCAGCACTGACCTACATCTCATATTTTAAAAATTGTCCTTCTGTTTTTCTTGTTTTCGTAATTATTACTTGGGTGATCATGAACATATAGAACATTTGTTTTGAATTAATGATCTGTTTAGATAGATACTAATCATTCATCTTGTATTTTTCACAGGTTTTTCCATTTGGGTCAGTGCCCTTGAAGACCTATCTACCTGATGGAGATATTGATTTGACAGCTTTTGGTAGCCTAAACTTCGAGGAGGCTCTAGCCAATGATGTATGTTCTCTCCTTGAAAGAGAGGATCATAACAAAGATGCAGAGTTTGTCGTCAAGGATGTCCAATTAATTCGGGCAGAGGTTTTTAACTTCGGCTGATATGTTTCTGCATATTTTTGCTTAGTCAAATTATTTGTTTTCTGCGTGCATAAGAGACTAACTTGTTTGCATTAGGTTTATTTCATCCCTTATTATTTTCGTTGACATTTACATCTATTCTGCATTTTGAATTTCCTCTTGACATGGACAATTGAGCAGAAAAGTTATATCTCAACATTGTATTTTCTTTTACCCAGAACAGAAGTAAAATTTTTATAAGTTTTATTTATTTATATTTTTTTTCATATACTTTATCTAAGCCTTAGTAGTAGTTCAACCCGTCTTCTTTTGTGCCATTCTGATATTTGTCACAGCCATTCATTTTATAAATATTGGATATTGGGGTTTTTGCAGCCAAGTAATTGTTACAGCTTAAAAAGTTGATATTATTTTTCAATTTAGTGGTATATAACAATTTTATCTGAAGAAACTGCTCTTGCTGAAGCTTCTAAGTAAGCAAACTTTTTGAGGGTTCCTTTCTACCCTTTATTTGATTTTAATTTTCTTTTACTCGGTAAATTAGTTAGGTGATTGGAGATGCACCTCCTTGCATGATTTACTTTATACTATAATGACACATACAAAGGAAAACTCCAATTGCATTCGCAAGTGTATTATCTCTTCTCATCCCTGCTAGGTTTTTCACAGTTCAAAGATTACTTTGTCAGTTGTCACATGTTTGATTGAGATATGCCTATGCCTTTTCTAAAAAATGGCGTAAGCCTCTTTTTTTTTTTTGAAAGGAAAAAGTGATTTATTGCTGAATTGAGAACAGCAGAGATTCCTGCAAAACCAAACAAAAGTGCCATCAGGGAGCTTAGTCAATCAGCATCCAGCCCTGGTCATTGTAATCCAATAGAGCTCACATGACAAGAAGAGTAGCGAAAAAACAATTAGAAATTAGCAACTTGGCTCTGGGAGTAACAATCAGCATATTGAAGAACTAACATGTGGATAAGCTAGAGTATCCAAGCTACAAAATCCCTCTGTGGAAAGGGTGTCTAAGGGATTTTCTTCACGAGGAGCATAAACAGTTTATAGCTTCGCAACATAGAGAGTAGGATATTAATATCATTAATCATATTATTTGCATCCATGGCCTTAGAAAAATATGTTGGTTTTTGACAAGGCAAGAACTTTACTGCTTGTTTTCTTTACCATTCTGGATTTGATTAATATGCATGCTGGAAATGACTGCTTGTTCATTTGGTCTTTCTGTCTTGCATTAATACGAGAGTTATAATTTGAGAGGATTTTTATTTGTAACAATCTACATTTCAGAAGTCATTTGATTTCATATGTAGCTGCTTGTGCTAAAATTTGGCTTCTCTTGTGGCAGGTTAAGCTTGTAAAGTGTCTAGTGCAGAACATTGTGGTGGATATATCTTTTAATCAGTTGGGGGGCCTATGTACCTTGTGCTTCCTTGAGGGGGTAGGTTGCATTATAAGAATTTGGGTGTGAATGAAAGCCATTTACGTACAAGTTAATTGAGTTCATCTGCAAAATCGCCCCCTCCCCCCCCCCCCCAAAATGATCTGCAATTTTAGGTTCTAGTATATATTTTAGGCTTTGCAGATTCGGACACACCTATTTATGTTGTGTTGGGAGCCTTTTAGTGGTTTTTTCCTCCCCTCTTTTGGGAAGGAAAACGATGCATCCTTTGCATGAGAGACTTGAGGGATGATTAATATATTCTTCTAAGACCTTGAAACCTGATCAAGTAAAGAGATTCACTGGCTAATTGCTGTAACTTTCATATTCTATTTAGCATTATTGATGAATAGGTTCTGTCTACTTTCCTTAGTCATCATCTGTGTAATCTCTCTCTCTCTCTCTCTCACATGTCAAATAGATTTGATTATCAAATTCTTCCCCTTCGTGAGTTCATTTGCTAATGTTTGCAGATCTATGTTAATATTAAGATATGGATACAAGACCTCTGTTATTCTGTCTTTCAATATGTGTATGTATAGGGAGCACTGCCATGGGTATTGGGAGTGTCTATGTCATATTGGCTAATCAAGCAGAAATGTGCTTTTTTTAATTCATTTGCTAATGCTTGCAGACCTATTTTAATATTTAGATAAGGATACAAGATCTCTGTTATTCTATCTTTCAATATATGTACATATTTGGAGCGCTGTCATGGGTATTGGGAGTGTCTATGTCATTGGGTAATCAAGCAGAAATGCTTTTTCATTTTTAATAACATTCCTGATAATGTTACAGGTTGATCGTATTATTGGAAAAGATCATCTATTTAAACGCAGTATTATACTGATAAAGGCTTGGTGCTACTATGAGAGCCGCATTCTTGGGGCACACCATGGCTTGATTTCTACCTACGCTTTGGAGACTTTGGTGCTATACATTTTCCATCTATTCCACTCATCACTTGATGGTCCTTTAGCAGTGAGTGGTGCAGGAATTTTGGCAATGTAAAAAGTATGTGATCACATAAATTTAAGTCATTGAATATGTTACAGGTTTTACATAAATTTTTGGATTACTTTAGCAAGTGTGATTGGGAAAACTACGGCATCAGCCTGAATGGTCCATTTCGTTTATCCACCCTGCCAGATGTTGTGGGTGAGCTACATCATTTTGCTTTCATGGCCAATTATGTTTGGCTATTCTATACATTGTTAAGATGCTTATGTCATTAATCCTTTCGTTTTTCAGTTGAGACTCCCGAAAATGGAGGGGGAGAGTTACTGCTCAGCAATGATTTTCTCAGGGAATGTGTGGAAATGTTCTCCGTTCCTTCAAGGGGATTTGAGACTAATTCACGCGCATTCCCTCAAAAGCATCTAAACATAGTAGATCCTTTAAAAGAAAACAATAATCTTGGTCGCAGTGTGAGCAAAGGTAGAATCACTTTTCCATTGGAAAATTCCATTTTTCTCTTAATTTGAGCTAAAAACTTTTTAAGTCTTGATTATAGCAGAAATAGTTCTTTCAAATATTCTAGCAAAGGGCAAGCTATCTTCTTTTAATGGTTGTTTAGTGATTCTTGAACTGACCATGAGGCATAAAAAGTCAATCATAATGTACCTTTTCCTCTGTAGGGAATTTTTATCGTATAAGAAGTGCTTTTATTTATGGGGCTCGGAAGCTGGGGCACATTCTCTCTCAGGCAGAAGAAAGAATAGCAGATGAACTTTGTAAGTTTTTCTCGAACACTCTGGATAGGCACGGAAGTGGACAGAGGCCTGATGTCCAAGATCCTGCCCCATTGTCTAGATTTTGTGGATTTGGTGCGGCATCATTAGTTTCTGGTACAGAGTCTTATCAAGAAGATCAAACCTTTTGTGAATCAGAATCTTCAAATTCAAGTGCCATAACTGGGAATTATAGATATGATAATGTGGGATCATTGCACAAAGTCAACAAAGGTAACATATCTGGGAGGGAAACAAATTTTAACGGAACCCTTACTGAACCTCAAGTTTTCGCAAACACTGTAAGTGTTTCAGAAATCCGTCTCTCTGGGGATGCTAATGACCTGGCAACCTCCAGAATTCAAGGTCTTGTAATTTCAAACGATGCACATAAATCTTGCCCTCCAAATGCCGAGGATAGTGTTTCTTCATTGGATGACGTACAACATGCATCTCCTCATTTTTTCTGTAGCTCATCCTTGGATAATGGAGATTTAAGATATGGAAATGCAGAGTGCAAACAGCCAGAAATTTCTGGTTTTACCGTAAAGAATGTGGCTTTTGGTATTCTTCCAGCAACCAGTGAGAAGATGGGTACTAACGTACATGGTGATTACAGTGGGAATCAGTTAGTTGTAAGTCAAGGGGTACAGTCCCCCGTTGGATTGAAGCAGCACTCATTGATTTCAACTTCTGCTTGGTCGTCTGAGGATCTATATCCTGGATATTCTGCCTATTCAGCTTCCAGTAGTGCTGGTGGAAGTCAGGAAGCTTTGAGTTCATCGTCTGATCTCTGTGGGGATTATGATTCTCACTTAGTTAGTTTGAATTATGGTCAGTGGTGTTATGACTATGCTTGCGGTGCATCTATTCCTCCATTTTCTTCACCTTTGGTTTTTCAGTACCACAACCAGAATTCATGGGATGTAGTACGAAAGTCAGTGCAGTTCATGCGAAATGCAAAGAATGCTGAACGGCAAGGCTACTACGCCCTGAACCCACCAATGCTACATGGTGCAGGCGTTGGAATGGAAGAAATGCCAAAGCCTCGAGGAACAGGGACATACTTTCCCAATCCCAACATGGTATATTCATTCTGAGCCTACGGATTGGGCTTCTATAACTTACGCTGAAATTATGAAATTTAGTCTCTGTTGCTAACTTGCAGCATCGTAGCGGCATTTTGCTGGTACTGTTTTTTTGTTCAATTTTTCTGGTGGTGCTTTGTTGTCTTAATGTGGTTTTATACTTAAATCTTTTTGCAGAACCATTACAAGGATAGGTCCTTGATGGCTAGGGGAAGGAACCCAGCACCAGCAAGTTCTCCTCACAACAGTGGCTGTGCCATTACATCCCCAGAGATGAATTCACCAGAGAGAAGCAGCCGTGAATTGGCGCACTGGTCATCAAATCAAGGTGGTGGAAAATCCGGGTCTTTGGATCTCCGCCACTCTTGTTCTGAAAAAGTGTTATCCCCTAATGCCAATGGCTCAATACATCCAATAAACAGGGCAGTAGAATTTGGATCAGTTAGGCCCCTGCCTTTGGCGGCAGCCTCAAGAGAAAATGGCAAGCAACATAATACAGGTTCTCCTCATGCTCAAAACTTGAGTGCAAGTCAGCCACAAGTAGGAGTGCAAAGGCCAAAACCAGCTGTTGGCATGGCTCAGGACAGGTTTCGAAATTTATATTTCATCTGAAATTTCTATGAGTGCTGTTGTCTCTGAGTCTGAGCTTTCTGTTCTAATATGCAGCAGGAACATTGTAAAATCATTCCATTTAAAAAATGAAGAAGATTTCCCACCGTTATCCATCTGACAGCAGCGGAAAGCAATGATCATATATTATAAACTTTGGAAGAATAGGAGTTAATGCTAACGAAGCCAGCCTGAGGCTTAGCTTATGTGAATATGGCTGTTTGTTTGTTTGATAGCCATTCCAAAGCTCGTGTATGGATTGGAGAGTTAGATTATGTTTTTTGGGTGTGGTTCAAAAGGGCATTTGTACATTCTACTAATCTATTTTCCCTTTAATAGTCGTAGCTGTCCTTCATAGTGAGTAATTCATGTATAGGATTGTATGCCTTTTTTTTGGCCCAGTTTTTGAGATCTCTGCAACTGGGGCTTAGCAAGAAGTAGACACTCGTATTAATAATATTGCTGATTGTTAGTGTAACTTTTTATAGTGCAAAATAGTGTGCCTAATGCTAATGGGGTTAGGGTCATGGTCAGCCCCTCCCCTATAAATTATATGCATTGTAATTATTAATTTGAAAATTGCAAAGGTAATAAAGAATAAATAATAAAAAAAAGGCGTGGTGGGAACCTTTAAAAAGAGACATAGAAGATGTAATACATGCAAAGGAAAGTTGAAATTTTGTCCACTCTTCAATCAGTTTGCTTTTCAATTAAAAAAAAACTCCTTAACAACTTGGAATCGAGAAACTGAAAATGGTGGTGCCGGTGGATTCATTCACCCTATTAATCAACTTTCCAAGCGCAAGCTGTAATTTACATATGAGGTTTAAACCCAGCCAGCCATGGTAACAACGGCTTTTTTTTAATTAAAAAAATTGTGCCTAATATGTTTTTTTTTATTTATAAAAAATGATTAAAATCAAATTAAATCAAATATATTTAATTATTATCTAAAATAAAATTTAATTGTTAACGATTTTTTGATCTCATGATTAAGAATATATCAAAGTGACACGTTGAACTTAGAACCGATTTTGTTGTTTTCCCTGTAAAAAAAAATAACTGAATCAAGTTTAATAAAAATTAAATTAGAATTAAATCAGCTACATTTCATATTAATTTTACATTTTATTGATTTTCCTAAAGCCCTACAGCCAGCCCATGTGTCGTTTATCACTGCAGTAATGTCTGCGTCAAAAAAAACAAAAAAGATGATGGGTTTTCAAGACTAAATATTTCAAGTGTTATGATATGATATTATCTCCCTCCATTAATTTTTTTATTATTATTCAATATAAATTTAATCATCATTCATAAATATAATTTTTATTAGATAAATTATATACATATGAATAGTATTTATTATTGTATTAAAAATTAATAGATAAAAAATTAATGAATTAGATCTCAATCCAATTGTTAAATTTTTAAAAAATAATGTCAACCTATTTAATACCGACACTTATCTTTAAAATTTGTATTTTTTTTAGAAAAAAATGAAATTACCTCAACAAGTAGAATTTAGAATTTTGTATAATTACAAAAGTTAATCCTTAATATATAATTAACGTATTCTTTCTTCTTAAATTAATCTAATCCTCCTCAGATGTCCTTTTAAAACTTAAAACAATGCATAATTCCTTCATGAAATATACTCTTTTGGCATGCGCGTATCAAAGATGCTCAGTTTCCGAGTATCCAGTGCTCAAATTTAGAAGAAAGATACTTCAGTGAGTTATATTCTAGCTCATACATTTCCAATAAAATTAACCACGGAATTAAATCTTTTTCATGTATGTGCTATATTCCTTCTTTTCTCCCGGGAGAAGTTGCCAAAGGCATTTTACATGATTCAAGATGAGGAAGCCAGGAGGTTTGTTGGGAAGTGCCTGGCCTGGAGAATGTTTGCATAGTTTAGTGTAAGCTGGTTACGCAGAGCAGAACAATTTTTTTAATTTCATTAAACACCAGATGTTGATAAAAGTAGCTTCGGTTTCTTTCCATATTGAGGATGATGTTCATTTCTGGTTCCAACTCCTTAAAATGGAAAGTAAGTTATTTCGTGACAAGAGTTCTTGAAGGAGTTAATTCTCGGTATGGCCCTCTTCAATTGCTTGACTTCTTTGGAGAACTTATAAAGCTCCAACAAAGTGGGACAGTTCGTGATTACTAAAGGAAGCTTGAGAAATGATTGGAAAAGGGAGGGCCCTTTCGCTAGACTTGTCAAAGTAGCTACTTTGTTAGTGGATTAAAGGATAATATAAAGGCTGATCTGTTGGTTTCTAGAAAAACGGGACTAAAACCGAGAAAGAAAGGTAATTTTCAAGTGGTCGTGCTTCCGGATAAACGTTGCCGAGCATAGGCATGCGCTTAGGTGTGGAAATAAACTTTCCAGGGATTTCTGTATTAGTGGCTTTTATTTGCTTCCATTCGAAGGATCTGATGTAGTGCTGGGTACACAATGACTATGGACATTAGGCCCAATTAGATGGTACTTCTTTAGATTATATATGCATTTCAATTATTTTTTGTTAATATATTTATGTTATTTATAAAATTTTTATATAAATATAATAAATTTATATATTATAATTTTTATTATTTTTTATTATAATTTATATATGTAAATAATTTATATGTGTAATTATAATAAAAATACGTAATATTTTTTTTATTATCTATGATGATAAACTTATATAATTAGATAATATAATTTATGTAGTTATAATATTTTATATAATACTATCTTCTATTGTCTATAATAATATATTTTTGTAACTTATAAAAGTTATATATATAATAAATTTATATATTACAACTTTTATTATATATTATCATAATTTATGTAAATAAATATTGTATATATATAATTGTAATAAAAATATATAATACGAACTTATATTATCAATTATAATAATTTATGTATTCGATAATATAATTTATGTAATTATAATATTTATTGATAATTTTATTTTTTTAATTATAAAAATTTATGTAACATATAATATATTTATATAATTATAATAATTTTATGTTATATTATATAATAATATACGTAAAAAAAATTACAATTGATAAAACCAATTGCAAGTCAAACTTTACTGTAAGCTTTAGGTAAAGAACTTATCTTAGAAGCCCCTGTGGATTTCTTAGTTGATGGAAAAATGGTGACCTTGCATGGTTCGTCAGCTTTACAAAATAAAGCAGTGGGAGA
>JBBYHO010000022.1:6848790-6859181 GCA_038382025.1 Adansonia gregorii | reverse complement strand
CATTAGTCTTTAAAAGGACAAAATTGTGAGTCACAACAAAGACAAAGAATTTGATGCACATGAACTCTCTCTCTCTCAAGTAGCGATGGCCCTTGAAAAGCATAATCTAGTACTCTTGGGGCAGAACAATCCACCAGAAACTTTGGCATTGGATTATCATCTGTGTGATGGTGGAACGCTATCCTATCCTTGTCCAAATTCTGGTCATCCTTTAAGTAGCTAAATGAAGGAACTGCAACCAACGTTTTTTTCCTTGCCATGGCCCTTTTAACACATATGTTACGTCCAAAAGCATCATGAGAAATTTCTTAAAAGCTTGGTGGTACGGTATTTACACTTTATGACAGATACTCATCTGTCTTCCATCACTGACACTTTTGAGTTATTTCAAATTCATCATATAAGACAATTGCAAGAATTTGGATTAATCCTTAGCTAAGATTGGATCTAATTGCATGAATTCAATGGGTTCACAAGTAAAAATTAGACAGACTAAAAATGGCCCATAGCCAGCCAACGTATATGGGACTCATATAGCACGGTTCCCTAGGTGGAGGTTTGGTCAACTGGTCCACTGCTCTAGGAATGTTGCTAGGAGGAACATAACCAATCCTCTAGGGGTATAGTAAATATGTCCAAACTCTAATCAATTGAGAGCGGGGACCCGGTGATTGCCTGTCATGCCTAAAATATTTTGTAGTTAATGATACCTTGTTGTCATCTTTGACGAAGGACAAGGAACAACTTCAGGGAGTTTATGCTTTAAATATAAACCCAGAATGTTTTCCAGACTTCGATGTGCATGTGAGTTCTATAGCTGGAATCTTTTCACATGTAGTTGGATTGGGCTTCGCTGAAACAAGTAATGGGTGGAGATTTTAGGACCCGAAGCAGTTCTTCATAAGCAACCCATAAATATTTAGACAACGAGGCCCACATATAAGATATTAGGACTTGGGGAAAATGAATTATGGGTTGAATGCTTGCTTGTATTGGTTTTGGATCAAAATTTGAAGGCAGTCTTGACTAAAACAAAGAATCAACATTTTGCTCAATGATTGGAGCAAAATTTTCTGTTCTTTAAACAAAGTTCGAATACCTTCTTAACGAACTAAAAGGAAAAAAGAATTAATGTAACGAATTTATGAATTTAGTGTATAATAATGTGAAAACTGAGAAAAATCAATTAGCTAAAGTTGTTGGTACGTTTGCTAGGGCCAGAAGGTGGCAAATGGCCTCTTGGTAGAAGATTTAGCAACAGGTGTCGGTACTCGGGACACCGTTTACCAGGGAGCCGCAAGAGTGCTTTGCCTACATTCTTGTCAGAATCCGGAGGCTTGTAACCAGCTGCTGATGGCGAAACCTGGAAATTTTGCTGGGTAAGGACAAGATGATTTCCTGTTTCTGTTGTGAGAACATTATCTGAGACGGGAAGCTTGAAAAAACCATCCAAGTCTATGAGTCCAACCCTGGCGCAGAAGGCTTGAGATATGAGCACGGCGTATATGAATATCACGGTGATGAAGCACCCAAATTTATTAAATTCCATTGTTGGATTGTTGAAAGCAGGCTCTTTTCTTTGGATGGAATTATCAAAAAAGATTTAGAAGGTCAATTAGGAAGGCAAGAACAAGACGGCAATAGTGATTTTTCAGTTCTGGAAATTGGAAGAAGCCCTCCATAAAAAGGAAGAATTTTAACAGTGGAAGCTTCTTGGTTGCAGCAGCCATTGCGCGTTTCTAAGCTGGAATGCAAAAGGTTGGTTGACTTCATTTCATTACGATCACTTTGCTGGATTCTCTTTTGGTGAAATTAATTGTCAAAGTTAAAATATATAAGTTGAAGATCTAACTTGTTTTCGTGTCGGTGCTTTGTAACATAACCATTCACCACTTCACTTTGAAGTAACTCATTTTATTTTGCTTTTTTTGCTTTTTTTTTTTTTTTTGAGTCCACAGCTCTTGGGAAGACGTTGTCGATGTTGAGATTTATATACCAGACATGTTGAATGCAACTTCGGTAGTGCATAAACTAATTGAACTATGCTGTTTGCTTTTATTTCTGAGATTGGCAGTTCAATTCAATGTTTAATTCTTTTACATCGATTTCGACATTTCTCTGTCTGCAAATTTGCCGAACCTTTTGTAGTTAGTTCATCAGAAGGTATAGCAGTTGTTGATTACAGAAAGAACAGATTCACACTCAAGATAGGGTTTTTTTTTTTTTAATTAAATGAAGCTCCAACTTGAGATAAGAAAAATGTTATAGATACTACGATTCAAACTCTATACACATCAAATAGCACATCTTAAAAGTAGCTATATGAATTAACTGAATTAAGATTTTTAACTCACATAAAATAAAATTTTACTTTTTACATTTTAACTAGAAAAATACTAACAATAATAATAGAATACGTATATATATATTTTGATAAAATAAACACGTAGAAGACGGGATTATGGGTAGGATTTTTGATTTTTGACGCTGTTTTTGATTATTTAGTACAAAATATTTTTTGTCTTATAGCTTGGTTTTGGCTTTAGAATATGAAATGAAAATTACTTGCTTGGCAGGCCGCTTACTAGCTAAGAATATTTAACTGCTATAAATGTGATCAAATTACTAAGGTACTTTTCTGCAATATTGCCGGCTCCCTCCATGATTTTACAGTTCATCAGTTACACTTAGCGAAGTAGTAATTTTAGGGGATGGACATTTTATGGTCCTAAAAGAGATTAAAGAGTGTTTATGATCGTTTATTCCTAAATGTTTGGTTTGACATTATAGGATTATGATTGTGAATGATTTGTTTATTTGATTTGAGATCTACTGATGTTATTTTGAGATTTTAATTGTTTCATGAATGATATTGACTAATGTTGATCGTTAATTGTTTGAATGTTAATAAAATTTTTTTATATGTAAGAATATAGGTAAATTGAATATTGAATCATATTATATTGTTATATATATATATATATACACACGAATGATTTATTACTTGATTCACTTCTAACTTAAGTTTTATTTGATAAATTGAAAAAAAATTAATTGTAATTAAATACGAAAATCTTATTACTAAATTTATAAGCTCTAAATTTGTATTATAAAAATTGTTTGACATATTATTGAAAATTAAGTACTAAAAATAATTATATTGTTCCATAACCATAAGTATTTAATCTTTAAAACTATTAACTGCAAAATTTAATTTTAATTTTATTAACATTTTATATCATTTTGGATAATTTTGAATAATAATTAAAAGTTTAAATGAATTATTTCATCTTTTGTATTTAAAAAAAAAGAAAGAAATACTTTAGTTTACTATAATTTTTTAAAAAATATAATTTATTTAATTTATTTAACATTAAATGATAAGCAGCTCTCTACTTACTTATCATATTCAAACATTTTTTCATTGAAGATTTTCAATTAAGTAACATTTACTATAAGTTATCAACTGTATTGAAAAATTTAAATCATTGAAACTTTTATTTTTCAATGCATTAAAAATTTCGATATGTTATTAAATACAATTACTTTTATGATTACTCATAGGGATTTGCCTAACAAGATTTCCCTATCGATCTTCTATTTAATTTTCCTCTAAAAATGTCCTTCTCTCTTATGATTAAAAAACAAAAAAAACAAATTATTTCTTTCATTAAATGCAAATTATGTAACATAAGTCTTAAGAATAACCAAAACAATATGACAGAAATTAGAGGATTCAACAATGAGATTTCCTTTGTTTTCTCTAATTTATGAAATATCTAAACGTATTCTTGCGTAATTCAAAGAGAGAAGGAGAGCTTAGGATGTCTACATTTCCAATGTCGTCGCCTCCCATGGACGTCAACACTTCCAGTACTGCTTCAATATCTGCAGCATTCCAATTATGATATGAGATATTAACAGAACCATTAATTCTTTGTTTATTGTTATTAGCTTCTTAATTTTGCATTTTTGGGCTAACGATCGATCGAGTGGTTTCTTAATATTAAATAATTTGTCGTAGCTTGACAAAGATGAACTCCGCCAAGAGCAAAATATGTAACAAATAGTAGATTTTTTTTTTTTTGAAAAATCTGGTTACTTAGCATGATTTGAATCGAATGAATATATCCTAACGTGGTGCAATCATTTCATATAATATTTTCTTGTAACAACATGTTTTTTCAATAATTTAATTGGTTGTTTTTTAGCTTTGTGTACCTCATATTTGTTGATAATTTTATAAACTAGAGTTATTTAATCTCGTATATGTGCAATGAAATAGCTAAGTGTTAGAATTTTATTTAGATTTTTTATATTATTTTTACTCATTTTTAAACTATTCCTATCTATTTTTATTTATGTTTAAATTATTTAATTATTTAATTTTTTTTAACTAATTATGAAAACAAGTGAGGCCCAATTGGATAACTTTCCAAATTTGCTGCTCCTATTACTCCTTTCTAGCTTTTGACAACTTATAAATAGGAATTTTTAAGACTTAAATTAGGATTAAATATTTTTAGACTTGATAGCTTTTATTCACGCTACTTTTCTAAGGTGGAGTGTTGCGATCAACTTTGCAGGTGGAGAAAAACGATTTGGAAAGCTTAAAAGATCATGATTCGATAATTTTTAATTTTTTTATTTGTTATAATATTTATGAAAGTGAAATTTTTATATTTTATGTTTACATTAATCAATATGAACTAAATTTATTTTTTTAGAATTATAATGAAACTTAACATATAGTTTAGATTATTTGAATCTTTTTCTTTCTTTAATGATATTTAAATTATTTATTGAATCTTATTCTTAATGCTTTTGATTGATTTGTCACCAATTGATTGATGTGGTAACTCTAATGTTTCACGTTTATTTATTATGATAAACTGATCTGCATGTTATATAGAAATATATGAGCATATTAGGTATAACCAAATTAGAGTCAAAACTTAATTAGTTTCTCTTTTATTCAATCTGCGTAAGAATATAGTAAATTAATTAAGAGAGATATATTTTTATAAGATCATCAGAAAATATTTATAAATAAATTAGAGCTTTAGGTTAACAACTCATTCTTATTAATCAAGTTAAGAAGGTACAACAAATTAAAATGAAGTGTTGAGAAAAATTATAATTTTAGGCTTTTTCATTGATTAAGTTAACCCTAGTTATTTTCTTTACTTTGCTAATTTAGTTAATTTTGATTTAATATTACTTTACAAATTTTCAATGAGTTATTTGAATAAGATAACGTTATTTTAATTTTAATAGTTAGTAAATTTAGTATAATTTTTCGTAAAAATAATACTTTATTTTTTACTATATCATTCGTTAAAGTTACGTATACTTGTATGATAAATCTTACAACATTTGTTCGAGAAGATATATTTGCAAAGTGCTTAATTATTATCAATTTTCATATGAGCATTTGACTTAATGCTTAATACGTGGTATCATGTTTAAAGTGTAATGATCGCACCCTCGAATATTTGAGTTGATAGTCGATATGTATCGACATTTTAGTAAAGTTTGCATCCTTCAAATTAAAGAACAATTGAACTAAAAAGATACACATCAAGTCTAATTCCCTTTTGATAGAGAAAAGCCGCTGATTATTGTCTGGAAAATTTAAGATGATGAAAAATTTTCAGTACCATACTTAAATTATTTTAATACGTGTCTCGTATGTTAGTCGGATAATAATTAATTTACATGAACATAAATTCGAAATTAAAAAAAAAGTGTAAATAAAAAAATAAAATAATAATACACGATAAATAATAAAAACACCTAATAAAAAATAAAATTTTTTATTATATTTAAATTTCAACGACTTTGATAGGATCTAATTTATAATTAATGCAGATAAAGGTGCTGCACTTTTATTGCATTATTGGAATCGTCATTAACTCTTTATCTTTTCCGGGATAAAATGATGGACCATTTCTCACCTCAAAAATTCAAGGGGACGAAACTTTTAGTAGCATTGGATTGAATCACATCATCCGCGATAATTATTTTATAATTAATTAATAAATATTTAAAATTATATAAAATTTAAAAAATTTATATTTATAAAATCTTAAATTTTTATAATAATTTTAAAATATAACTAAATAATTATAATATTTTAATAAAAAAATTATAAATGAAATGTCGCCCTGGAATGAAATGCAACACCCATCCAATTTTATAAGCCACCTCCCAATAGGAATGCGGCAACTCGACAAACCTCTCAACCGGTCGAGTTGACACACTCTTGCACACACACTTATGTGTGAATCAGCCACGCCAAGCTCCAATAATTGCACATATGGATGTATACATAAATAAATAACTTGAAAATAATAATTAACTTTAAATTCGCTGCTGAAATTATAGTTCATTATCTGGTATTCGTTTCAACATCGGGAATAGTTCAATCACAAATTAAATATGAAACCATAACCACAACTGTGTTTTGATTCGATGGAGTAAACATGATTGCCTATCTTTAATTTTCATACCCTTTTTCCTCTTTTTCCACTTTTTTGAATTTTCTTCGTTGGCAATCATACGCAAAGGAGAATATCAAAAGTCGATTTGAAGTTACTTAAATATTATTAAATATTTATCGAATTAAGTAATAAAAAATAAAAAATTAAATATAATAAAATTAATTGATAATAAATAAAGAGATCTAATTTAATAAATTTATTATGTGTAAATAAATAAGGAGGATGAGCCTAAAAAGGATAATAAGCAAAAAATAATGAAAGGGAACTTGAATTAACTTTAATACTATATTAACTATCTAATATAAAATTAATTAAAAATATATAAATATGCTTAATTTGAATTAAAAACTATCTAGAACTTAGAAAATTATATAATGATGCCACTTATCAAATGTCATTAATTTCTTTTCACCATTTATTTGCTCTGCGGAAAATACATTATAATTAAAGCAATAACACACAATAAAATAAATAACAAAACATTAAATAAAAAATATTTTTAAAAAATGATTATCAAGATTCGAATCTTGTCATTGTGTCTAAGTTTCAACTGTGTGAATCGATCAACATTGAAGGATCCAATCAGAATCAGATAAAGGCAAAAAAGTGCACTTTTTGTTGCGTTGTCTGGAATTTGTCATAAATCTTATCATGTTTGGGATAAAACGATGGAGTCGATGTTTGAGCTGCGTTTCCTACCTCACAAATCCGAAGGGCGAAAGGAAGAATTGGATCAGTAGCATTCGGATGGGATGCAAGACTCATCCAATTCCCTCAAAGCCATCTCCAATAATAAGGCGGCAACTCGAAAAAAACCTCTCAACCAGTTGAGTTGAGCCATTCTTCTGCATGCATATCCACAAATACAGTAAAAGCACCCAGCTGCGCGAATCTCCAATAATTGCATATATCTAAATTTAATAATTCGTATATATATATTATATTTATATATTATATTATATTATAATTATATTTAAAATATTTTATATTATATTTATTTTTATTAATATATATTATATTTGTATATTTTATCAAAAATTATTAGATTTATATATATGAATGTACATATAACAAGTAACTTGAAAACAATAATAATAATAATCAACATTAGTTAGTTGATTGAAATTTAATATATATATATATAGGCCTAACTTGAATTATAAACAACAAACAATAAAAAATTTAACAGGTATTATTAATTTATTGTTACTATTTAATTTAAATTAAACATCAGGTCAAATTTGTCCACATAAAATATGAATGATAATCTTGTCGCATCTCACAAATTTTAGCAATATTACTTGAATATTTATACGCAAAATTCCAATTTTGAATCGAAATATTATTTTTATATATATAATTTTGATTAAAAAATTAAACTACGGTGGATGAGACAATTATATTTGTATATAAATATTTCTGTTTTATGCACTTTATGGTTGATATTGACTTATGGGCTCAAGTGTCTAACTCCTGGTCCACTTTCAAATTCTTGATGACGTTGAAGTATTGAATTATATATATAATATTATTATTTTGTGCATGTAAATGTTCATACATTAAGGGACAGAGGAATGGGATATGCACCTATTGATATAAGAGAGTCCAAAGCACTAGGTATTACGAGGCAAAAACGAAGTGAGAGGCTATAGGGGAGCCTTTTGCGATAAGCGGTGCGCTTCTTCACAAAGTTTTGATCGGTGTTTTATAATAATAAATGAAATTATAATATATATTATCAAAATATTTTTAAAATTTAGAAATATGGTAAGAATCAACGTATGTAAAACAACAATTACATATACATTTTTAATCATTTATTCAAAATGTAAATAAAATTACAAAATTTATTATCAAAGCATTTAAGTAGTAATCTTGTAAATATAATATTTAACTCAGAAAGAAAAGCTACAAAATATGATATAATCAAAGCATATACGTTGCCAAATATTTTAACAAAAGCAAATAAAATTTAAAAGATTTAGCAATAAGAATGTTTCAAATGGATGAATTAAAGTTCCATATTGAGTAAGTTATGTTGTATGTCTGCATACACTCATGTATTCATTCTATACAAACAATTATTCTAATTAAGACCCATGTGATATATCATGCCATCATATGATAATATTATTAGACACATTCTAATGAATAAGTACAAGTACTATCTGCAATACATTATAAACAAATTGAGTTACTCTCCCATGCAACTTAATGCCTTTATTAGAAAAATTAAACAATCCTAATCCTTTTAAAATAAAACCAAAACGATTCCAAAAATTAATCTAAATTTAAATTGATTTGATTTGATTTTTAAATTTAATAATATGTGATTTAAGTTACTAAATATGATGATTTGTATTTAATAAATTTAATTATCAAACGTGAATGCTTTTAACAAAAATTACTCGAATTGAATTAATATAAATCCACAATTATTTTAAATTTTTAATAAAAAATTATGCAAATTAAAATAGCAATTACATATTATGTCAGTGCTCCATTAATAAGCAATTTAAAAATTTAAAAAATCTTTAAAATTAATAATCCTAAATTAAGAGTTTAAGACAAACTTATTCATAATTGGGGAAAACCATTTCATGACAAATGTCAGGTTTTTATTTTTTCTTAGGAATATGACAGCGAATCGACATTACAAAAGCGTTGTCCCAATAGAATTTCGAATCTTGCTCTGATAATTATCCTTCCAATTTTGAAAGTTTGGATCCAAAATCTGAGAGTAAAAAATGAAACTTGCGAGTTGATGTAATTTTTTAACATTCTTAGGCTTTATAAGTCGGTGGGTGATATTTTCTTCTATTTTTAATACTTATGTAAGTATTTTATTATATTAATATAAGTATCTTAAATGACAGCTGAGTTTTTTTTAAATTTTATTAGTATTTATTATTACGTATATTTTATATAAATACTCATTATTTATTTATTTTAAAAATATGTAGCTATATATTTTATAAATAATTAAAATTAATAAATACATTAACACGTAAAGTTTGTAGAATATTTAAATAAATAGATATTTTACCCTTAGTTTTAATATAAAATAAAAAATTTATGAAAATCTAAAAGTCATATTTTAACTCTTTTCCATTTTTATCAAATAATTCATTTATATTTTAAGGTTAATAAAATTAAAGCTCCGGATATAAAGTGATTTAATGTGAAGTTTAACATTTATTTGTTATTTATCATCAAAAAATATATTTATTGAAAGACTTGTAATAAAATTAAAATTCTTACGTGTAAATTGAATATCTATTAATAATAAAAAATATTTACAATGATAATATTTAGAAATATAATAACATTTATGACTATTTTTGTCAATTTAAAAAAGGTTTTTTTATATTCATTATTTTACATATGTTATAGATGGATAAGCTTAGTTAAAAATTTGCCATATGCTTGTATTTATATGATAATAATAAAAAATAATTAATTGATGTAATGCTTATTTCATCCACAAGGTCGGTGATGTAAGCCACTAACACGTGATGTTCTTGTTCATGCACACAATTCATAAATTAAATTTAATTAATTAAATATGCATTATTCTAATCAATGAACATTGAATTCAAATATTAAAAGATATATTCCAAAGTTATTACATGATACAGTGCAATGTAATAGCAAATAGCGTTCAAAATGTACGGAGTTATGGGCCATCGTTTACGACCGTAACAAATAAAATATCCTTCAAAGGAGTTGGGTTACAATTTGCGCGTTGAACTGAAATCCACAAGGAATCGTAATCAAAGAGAATGGCAGGTTTGGTAAAAAAAAAAAAAAAAAAGAATTTGTCATCGTTTTTTATTTTATTAAGAAGAAAAAGAAATAAGAGATTTCGTTTTTTTCACATTTGAAATT
>JBBYHO010000022.1:6791292-6809260 GCA_038382025.1 Adansonia gregorii | reverse complement strand
AAATTTATATAAATTTAAAAATTTTAAATACGATTAATATAAATACATAAATTATTAAATTTATATAAAAAATTACTTGTAACTAAGCTTTTTTTTTTTTTCTTGCTTTAATTGGTTGGCAAAATAAAAAAAGTTAACTAATTCTATACTTAGAAGTTTGTTTTTTTTTTGATAAAAAATTGGTTTTTAGTGGGATTGGTACTTTATGGGATTCGGCAAATTAAGGATAAAACTACGGGTTGAGTGAATTTACCACTAGATTTAATATCCGAACGCTATTTACATACTTCATATGGGCCAAACTATTTCCTCGGCCCAATAAGCCCAGCCCTTTAATAATAAAATAAAATTTCATTTGAATATAATTATAAAAATATATAAATATTAATATAAAAATAATATTTTATTAATATAATTAATAGTAAAATCGGTTATCGGGTTGATCTAGTCCCAATTGGACTTAAACCGTAAAAAAATTTAAAAAATTTTAAATTTAGTCTAAACCATGAATACCTTTACTTCATAATCATCCGTACCAATTTTCAAATAAATTAACAAATTAAGGGTTATTGTTTTAATTATATGATGATAATAATTTCAATTATATATCAATACTAATGTTAAAATTTCAGATAGATTTGGTTTCTAAAACCAATAAAATAAATGTAAAAATATTTCTGTCCTTTTATCTTTTAAAAAACCAAGCTATCCTTCTTTCTTTAAAGCCAGTCCTTTCTGAAAAACGTCGGCAAGCACATTTGATAGAAAGTGGCCAAAGGGAATAAGATCGAATAAAATGAATGACTTCACCTCCAATTCACTAAGAAGTCAACTCTGATGGAGGGTGGGATTGTTAGTGAGATCAAACAAGGATATGCATAGACATTGTTATAAAGGATCATAGTTTTAAATCGATTATGACGGATTTTATCATTGATGCGGATATTGTAGTATTTTAAAGAATTTGATAATATCACGGACATTATAAAATAAATAAATTACGATACGTATATTATAATTCCTCGCATTTTAGAACTATGAAAGGGACAATGGGGGTTAATGGTGCGAGCTGCGAAGTATTAAGTTCAATTTAGTGGCTAAAGCACGTGTTGTGGAAGCTAATGGCAGCAATCAAATAAAGCGATGGAAGTGGCGATCCAAATGGAAAGCATGGAGGAGAGTAATATTTAGAAAGTATAGCATCGACAGACACCAAGCTAAAATGATGATATCATCCAAATATATGGTGGATCGATTTAGAAGATGGTAGGACCTGAATTGAGGCTATTTGGTGAGTGCTTTGATTCAACACTCTATGTAATTAAGATGGAAATGCAGCAGCGGCACATGGATTAACAAAGCATAGTTCCACACTATCGAAACACTTGTTCTGGATATACCAAAACTCTTGAGTTTTATTAATTCAGTTATATTTGTCAAACTGGATGACCGATCATTCTAAAAGGTGCAAGTTAATAAGAAATAAATCAACTAATATAAGTTTCTGTTGGAAGTGTATATAACGAGGACTTTATAGCGACATGAATAGCATATACGATATCTCTTGTACATTATAGGGTTGTGAAAAAATATATAATACACTATTTAAGTACATTTTCATTAATTATAGTAAATACATTAATTATAACTAAAGTCATGAACTTGATGTATCCATATTCTACCTACAAAGTACAGTCACATGAAATTGCTATATACATTGTGCATGAATTAATTCATCTAATCTAGCAAAAGGGAATTAATGGTGGTTCATGATCCTTAATGGGTAGGATCGTTTTGGCATCCTATATAAGAGGCCTTTGGTCCCTCCCCACTTATTGAAGTTAGTGAGTTATTTCGTTACTAAAGCATAAACATAAATAAGAGTTAGGAGAGTGAAAACACAAGTTTTCAATATAAAATATATCAGATAATTATGTTGTTAAAATAATATATTGGTGAGATTATACAAAAGTGATTCCTTCTGTGAAGTTTAATTACACTTAATTTCGCTTAAATAGTGGCTTAAGGTATGTGATTTTATGCTAAACTTACTTTATAGTATAAGCCAATGATCTTGTATTTTTCGAACAGTTTCAAGATGCACCTTACATGTAAACCGAATGCAGGGACAGATCTTATTGGGAACAAGGGTTGGCCACCAAAATTTTTTTCAAACTTCGTATACATAATACATCATAAGACAATGGCAGATTATATAAGGGATAAAAAAATTTCAACCACATACATATATATAATATCATAAGACATTTAAAGAGTTAACCTATTTAAATTTCACACACTCTCTAGTATTCTCACCAAAAAACTATAAATAAAATGTTGTGTTTAGGTTAACCCACCACTAACCACTTATATGTTGCTTTTTTTGAATACGAATGTATTAAAATTATATATATATTTTAAATATGTATAATTTAACAAATGAAATTTACTTTAATCATCTCAAAATTTTAGTTTCAAATCAATATCGACTGAATGAATGATTAATAAATTTGCACATGAATTCAAGTGTAGAAAAAAGCTGTAAGAGCAACAATGCACGACTCGCTGGACAACAAGACATTTAATGAGAAAATATTAAAGAAAAAACAATTACGAAGATTCAAATGTAAGAGTTTAATATTATGTTAAAATGGATTACGAATTATACCAAAAGTTTAAACTTATAGATTGACTTGCCTAGCTTGGTCCGTGTAGGTTAAGTTTTGAATAAGATTTTTGAGAATTTAGCTTGCTTCGACTTAAATCTAAATAAAAAAATTTTAAAAATTTTAATTTATGACTTGATTTATGAACATATCTAGTACAAATAGATTTGAAATATTATATTTAGGTTTTTTCTTACCATCGAATAATGAACAAAATGCTATCAAATATATATATATATATATAGAGCAGAAGACATCTATAACAAATTTCATTTCCCATGAGTTAATGGCAAAAATAATCTTCATACCATATATATATATATATATATATTTTTTTTTTTGTGCAATATTTATAGTTGATAATCTTCTTAATCTCACCCTATTGATTCACCGGTCCTTATCGAAGCGGATCTTGCAATATTAAGCAATTGTCAGTTGTGCAATCAAATCAACGTACTGTTTATGCTTAATCTTGCCCGGTCATTTTTATTTTTGAAAGCACCCCAATGCCAATAAACGGATGAGACAACGTGGAACACGTGGGAGTTCTTGTGTTAGCAAGGCAATTCAATTATTATCAGATTATGTCGCATTTTCCGCATAATATATATTTTTTTCTATATAAAGTACATATTGGAGTGGTATTTTCTTCAGGGGAAAGCTAATTTTTAAGGAAATAGTAGTTCTTTTTAGAGAATGATAGATATTTTAAGTGAGTGATTCTTTTTAAAGATTATAATTTGGAGAGTGGATTTTTTTAAAAAAATATATTATATAAAAATAATTGGAAGATTTAAATGTCAATATATATTATTAATTAATTTATAAAATAGTTAAAATATTATATAAAATATCATTTGATTCGTGATATCAATAATTTTATAAAAATACATATATAGATACAGTTAGATTTATAAAATAATTATATATTAAACATATTAATATAGCATAATTTTTGTTTGATATAGCATAACATTTTTTAATCCCTTTCTATCCTATTATTTTTCCTAAATAATTTAAAAAATTATTAATATTGGGTAATTATTGGATTTGCACCATCTTCTTTTAATTAATTTAGAACTTGGTTAAGGAATCTTGAAATTTATATTGACACGTTTATATATTAATATCATATTATAATTTAATTATTTTTATATTATATTCGTATTTTATAATTATATTATATCTAAAATTAACATAATTACAATTCGTGAATTGTGAGCATATAAAATCTAATTTTATTTGTATTAGTGATTTTTTTCTTTTGGTACAATGGAGGCAATAAAAAAATTACAAATATTAAAATTAAAATTTTAAACTTATTAAATACTAATTAATTATATAAACTAAATGAGCTAAGTTTTGAGTGTTAGCTGTTATCTTCTTAGCTTGAAGCAATCCAAAGGACGATACCAAAACTAAACTATGTAAAGGAGAGAGGCCCGAAACTTGCTTTCACTGTTACACTTTTATTAATTTATTATGTTTAAACGTTTGGGGTTAAATATTAATTTTTAGTTTAGTTTTTAATTTGATACATAAAAAAAATTATTAACATGATATCCGAATTTTTATTTCGTCAAGTACATTGACTTTTTAAACTAATAATATTAGTCAAATATCAACGTCGTAGTTAACAATCACTATGAGCATAATACGTGACAAATGTCATACCATCATGAAAAATCTAAAAATAAAAAGATATAAAAATTAAAAATCTTTTGAAAATATTTTATGTTGATAGAGCATTTTAATACGTATCAAACTCCTATTAAATATTTGACTATCACGTCAATATTTAAATATTAATTTTTAAAAATTATATTTAATAAAATAAAAATTTACATATTAAATTAATATTTTTTTAAATATTAAATTAATAATCGAATTAAAACATAAAATCGAATGAATATTTAACTCAAAAACTTTTATTTACTAAGTCCTGCACTAGCCGGAGGGAGTTCCTAACACTAGCCGGAGGGAGTTCCTAACACGAGCAAGCTAAAAGAAAGTGAAATGCAAAGAAAGAAGTTGGATTGTGGAAGAAAATGTTATAATTTCGGTCACATATTTAATTCTGATCTAACAATAAAAAAATATATATATATAAAAATTCATTAAATTTTCACTACTTTAATTGAATTATTAACTAAAGGTGAAAATAGATTGAAAAAATGGGAATATTTTTGTTCTAGCAGTGATTATTTAAGTAAATTTATTAATTTTAAATATTTGTCTGCTATGTAGTGATTATTTTAGCTGCCAAAGATGGAAAATAGAATTAAAATTACAAAAAAATTGAAAAAAAAATGGACAAGAAATGTACAGCAATTGCATCGATTTTTCGCTTTTGACAAAATCCCTTATTTGAGTGTTTTGAGTGTTCAGGCGCCTCCCTTTCGCTCTCTTTCCTTTTTCTTTCCCTTTAATTTTTATTATTTTTTTGTCCCTTATTTGAGTGTTTTGAGTGTTCAGGCGCCTCCCTTTCGCTCTCTTTCCTTTTTCTTTCCCTTTAATTTTTATTATTTTTTTGTTATATAATTTTATTGTGACGCCACTGTTCCATGCGCCGTCACCACAACTGTCGCTGCCGTCACCTAGGGTTTGAAATCCTCACTTTTCATTTCTCTTTTGTTTCCACAGCTTTCGGAGCTGGATTCTCTCTTTTTCCTCTGGCCAATCTCCATGTGCCGCTGGTTCAGCGGCTTCGTTGATTAGATCCCCTTCCTTCTCTTCTATTGCTCTCTCTCTCTCTCTCTCTCTCTCTCTTTTGTCGATCAGTTTCAAGTAAAAGAGGCTAGGATTTTCCTGGTTATAGTTTTGGCGGAGATTTTTTTTTCGTTACTAATTGAATTTTCATACGAGGTTTTTCTTTTGGGGTTTCTTTTCTGGGGGGATTTGGATGGCATTGGGCTATCCCATGACGTCACGGTTTTCGCAATTGTCGTTGGAGGTATCCAATCATGTAATCGACGGCAATGGCAGCACTGGTGACTACCATGATGATGCTGATGATGTTGCTGCTGACGTGGCGTCTCAAAGGAGGGATTTCGATACTGCATCCACCAGCAATTACGCCAATGCCGCTGCCTCCTCCGCCGCAATGCCTACCACCTTGGCTCACTTGCCTCAAACTATTGTTTTATGCGACCCTGGACGCACTGCCTTCGAAACTTCCACGCCGACTGGACCCTCTGATAGTGGCCCTGTCTCCAAATGGCGCCTTAAGGACCGAGTGAGTTATTTACTTTCAATCTTGTTTTCTTCATTAATTATTCAGTTGATCTGACTGGTTATAGCTAATACAGGCTGAAGAAAAAAAAAATCAGAATTTGTTTAGACTGCATAGCAAAAGATGGTTATTGTGCCAATAACTAGAATTTTTTATTGCTAGTCCAGAATATTTCCTGTATCGATTGTTAAAACGATATATGTGTTTCACATTATAATTGCTAAATTTATTCTTGTCCTTGTCATTTTTGCCTTATAAGTAAAATGAATATGGTTTTAGTGCACCGAATAGAAGAAAAGAGGGAATCCTGTGATGTGCTAGCCTGGCATTATTATCGATTAAGTTTCAGTGAAATTCTAGAATTTGGTTCTAGATAAAAGCATCAGAGTCATTAGGAACTTCAATACTTTATACAAAAGTAATCTGCTTTTTGTTTCCCCATTCCAGTATATCCTTTGCCTTGCGATGCACTGATGACTAAGAAAACATATTTCAAATAGTTGTTTGTTCGTGAATTCCTTTGATGAAAACACTAGATGCCCACAAAGTAGAAATTTAGTTTGCAATCTCTTTTTCTTTTCATGTGTGGTAAAGTAAGATTTTTCATGCTGCCTTCTTTGGCATTGGGTTTTAAACATGCCATGGAGAAATCAATTTTATTTTTATCTTTTAAGGTGAACTTAGAATCTAAAAGCAAAATAAGGAGAATATTCTAAAAGGCTGTTATGTCTTCTAAAGAGATCTCTAAATTCTAAGCATTAGAATAAGGAAGAATACAAGTTTAGAAATAATGTTCTACCATGCCAAATTTGTTAACATTCTCCTCTGCTATGGAGTGCTTTAAAAGCTTTTCCTTTCCATCTTTAAGCAGCCTTTTAATTCTGGTTTCCATGCAACACTTTAAGCAATTTTTTTTCATGGGACTGAATTGATTCCTAGATAATAGCATGTTTTTTCTCGATAAATATTAGAAATAATCCATTAAGAATTATTTTCCCTTTAATTTGTTATGATATGGCCATATGGGAGGTGTGACAGATATGCACTTGATCTCAACTTCATATTCAGATGAAGACAGGATGTGTAGCTCTAGTTTTATGTCTAAATATTAAAGTTGATCCACCTGATGTAATAAAGATATCTCCTTGCGCAAGAATGGAGTGCTGGATTGGTATGTTATCCGAGTCAATTCTCTCCTCTTCTTTATGAATGTTTTCTGTTTAATATAATGGTAATTAATGCTTTGATGATTGTGATTATTGTCATTCAGGAGATCTTTAAGAAGGGTTTTATTATTTTTTATGCAAAGGAACTGAATGCTAGTGACGTTCTTTGAGCATTCATGAACTTTTATGTTGGCTGTTATATTTGCTCTTGGCTGCTATTCTCTCTGCTCTATTATAATTGTCCTTATTTCTGCATTGGAATTTTTGGAGAGAATTTACATAAATCCTGTCCGAGAGTACTAATTACAATTATACTTATAGTAAGCTCCTCTCTGTGTAACATTTTATCAGTTGGCAACAGAAGGAGTACCTCCATTTTTGTAAGGTTAAAGACTGGAATATTGTGTAACTATAAGTAGTTTGGATTCATTTGACATAATCAAAAGTGCTTTGAGCTTTTTCAACTAGGAAAATAACTTTGGAGCTGCAGAAGTACCTTTCATGAAGCATTTATTACTTTGGTGTTGTGTTAGAAGTAGTAGTGCCAAACAACCAACAGAGATGGAGGTTAAGAAACTGTTGCTTATAGTGGGCTTATTGCTGAATGAAGATGGCATTTAGCATGCAGTCTCAAGAATACTTATCCATTTATTATTTCTATAAATAACTCATGTACTAGCAATGCTTTATTTGGTTGCCTAGGAGGAACAAGAAGTTGAAATCCTAGCATTGCAATTGCGCAAAATAAGTTTTTCGTTGTGTTTTTTCTTCCACCATCCATCTGCTATTGACCAGATGGTGAAATGTAAAAATATATATTTTATTTCAGTTTAATGTTTTTCATTGGAAAAGTTAGTTTATTTGATTTTTTTTTCTCTCTGATTGCTGGCAGATCCTTTTTCTATGGCCCCACAAAAAGCACTTGAAAATATTGAGAAAAACTTGAGAGATCAATATGAGAGGTGGCAGCCAAAGGTGTGGACACTTTCCCATACTATGTTTCCTTTCAGGTTACCTTATAAAGTTTATAATCTAATTCTCATTAAGTGTGACCAGGCTCGTTATAAGGTTGAACTTGATCCTACGGTGGATGAAGTGAAGAAACTTTGTAATACATGTCGCAGATATGCCAAGTCAGAGAGAGTTCTATTTCATTATAATGGACATGGTGTTCCAAAGCCAACTGCAAATGGTGAAATCTGGCTATTCAATAAGGTGTGATTTTCTTGAACTGTTTTGAAACAATTCTTCTTGCTTTTCGTTTGCACTATTTTACCAAATTGTGTCCCTGCTCAGCCTGATATATTCTTGTGCAGACTTATACACAGTATATTCCCTTGCCTATCAATGATCTTGATTCATGGTTAGGAACACCTTCTATATATGTTCTTGATTGCTCTGCTGCTGGAATGATTGTCAGTGCTTTCGTTGAGGTATTTACTTGTGTTCTATCCTCAGTTTTTGGCAGTATATTTTCTGGTTTCCACTATATTCAAAATGATATTATTATGTTTATTTGCTAGCTTGATTTGATTTTGAATTGAATTTGGTTGATAGCTTCTTGATTGTGGCACTTCTAACAACCCTGGAACCACACGAGACTGCATTCTACTGGCTACATGTGAAGCACATGAGACTCTTCCTCAGAGTGCTGAATTTCCTGCTGACGTGTTTACTTCTTGTCTCACTACACCCATCAAAATGGCTTTGAAATGGTAAAACTTCTCGTCGTGTATTTCGATCTTTATTTTCATTTGGGAAATATTGGTGTTTTTGGCTTCTACGCTGTGGATAGATACTGATAAAGCGTCTTTCAGGCTCGTAAAATTGTTCATTTCTTCCTTCTTTCTTTTCTTTTCTCTTTGCTTGATTCTTACAATGGTTTTTTCTTTTTAATTTTTTATGAAGTAAACTGTAGTACTTTTTTTTTTCTTGGAATTTAGAAAAAAAAATGACTTGATATTGTCACTGTAAGATGGTATTTATGGAGATCTGAAATTGTATAAGACACTTTGTGTAAAATGTTATAATGAATTGTTGTTTTGATGGCTATTAGCTGTAAATTGGCTTTTGCGTTTCTTTGATATACAAGATTTCCTAAGGCTTGCTTATTGACTCCTTGTATGATAGTAAGATCAAAGTAGTTCTTCACCTAAGTAGAGTAGATGAAGCTTGAAAGTATCTATCTGTTTGAGTAGTTTGTTCTCTCCTTGAACTTTGGTGCCTAGAAACAACTCTAATTAGTTTCCAGAAGTAGCTCTGTGGGTAGTTATCAGGTGATTTTAGCATGATTTGGATATCTTTTAAAATTTGAGGTGTTTCTATTATTTTAATCTGTCTTTTAGGAGGTTCTATGTGATATGATTGATTAGGCTAAAGATGTCTCCTTTTTATTTGCATTTTGAATTAGTATTAAATGGGCAGATATTAATTTAATACTAAATTAATATGTACCTATTTGCTAGGCTAAAGTTGTCTACTTTTTATTTTCATTTTGAATTAGCTTTTACCATGTTTATCTTTTACCTTTTGCTATTTCTGGATTTTTTATGATGGTGTTCACCTTATTGAGTGTTATTAAAATTTGTAGAAATTCTAAGTTTAATATATTTGGTTATCTTGTGTAAAATGGAATGCTAATCTTCTGATGGTTATTGTCTCTTCCAGGTTTTGTACACGTTCATTGCTTCACGAGTCCTTTGACAGTTCGCTTTTAGATAAAATTCCTGGCCTCCAAAATGACCGTCAAACACTTCTAGGGGAGTTGAATTGGATTTTTACTGCAGTGACAGACACAATTGCTTGGAATGTTCTCCCTCATGGTAGTTCTTTGAGTGTATTGATCAGCTGTGTGCTTTCTTTTATATAAGTGGTTGTTATCTTTTGATCTATTTAATCAATGCTTGTTTTTGCAATGCAGACCTTTTCCGCAGATTGTTTAGACAGGATTTACTAGTTGCCAGTTTGTTCAGAAATTTTTTGCTTGCAGAGAGGATTATGCGCTCTGCAAATTGTTCTCCAATTTCTCACCCAATGTTACCACCAACACATCAGCATCATATGTGGTACTACAGGAAATATTCACTAACTTTACAACTTTTTTCTCAGTTTCCCCTTTTTTTTTTTTTTTTCAATTTTCTTCTGTGCACAGGTATGCCTGGGACATGGCTGCTGAAATTTGCCTTTCTCAGCTTCCAGCATTGGTTGAGGATTCTAACGCGGAGTTCCAGGTGTGTTTTCTTCAAAGTCCTGCTAATTTGAATTTCTTGCCCTGAATTTCCCTGATGTCTACTGGAGCCAGACAATAATTTTTAGAGTTAACTGGAGGACAAGGCACTTATTTTAAGTTCCTTATGTTCCCTTATTCTGATTGAGCTTTTGTTTTGTTTCAGCCGAGTCCATTTTTTACTGAACAGCTGACAGCTTTTGAAGTATGGCTTGACCATGGATCTGAGCATAAAAAGCCACCAGAGCAATTGCCTATCGTGCTTCAGGTGCTGTACTATTTCCTGGTCCTTCTAGCTGTGGGAGCTATGGTATTTATAAATTTATTTGGATATATGTTAAACTTAAGTCCTTAGTTATCTACGGGAATGTTTAATGTTAAGTGGATAAATGTTCCTTCAAAATTGCTTCTTCTGCCCATTGGCGTAATCACTAATAACTTTAAATTTTTGGATTGAAATCCCATTTACTAGGAATTTGAGTGGTTGTTTTTGCTTAAGAATAGTCTATTGTTTATGTATATCCAATGGTAGGTCAGTCTCTTATGCAGGGCCACTAACATTCTCATGTGCAAACAGGTTGTAGTTACTATGGTTTAATTATATAAAAATTTGAATATAATGACTGACCAGCTCATATTGTATTTCAGGTTTTGCTAAGTCAACGCCATCGATTCCGTGCCCTGGTTCTTCTTGGAAGATTCCTTGATATGGGACCCTGGGCTGTAGATCTGGTAGTTGTTGATGGGTTTACTCTTTGCAATGCGCTCTTTGTTGTGTTTCATTTTATGCTATTGTTTACTTACAGAGTGGTTTCTTTGTGGTTTTTTTGTCTTTTTAGGCCCTTTCTGTTGGAATATTTCCTTATGTTCTGAAACTGTTGCAAACAACCACACCAGAACTGCGCCAAATCCTTGTGTTCATATGGACAAAGATTTTGGCACTTGATAAGGTTTGTCCACTGACGCTTCATAATTTTGGGATGAAATTCCTTTGCTTGTGCTATTATAGCTACTTACTCATTAAGTGTAACTTGTGCTAACATTTGAGTAGCACATGCCTGCCTACCTTTGAGCCTAATGTTTATCCAGTCATTTAGTGCTTTATTATATATTGTGGAAGTTTCTATATAGGTGGCGTACATGTGTGTCTAAAAATGTTGTTTAGTGGTGAAAATTCTAGGTTTTGACTTCCTGTAGTGTAGATGCCCAATCAATTTTGCGTTGATATTCTGCTGTTTGTGTTTGTTGATGCCTAGGGATTGGATCTGCTTCTCTTATTCTATCTGATGTGTTATTGCAGCAATATATGTTAGCATATTCCTTTTGCCTTATGCTATAGTAATTTTGAAATTCTATCTTATTGGATTGCAGTCATGTCAGGCTGATCTGGTAAGGGATGGTGGTCATGTTTATTTCATCAGGTTTCTTAATAGTATGGAAGCATATCCTGAACAGCGTGCAATGGCTGCATTTGTTCTGGCTGTCATTGTGGATGGGCATAGAACAGGCCAGGAATCCTGTGTTGAAGGAGGTTTAATCCATGTGTGCTTGAAGCACCTTCACAGTTCAATGCAAAATGATGCACAAACTGAACCTTTATTTCTTCAGTGGCTTTGTCTATGTCTTGGAAAGCTGTGGGAGGATTTCACTGAGGCTCAGATAATAGGTCTACGGGCAGATGCACTTGCAATATGTGCTCCTCTACTTTCTGAGCCTCAGCCTGAAGTATATTTTCTCACTAATTATATATGTTACTAATAAAAATGTAGTCTCTATTTTGCTTGTTAACACACTTTTAATTATAGAAGGTGATTTATTTCAGGTTAGGGCTTCTGCAGTTTTCGCATTGGCTACCTTGCTTGATGTTGAGCTCGACACATTTAGAGATTGTGCTGGAGAGGATGAGGAATTTGATGATGATGAAAAGAGTAGAGCTGAGGTTATTATTATTAAAAGCCTTTTGAATGTTGTTTCTGATGGAAGCCCTCTTGTCCGGGCAGAAGTAGCTGTAGGTATGTGGTGGTTTTCTCATATTCTCAGTAATATTTCATATGTTAGGATGGATAATTGCTTAGACTGTTCTTCTCAGTTTTTGGACATTATCATGAAATATTTGAATGATTATTAGAGAATCTTTGCAGTTTGAAACACCTTAGAAGGTTTCTATATTTCTTGTTTGTTTGAAATGCTTCCAAAAATTTCTATAGCTCTTGTAAACCTGTAACATATTCCAAATTCGGGATCATTATGAGCTTCCAAGAATTTTTAAGACACAGGTTTCTATGGTTTGATGCAAAACATTATAGAGTAACTTGCAATTATGATCCTAATATTCTATTTGTTATAAAAGTTGTCTATCAGCCTCTGACACTATAGTTAGAACCTAATATTTGCATGTTTTGTGTAAACAAGATTCTGTCTTTGAATTGCTTTCTTCCCGATTGGGGGTTGTGAGTTTGTGTTCTACAGATTTAGTTTATGTTGGTGGATCAACACTGATGCCTGCTTTTGTCTTGGCAGCTCTAGCACGCTTCGCCTTTGGACATAAGCTGCACCTTAATTCAATTGCTGCTGCTTATGGGAAACCTCATTCAAATTCCCCGTTATATTCATTACCTTCACTGGCTAATATAAATGGCACAGGAAGTGGAAATATAGTTTCATCCCAGATAGGTCCTTTAATCCGAGTTGGAAATGACAACTCAGCTGTAGTTCAGGATGGAAAGGTTTCCACCAGCAATCCTCTTGCTACTGCTGGAATCATACATGGATCTCCATTTTCTGATGATTCATCTCATCACTCTGATCCTGGAATATTGAATGATGGTGTCAGGAACGGGGTCCTTCATCATTCAAATCCGAAACCTTTGGACAATGCAATGTATTCACAGTGTGTACAGGCTATGTTTACTTTAGCTAAGGACCCATCTCCGCACATAGCAAGTCTAGGCCGTCGGGTTCTTTCCATTATTGGGATTGAACAAGTGAAAAAATCTGTGAAGTCTGGTGGTAGCAGTGCCCAGCCTGGTGATCCTACTACTTCCTCACCAACCCCTAGTTTTGCTGGATTAGCTCGTTCTTCTTCATGGTTTGACATGAATGGAGGTAACCAACTTGTTCTCTGTTATTTCCTCATACTGAGTATCCATGTGAATGTTATCTTTTCTTTTCGTGATATCTAGTTGCCATGATGCTTGCTTTTATTCTATTAAACATTAAAGTTTCTAGATTTAATTTAGAGAAGATTTTGACAGGTCATCTACCTTTAACGTTTAGAACTCCTCCTGTTAGTCCTCCTCGACCAAACTACTTGACAGGAATGCGTAGAGTTAGCTCTTTGGAGTTCAGGCCTCATCTGATGAATTCTCCGGACTCAGGATTAGCTAACCCACTTCTAGGCTCTGGTTCTGGTTCGGAGCAAAGCCTACTTCCACAATCAACTGTCTATAATCTTAGTTGTGGCCGCTTCTCCAAGCCACTTCTTACTGCATCAGATGATGGTGAAGAACTATTGGCCAGAAGGGAAGAGCAGGAGAGATTTGCACTGGAGCATATTGCTAAATGCCAGCAATCTTGTATGCCTTAGAACTTATTTATTTTTTTGTTCTTTTTGTACTATTCTCATGCCAATCTCACTTTATAACTAATAGGTTTCTCATTTTCTTTGATAGCTGTTAGCAAACTTAACAATAATAGTCAAATTGCTAGCTGGGATACAAGATTTGAGACAGGTACAAGAACAGCGTTGCTGCATCCTTTCTCTCCCATTGTGATTGCAGCAGATGAGAATGAAAGAATCAGGTATGTGATTTTTGTTTTAATGGATTTCTAAAGCAAGTCAGTTTCAGTTTTGAATGTTAAATGATTTGAGATAACATGCCATTAGGAATTGATATTTTACTCATGTTCAACCCCTGGGTATTAATATCAAATGGCAGTAATCTATTTTGGGGCTAATTTGACTTATAATGTGTTCCTCGATAATTTAGTCCCATTGGAAATTCAAGCAGAATAGCAGTAACTTATTGAAAATATTTGAAGTTTGGGTTATTCACTGTTTTTATAAGAAAAATATTTTTTAAATCTTTTACTAGAAGCTTTTTAGATTAATCTGTTAGGTTCCAAGTAATGAATGCAAATGTCGTTGAAGTTTCAATTGCTAAATGAGAATGTCAGCATTGAATGCCAGATATAATTATCTATGAACAGTGGTATATTGCATTATCGGTTGTTCCATGTAGTATGCTCTAATGTGCTTTCATTGACCTGTTTTGTAAATCTTAGCCTCTTTGTTCAAGTACTTGTACATTGCAAGAACAGTTTGTCTTTATCCCATGAAGATCTGAAAAATTTTTCTCTTCCATTTCTGAAGTAAAGCAAATGGTCTAAGGTTTGGGTATTTCTCTATGTATTTAATTGATATGATACTTTTTACTTATTTTGGAAGAGATTTTGGGACGTATTTTTTTTTTGTGTAAACTCTATGTATTCCCTGTGAACGAAAATTTTTATTCAATAAAAAAAAACTAGAATATATTAGTAAGATTTAGATTTGATGCATTGTTAATAATACTAGTTGATTGGACGAGTCATAACTTTTCATTTCATTGAATAAACATTTATTAGTGTTCTTTAAAAAAAAATTAATAAGATGGTAAGGTGTAATTATTGACAGTCTATTAGGTGTTGCACACTAGAAATGCATCAATTTAAATCTCATCAATATAGATTTTAAAAAAAACGGTTTGATGATGTGGCAAGTTTTGATTTACATTGGCATTTGTGTGCATCAGATATAAACTCTTAAGAAGATTGATATATTATATTCCTTGAAAGATTTGATGCTAACCTACAAATATATTATGAAGAATAGAATTCTTTTCTTCATAAAAGGCTATGTATTTAAATTGCTTTTGGCAATTGGCTTTTGTTTTGTTATTGAAAAATGGACAATGCTTCTAAGGTGGGTTAGATGAGTTTGGTGCTGCTCATTATTGTTATTTCCAATGACCATTCACAGTTTAGTTCTGTAAATTATTTGCTGGCATATTATGTTTAGTTTATCTGTTCAGGATATGGAATTATGAGGAAGCCACCTTCCTCAATGGTTTTGATAATCATGATTTTCCAGAGAAAGGAATTTGTAAACTTTGTCTTTTGAATGAGCTTGATGACAGCTTGTTGCTCGTGGCTTCATGTAATATTCTTTTCCACCTTTTTCTTTAATGTTTCACGGTAGTTCTGTTTTGTAAAATTAACTTAGGGCTGACCTCATGCAGGTGATGGAAATATCCGGGTTTGGAAAGATTATACACTGAGGGGCAAACAGAAGCTCGTCACTGCATTTTCTTCAATCCAAGGTCACAAACCTGGTGTGCGGAGTTTGAGTGCTGTTGTGGACTGGCAGCAGCAGTCTGGATATCTTGTATGTACTTATTCTAGAATGTCATCTTAAGAATGTTTTCCTTGCATATGTTTGATGCCTAATATTGTATTCTTCATTGATCTGATGTCACATGACTAGTATTCTTCTGGAGAGATATCATCCGTCATGCTTTGGGACCTGGATAAGGAGCAGCTTGTTAATTCAATACCGTCATCTTCGGATTGTAGCGTCTCAGCACTCGTGAGTCTTCAATCTCCTTTGCATTTATATTTATTTTTATATTTGTAAGTTTATGCTCAAGCAATTGGATTGAGCATGCTTGTTTATATGCTAGTGGCAACAGTTACCAAAATAATAGTGTTGTTGGAGGTACAAGTTCGGGCAAATTACTGCATATCATTATCGAATTGGCTAACGAGATGCATGCTGCAGTGGATAACATGCTATGTTGGAAAATTTGTTAATTGTATTTAGTTTGGATGCTTTCCTGAATATCGAGTTAACTGAGTCAAAGGTAGTTCTCTTGGATTGTTTTTGAAGGAGGTTATTTTTTTGTTCCAGTTTTATGTTATTCGATTGATTGGATCATACCTCTGCATTGCATTGGATTTAAAGCTGGTTCTTGGGTTTTATGTGTAAAGGAAGTTAGCTCTTGTGTTTCTTTTTTATTTGTTTATATTTCTTTTTGTTAGTCTTTAACATGCTTTTCAAGTAGGAATATGAAATTGCATCCATTCTTGGTGAAGAATTAAAGTGGCATGTGATTTTTTCACTATATTTCATTTAAGATCTAGCTTCTCCTTCTTCTCTTTTTTCCCCGTCTCTATCTTGTCATCTGACTTTTGTTGACCATTATTGATAGTTCTTATCAATGTTCTATATATATACATGTATATATATTGGCAGTTTATGTCATGTTGCCTATTATTCTCTTTGATTTCTTCTCTTTGCATTTTCAGGCTTCTTCACAAGTTCATGCTGGTCAATTTGCAGCTGGTTTTGTGGATGGTTCTGTCAGACTCTATGATACCCGGACACCTGACATGTAAACAGTCTCTGATGCATTTTTTTTACAATTTTTTTGAGAAAATAACGAAAGATATTTTTCTGGAATGACACGGTTTTTACTTGTTTGTGGTATCATTTTGAACTTTGACTGATGTGACCTTCCCCATGGTTAAATTTATTTCTTTGACCTTACCAATTTAAAGATGCTATAGTTTCCCTTGATTAACTTTGACAATACGTGGAAGTCAAATATATATACAGATATATATATATATATATATATGCTTTTGGCCAATTAAATGAGATATTTTACCTTTAGCTTATTACTTTTATTTTACTCATCTAGCAGTCATCACTGTACACCTGATAATCTCGGGACGAACACCAAACTCTTGTTATTACTTGCTCCACTCTCTTTTTTTTGAAGGAAAATGCTCTCTCTGGTATTCGAATATGTATTCTGTCTGACCCAAGATTGTTGTTTTAATGTTTTAGGCTGGTTTGTGAAACGAAGCCACATGCTCGGCACGTAGAAAGAGTCGTGGGTATTGGCTTTCAACCTGGACTTGATCAAGGAAAGGTAAGCAGCTCACTGACAGTGCTTTTATCTAGTAAAAAGAGTATGTTCAAATGTTGGTGTCATCATCCTTGTTCTTCGTCGAACATTTCATTGAGGTTTTATTCTGGAAATACGAAAACTTGATGAACTTATCGTGCTCTTTTTCAGATTGTTAGTGCATCCCAGGCTGGCGATATTCAGTTCCTTGATATTAGAAATCAAAGAGATGCTTACCATACAATCGAAGCTCACAAAGGATCACTTACGGCTTTAGCTGTTCATAGACATGTGCCAATAATTGCCAGTGGCTCGGCGAAACAGCTAATCAGAGTCTTCAGTCTGAAAGGCGAACAAGTAGGCAACATTCAGTACCAGCATACATTCATGACCCAGAAGATCGGTTCTGTGAGCTGCCTTTCCTTCCATCCCTACCAAGTATTGCTTGCTGCTGGTGCCACTGATGCCTGTGTTTCTATCTATGCTGATGACAACTCTGTGACGAGATGAATGTTTAAATTCTTTCCCAATTTCACAAATTCCGAAGGCAGCACATAAATTTCGTGGAGTTGGAGATCCAGGTTAATGGGTACAATATTTGAGTTTGTATCATCATTCAAGTGTTCGGGATGCTGCTGCCAAATTTACAATTTCACTGCGGGTGTTCCTGGAAATTTATTGGGGCACAATCAGCTGATTGTACATGCACACGCACACGCACACGCACA
>JBBYHO010000022.1:6729881-6758969 GCA_038382025.1 Adansonia gregorii | reverse complement strand
ATATATAATATTATAATATAAATATTAAAAATTAAAATATATTATTTATATTTAAAATTTAATAAAAAATTAAAATTACTAATACTTAAATAAAATATAATATAAATTCTTTTAATAAATTAAACAAATATAAATATATATTTTAGATTAAATCAAATTTAAACAAATATTTTTTATTTTAGCCCAGCTCACATTTATTGCTTATTTTATTTTATTTTTCATTTTTTGGGATAAATAATTTATTAACCCTAATAAGTATTTAATATTTAGCTTTGAAAAAAAAAATTGAGATTCACCTACTTTCTTCACTCCTTATTCCCAAATCTCTCCTTTCGCTGAATGCACGACCCTAAATTATCTCTTCCATTGGTATTTTACCCTTAATATCTTAAACACCAGAGAAGAAGATTTTTTTTTTACTTAAATCTTTGTTTCGATTTTCTGGGGGGTTTTATTTTCTGGGTATTTCTCAATATGGGGAAAAACCAAGCCTACAAGGCTATGCAAAGAGCAAGGCTTGGCTCTACCTCTGCTGGCCCGGAAGAGATCGATGATGGCCTGGTTTGTACCCTTCCATATTCAAAGATATTTACTTTTTTTTTCTTTTTACGTATTTCTTTTATGGGTTTTTCATTTTCTAAATTTATGTGAAAAGGGATTTTTTTTTTTTTTACATATATTTACTTACTTGCACCTGTTTTTCTTTTGGGTACTTTCTGTTGTTGATTATTTCATTTTATTGATAGATGTGTGTCTGATTGCTTCTAAAGTTTCCATTTTTCTTTTTCTCCTTTTTTTTGGAGGGGGGGGGGGGAGGGCGATCTTTGGAAATCATGTTTACTTATTTTGAGTAAACTTGTTTCTCATAATTTATGGATAGGTAAAATTTCTAATTAGTTGAATTCGTGTTGGAAGTAAGAAGTAATTTAGAGAACATCAATGTGAATCTTAACTCTAATTGATTTGTGAATCACTATGGTCGTTTTGAGTTTGATATGGGGGTGTAGATTGGTTATGATCTAAAACTGAATTCTTGTAAAGCATCAATACATCCACTTCCAGCCTAGGATAGCATTCAATTACTGACCTAAATTTGGTATCAAAAAAAAAGGGTGTGATAGCATAAAGATATGTTAGTAAAAGGATCTATTATTTCGTTTTACTTTGGATTAATCTTGAGATAAGTCATTCTATAATGGGAGTTTATGGTTTTCTACTCATCGTTATTTTTTCTTATTTCTAGGTTAGATGTCAGTGTAATAATGTTATGCTCCTTTAAGTATGCGACCATTCTAATTACTACGAACTTGTTTGATTGATTGATAGCTATTGCATTTGCTAACTTAGACTTGTTTGATGAAGAACTTAATACCATCGGCTGCAAATTGATTTTTTGCTCTGGGATTGTAAAATTTTATTGGATTATTTAATGCGCTAGTTTATTCTGAATAGCTTTTGTTTTCGGGAGCTTTTCTGATGAGGACAATCGCAGGTGGATGGTTCTTTTCATTCACCAGAGTGGCATGCTGCTCGCTTGGCCAGCCTCAAAACTTCTCACACGGTTACCTGGGAAGAGTTTAAAAAGAAGCAAAAGGTATCTATAACATTATATCCCCCTTGTTTTTCTCATCTTGGTTACTTGCTAAATTATTTATTAATTGATATGTATGCATAAAAAGATGCATACCGAATAAACATGCATGTCTCTTATCAGACAAGCATATTTAAATGTATATGTTGGAAAATCATTGAGAATCGATGAAGTCCATTATTTTTTGTTTTGGTATAAACATACAATGATTCACCAAATGTACCTGCTTTCTCGTTAACTATTACTTGAATTTCATGATGTTATTAATGTCAATACTGAAAGGGAATAAAAAGCCCTATTCGCAGTTTATGAATTTGGCTATTTGTGCATTAGAGAGAAGCTTGCTGTTTTGCTTTCAAGTCTTTGTGAGTGAGGTGGTTGACCAAAATGATATCCAATTAAGCATTATTATTCAATCACAACCATTCCATAATGATACTAGTTTCTAATCCCCAAGCGGGTTCAGAGACCCTTAAAGTGAAGGAGTATCTGTGTTGAAGTTATTTGTTCATTTGCTAAATATGATGAGCATAGGACTACTGTCTGGACTAGTCTGGCAGATAAATTGCATTGCTAGCCAGCAGTCTTTTGGCTTGTGATAAACAACATGACTTGTAAGGTGGTTGTAACATCACTTTCTATATTTTGTTGATATGCTAGGAAGATGCATTGAGAAAGGGGGAATTAGAAGCAGATACAGATCGAATGATGAGAGAGTATAGAGCTCAGCTAGATGCTGAAAGGGCACGAAAGCTTGCACATGGTAGAAACCACTCCAGTAGTAAATCAAGCCTTAAAAAGGGTATGTGTAAAACGCCTTAAACAGGCCGGCCTTTTCATACTTGTGTCATAGTTAATATATTTTTTCCTTGCTCTCTAAGGGTGTTAAATTCATTACAGATCGAAAAGACAAAGATGCAAAGAAGCACAGCAGCAGAAAGAGAAAGGTAGTTACAGTTTCTATTTTCTAACAACTTTATGATTAAAATTTTATGTTTAAATTGCATGTGAATGGAAAAGGACGACAAAGTTGATATTTTTAATTTAATATGCTAGTTATTTATTTATTTATTTTGCACTTACCATCCATAATGAGATTAGAAGCACCATTTAAGCTCTGCATCTATATTACTGACCTGTCATAAGGGGAGCTCCATATTCTGCATGTAAATCCCAATAAAACTTGTTTCCATTGGACATAGGACTATATTGCTGAAACTTTACCTAGTTCTGAATGTTTAATGCAACAAGATGGGAAGTAGTTGCGGTGAGTTGGGGTTGAAAGAGCTAATGACTGAAGGAAACTTTTTATGGTGGCTAAATGCGGTGCTGCTTAGTACCAAGTCTATGGGAAAAGTATCAGATACTTGAATAAGTTGCTTATTAGATGACTGTCGAGGTTAGTGATTGGGGAAAAGAGTTTGCCATGGCATTGTTTACAGTGGGAGTAATATCATCACTTTGGAAATGGCATTTCCAGAACTATTGTCTATTGCTGAGAAAAATAGGACCCTTTTATTTCTGGCTACTTGGGATGAGTGTGCGATTAAAACGGAATGACGTCTGATTTATGAAAAGCCTCTCTAGGTTGGGAACTGGACAACAAAGTTCTTTAAATTGCCTTTATGAACGGTATCCAGAAGAGGGTGTCTCCTGCTGGAGACAAACTAGGAATAGGTTGTTGAGTTCTTATTGGAAGTGTCTGAGTATGAACAGACAGCCTTCAAGTGTGTTACAGATTGTTCCATGGAAGGCGGTAGCATTTCAAGGTGAAATATTGAAGAGTGAAAATTTTGTGAATATCTTCATTTGGTTGCTCTTGATTAACCTTTTTGTATTTGGTAAGCTAGGCCGGGGGAGGGCTCGGAAAATTTTGAACATAATTAGAAGTCGGAGTGGAGTCGCACACTGGTGTGTAGTATGTTTGCCCGAACACTGTCTTTGATGGTGCATATGAGAGGAGAGGCATCAAATGAATACTTGATTTAATCTTTTATCTGGTATATTAGGAACATTGTTTATTAGAAAATCATATATAGCTGAAATTGATGGATCCATAAGTGGACAGAAGCAGAGTATGCAACCGAACCCAAATTTTATTAGCCCTTATTATCATTGTTATGAAAATGTTAACTGAAGCATGCTCATTAAACCTTGACTTATTCAGCGCTCGAGACGGAGGTCCTCTGGCTCTAGCTCCTCGAGTTCATCCTCGGAATCCTCAAGCAGTGATGACGAAAAGAGAGAATCAAGAAGATCGAAGTCAAAGTCTAGGAGAGATAAGAAAAAGAAGCACAAATCAAAAAACAAGAACTCAAGCTCTGATAATGAAGAAGCTGAAGGTCCAGTGCCACTTTCTAGATTTTTTGAGAGTATGAAGGGTTAATGACATCATAAAAAATACTTGTTTGTGTATTTGATACAGATTTCCTCTAGTTGAAGATGATTTTTCTCCCATTTTAAGATGATACTTGATTCCTTTTTTTTTTTTTTTGGGTTTTCTACTTTATTTGGGTTTTGTTGAGTTCTGTTTCATTTCTGCATGTAGTTGAATTCTATCTTTCACTCTGATGAATTGAATGATATATTTTATTTGTTGAAACCTGTTAAATTTATTCAACCATTATCCTTCTGCCTTTTCGTATTAGAGTAATGCTGTGTGACTTTTTTTTACCTGAAATATATCAACGATGACAGTTTTTCATATATATATATATATATATATATTAATATTGTATGAAAGTGCTCTCATAGAGGGTGGCTTTTGTGCAACAAAGAAAGGGAGCTGGCTGTTTTCATGTAACAAAGAGAGAGAGAGAGAGAGAGGAAGCCGTCATGTATGATGGCGACTTTCCTTCTTGCTGTAGGCAAAATGGTGTATCATTAAACATTTTTCTTCGCATTAAAAAGGCATTCAAGGGTTACTCTGAAGTGCGCATTTAGACGCATCAAATTCATTGAAGCTGATGTACAATATGATTTTACATCTAAGAATTCTAATTGATGAGTTTAACATGAGTTTTACTTGACCTACTAAATCGTATATTCGTATTAGGTTCATATTTTTATATGTATTGATATATGTTGTGTTTATTATTTTTCGTGTCGTAGTATATATAATCATATTGTTTTCAAAATTGATTAGATTATAGCAGTCTGCATATGTATATATATATATATATGTATATGTATATATATTGATTCAGGTCAGCTTGCCACACCGCTTTTACCTGGCTGCTGCCCCGTCCTAACATTATAGGGTTGCAGACAGCTGGTTTACGGGATGTTTTTTCCTTTTTTTTTTTTTCACTTCCAGAGGTCGTAAGCTGAAAATATTGTAGACACTGGAAATCAAATCCCGAACTTACTTAATGCTAATAATAAGAGCCAATCATATTAAACCCTTTTTTTAATTGGTGTAACATATCCTTTGAATTGCAACATCATTTTTTACCCTCAGCTTTTATAGAATTTCAATTCTGCATCTTCCTGGCAACCAAGATTCTACAGTCATGATATTAACCAAATTAAAATCAATGATAGAACAAAAAAAGAAATCAAAACAGCCGATACAAATACCAATACAACTGTTTTCATTTCCTGCATTTTGCTCACAACATTAAATATCTCAATTCAAGAGCCCATCCTGTTGTGGATGGAACATTTATGTACAGGAAGAAATCAATCACCAAAACATTAAAAGCTTTTTTATCCACAATGATCAATGCCACCATAAATAAATGGAATACGATATGAGTCACCGCTGCTACAGATATGCCGGGTTGAATGCAAGTGCCTCCTGATATATCAGCTCCTTCATCTGCTCCTCGGTTAATGCATGCTGCTCGAAGTCGAAGTTGAAGGGGGCCATGCAGACAGGCTCATCACTTATGTCATGCAGTGATGTTAGGTAGGGATGAGCAAGTGCATTCTCAACTGGGAACAAATAGGAAGTAGTACTAAGTTATTTCCAACTCAAAATGAAGAAATTGCAAAAGTTGATGACAACTAACCTATATGCAACCATTTTGCATGCATTGGCAAATTTTTCAAGAGAATTGTTAACAAGTGTAAACACGCTGAATAATATATGATGTGCCGCATGGCAACTGGCATATGCATCAGAGAGAGAGAGAGAGAGAAACACCCTTTTTTTTTTTGCAAAAAAAAAAAAACTCACCAGTAATCCTTAGTCTGGGATCAAATGTCAACATCTTTTCAACAAGATCAATAGCTAAAGGATGGAGATTTGGAAACTTTTCAGTGAAAGATTGTCGATGATACAGAGGCAGTTGCTGTACGTATTTCTTGGCATTTTCATTCAAAAACTCCAATTCAGCCTCTGATGGAGTGCCAATCAGCTGCAAGGCAAAGAGTTCATTATTCATGGAGAAATATTACGGGAATTTTTTTAGTTCACCACATTTTCCACCTAAATGCTCAGATCAAAATATTAAGCAACTTGTTTGTTTTAAGATAAATTTATACTGGTTGGGAGATAAAAAATCATTTACCTCCATAAGCAATCGGAGCTGATGCACGTGATCTCTTCCGGGGAATAATGGTTTCCGATTCATCAATTCCATAAAAATGCAACCCACTGACCATACATCGATGGCCGCAGTATAATCCGAAGAGTTTAGCAACAGTTCTGGTGCACGGTACCATCTTGTAACAACATATTCCGTCATAAAATCACTTTCAGACGTGACCCGAGCCAGTCCAAAATCACATATTTTCAGGTCGCAATTAGCATTCAGGAGAAGGTTGCTAGGTTTTAAGTCCCTGTGCAGAACATTAGCAGAGTGTATATACTTCAGCCCACGTAAGATTTGATAGAGGAAATACTGCAAAGCATAATGACAGGTGATTAGTTCAATGTTACGGCACAAATCATAACCCTTAAAACATGGGAAACATAATTAACCAGAAATAGCCCTAACATAAAAATTTTAACAAGTAACTTAAGGAATAGGATTCTACCACAAGAAGGAACCACATATTTATATACCAACCTGACAATGCTCGTCTGATAAAGCTTGATTAGAATGAATTATCTGATGCAAGTCAGTGTCCATCAACTCGTATGCAATATAAACATCATTAAAGCATTCCCTCTGGGGTGGTGGAATTATATCCCTGATTGCAACTATCTGCATAAAAGTTTCAAGTCAAACTAACTCGTAACAATAAGAAAAAGGATATCATTCTTCCTAGACTTCTGTCTCACTTTCTATATTTTGTGTGCATTCACAACTAAAGGAAAAACATATCGGCACGAAGAAAGAACATTTTATAACCAAATAATCTAAAGGGTTTACATGGGAAGCTATGGTTTAAACCGAAAAAAATCAGTGATAGCATTAGCAAACACAAATTTGACAAAATGTTTCATCAACCTGAACAATCAAAAAACTAAATTCGTCCCAGGGAAGGCTTAGATGTTATTTATATTTAATAATCACATTAGTGGTGCAGCCACTAGGATGGACCAACAATGTTTTAAAACTTCAAAGTGCAATTTTAGTTGAGGGCTTTGAGGATTTTTATTAGTAAATATGATCTAACATCCCCATCCAAAAAAGAAACAGAGACACTGATGATCTTACTTTCTTCACAAGGTTCCTAAATGCTCTACGACAGCATAAACTAAACCTTAACCTTAAAAATCCCACAATTTTAAATCATTAAAAACAAAGTATGAGGAACATGCAAGTTTTTTATAATTATCGAAAAAAAGTACTAGGATTCCATGCAAAGCTTGGATATTCCTGGAAAATGGATGATGGTAACGAATTAGATAAGCAAGTTTATATGAAAATGAAATAATGTCCGAGCATTGCTCATAAGCAAGCATTGAGATGTTATTAACTGTAACCCTGTTAGATTCTAAAGCCAAGGCTTATTTGCACGGTTAGCGAGTAAATATTCATATGTCACTCGGACTTTTTTCCCCCCTAAAGTATTAATATCAGAGACCCATCAAACACCCCAAAATGGAAATGGTGTCTAAGAAAAACTTGAAGGCTCCCATTGTCAAACTCACACCAACTCCGATTAACGTAACCATCGCCAACGTTAAAACGGCAGAAAAAAACAGAAAATAAAACCCAAACACAAAGAATTAACAAATGAATAATTGAAACTAAGTTAAAAGAAGGAAAAAAAAAATCCACTCACTGACGTTTTCATGGTCCATGTGACGAAGCAGCTTGATCTCACGAAGAGTTCTCTTAGCGTCAATCTTGTTATCAAATGCATTAGCTATCTTCTTTAATGCCAAATGTTCATTTGTCTCGGAATTTAATGCGGAACTAACCTCAAATAATTGAAAAAAAAAAATCATGATTCATTAATTAACAAAAATGAATCAAATAACTGAGTGAAATCAAAGAGATAATAATCAAAAGAAGAATTTACCAAACGATGCCGTAGGCCCCTTTCCCAATAGGCATAATAGGGGGTTTATATTTAGCAGTGACCTCAAAAATGTTCCCAAACATATTATATTGAATAAACCTTCCACCGTGGCTAAAAGTGGCCGGAAAATTCACCATTTGCGGAGGCTGTCTCTGATGGTATTGTGGGTCGGGTTGTTGCGGCTGAGCTCCCTCCGCCATCTCGGTGTCCGCCGGCTGTGTTGGTGGTGGTCCTCCACCTTCCATTCTTTTTACACTTATTTTGTTCGAAAAAAAAAAAAGGTGGCTGGGATTGGAAGAATGCCTCGTATTTTATTGATCAATGGATTTTCGGCTGTTTTGGATGAAATTTATTAGCTTAATCCTATGTTTTTCTCTGCAGATGCAGAGGAAAACTGTTTTCATTTTCTTTTTCATTCCTTTTCTTGTTTTCTGTTTATTTTTCTTGTTTTTCCCCCTTAATTATCGACGCAAGATTTTTGGAAATTTTATGATAAATTTTATTTTTAAATATTAAAATATTTAAAAAATTAAATAAAAATAACTTTTTTTATTATTAAATAATAATTAATAAAAATTTAGCTGAATAAATTATCGTTAAATGTGAACATCCGATCAGTTTAATTTTAAAATTTTAAAAATTAAAATAGATTAAACTTGAAAAATCAATCGAAATACGAAAATTCGAACAAACTGAGCTAAAATTAACTAGCTTGGTTAGTTGTTTCACTTTCATATTTCGATTTATATCAAATAATTATGCTAAAACCAAATTATCAAAAAATTCCAAATCCAAACCCAATGAGCTTGCATCTTGCCAGGCGAAGGTGAAACCGAAATCGTTAGTAATCGTTGGTCAGCCATATGGGGGTGCATTCATTCCCGGGCTTCGTACACATCACCCGTCACACTATAGGAGCTAGCCATGTCCGAAGTGGTTAACCGCAAGGAGAGGGACACCAAAGGCAGGGCTAGTGACTGTGTGAAGTCGAAACAAGGTATTTAAACAATTTCAATTGATTGGTTCGATAAACCGATGTTTTGCTCACCTTGATTAAGTGATTATTGTATTTAAACTAGTTTTTAAAAAAAGTACTCTTATGAAATTATAAAGTTTTATTTTTTTTAATTGAAACCTTTCGAAAAAAAATTATTGAATACTTCAATTCAATAGCTAAAATGGAAAAAGGAAAAACACCACAGAAAATTCTACTGAATCCCAAAGCTATGAAATTGAATCTATTGAATCAAAAAATGAAATTGCATTTCACAATAAAAAAAAATTATAATAATTGTTACCTTCAAAACTTGCAGAAATCCTAGACAAAAATGAAATGAAATTACGTTCAATCTAGAAAAAAAAAAAGAAACAAGAATCAAAATGGTAGTTTAGTTGTGGATGAGGTGAAGTAGGCATACGCAGGTGTCACGGTCCGAGAGGCGAAGCTTGAACACAAAGGGACACAAAAGAGTACATTCCGGGTTCAAGTGTCCCAGAGGCTTAAAACTTGATCTGCAATTATTCAATCCTCTTCCTCAGAATCAACACCAGCTGAATCATTAAGGGTTTGTTATCATTCAATCAACTTAGCTTTCCTTTCCTCATATGTCAGCTTCTTCAAGTTGAATGTGCGATAAGAAATATCAACACAGTTATATATATATATATATATATATATATATATATATATGCAGAAACTTCAACAAATACAAGTTTCATCATCCAAAGTCATAGCCTATGTAACCCAAACTCGGAGGTGTTACATACAGATGCGTCTGATGCAGGCATGCTCAAGTCTTTGAAGTTTTTCCATATATATCAATAATTATAACCTATACTCATATCAAAATATGTGCTGAATATAGATGTCAAACACAGGGAATTTTAACAAAGTGAAGAGTCCGGATAACATAGCACACGAAAACCAACCTCTTTTGCTGCTTAGGAGGCTCCTTTTCGGACATCTTTGCAGTTGGCTTAGCACGGATAGCAGCATGAACTTTATTGTACAAGGCCTCAATGTTATCAGGCTCAATTCCTCTGTTAATATACTGGCTAAAGTTTGGACTGATACTACTCTGGCTCATCTTCCATCAAAGTCTACAAAACTGCAAGAAATTGAGGAAAAAGCTGCTGAATTGGCCCATTTTTTGAGCGTAGCAATAAATATATATTAACAACTCCAATAGCATGGCCAAAAAAAAAAAAAAAAAATCCAAACTGTAATAGGTGAATTCGATAAAAGAGAGGTACTATTAAGGGCAGCATTTTTTACCCTCATATAGGCAGCAACATGGCCACCGTAAATGTCATTGCGGTGAACCTCAGCATCAAGCTGCTTGTTGTCCTTGTAGAACCCGGCAAACCTCTTGTCACTATGAGGAATATCCAACCGAGCATCCAATGCCCCCTGTTAATATGAAAGCGAATTCTATTAACTTGAAAATTTCAGACTTCAGTTAATCAAAAGCTCTAATCCACTACATTAAATCAAAATCTAGGCCACAACCAAAATCAACTGCTTGAAGCATATATATTTAAAAAGGTGGTCCTAGTCTATGTTGCTCCAACTCTTCATTTTTCTTCAAGTACCCATTGTCCAACATATATCCAAACACGGATATGAAATATGATCATCCAAAAATACTTCAAACACATGGAAGTCTTGGAAAAAATTGAACATACCAATGTCGGACACATATCGGTGTCCGAAACTCACACCCCAACCCGACTAACATAGTCCTACTCCAATCCATTCATACAAATTAAATGATATATCAGAGGAAAGCTATACTTGGAAATGCTAAAGTGCAGCGGTATGAAACTAACAACAAACACATTACAAAAGTAAAAATTTACAAGCTACAACCTAAAAGGGAGGAAATTCTTGAGATACTTCATTGAATGATACAAGGTAATATAATTATCCAAAAGAAAAAAAATACAAAGTAATATAATGTTACAACTACCAAGCAAAAAATTGCTCAATCTAAAACAAGAAAATTCTTATCTAAAACAGATATAGATAAATTAGATTTTTTTTTATTATACCTTTAGGGCACCAAAAACATTATTGCCGGTGGTCGTCCTGATCAGTCCTATATCGAGCAGAGCTCGGAAAGGCCTCCTTGTGTCAGTTGGCTGAATCGAGAAATCCTCTCTCGTACCCTGGTAATATAAACCATCAATAAAGAAACCATGCGAAAATCACAGTATCTATTACTTTTACCAGAATATGGTAGCAGGATTGTATATATTACCTCCACATTGCCCTGATATTCATCACCAATTTCAAGCATCTTAAGGACACGGCGTCCAAACAGCAATCCAGCGCAATAAGCTGGCCAAATTTCCAAAAAGCATTATGAGAAATGAAATTTATTTAACACAGAATAAAGAACCCTAGTCGATAAGTAGCATACCTGCAGCATAGTTTGTAAGACCCACTTCAAGCCCATAATGAGGTAGCTCATGTGAATAAGCCGAAGCAAGAACCATATCACCAGCAATATTAGCAGAAATGATTTGTGCAGTGATATCTTTGTTGCTCTGATCACAAGGTTAAGGTTTGAAATCCCGAATACAAATAGTTTTACGAACTAGATAATGGCTCCAACAAACAGCGATAACTTATTATCCCAATGTAAAATAACTTCAATAAAACATCAGAAAGAAAAAAAAAATACACTCAAAGAAGACTTATTAATCCGAATTCAGTACTTATCATAATATATGCTAACCTAACATTTACACCTGAACAAGCTATTCTTAAACAAAATAAAAGCTAGGTAGAAAATAAAAGATTCATCAATTATATGTCTGCAGGGCTAAATGTACAATGACATTGTAAGAACATGCAGCTTTTAGGATACAAATTGGACGACAAATCAGTACTTAGAAGTGTTGTACTTGTTCTTGTCTTGATTGATTAGGCGAATCCTGGCCCGGTAGTCGGTTTTCCCTCTACACATAATAAATTCAGTAAATCATAACATCAGAAAAAGTCATTCAAAACCAGAAATCAACATCCAAAACCCAATTAACATTTCTAAAAAGACACAAACACACACACACGTATATACAAATACCCTCCTCCTCTTAAATGGAACCTGAAACCGCTTAAAGTAACCTTTAGTTTTCTGAGCCTTGACGTAGGCCTACAATGGCAAAAGAGAAAATCCATTAATTTAGCACTTTATCAAAGAAACAGCAACCAAACCCCTTAATTTTTTGTAATATAAACCCAGAACAAACATAAAAACAAACATATCATAAACAAAAATAAAAGTAACCCACTAAAATGCAAACTGAAATGGTGATTATTGGAAGACTGAAAAAAGACCCAGTGTAGAAAAATGATCAAATATCCAAAAAACAAGGCCATCAGACTTCATATATCCAAGCAGTTTCGAGGAAAAAAAAAAGAGTGAACTCTGCAATTTTCAGTTGTAAAAAGAAACAATTTTTTTTATAGATATGGGACAGCGTTGAGGTTGGAAAGGCTTACCATTGTCGAAAATTTGACCTGCAAGAGAGGAAGAGACGGCAAAGAGAGAAAGAGATGAGAGAGTAATATACAAAGGGGACTTCAGACATTGAAAAACCCTGAGATAGATGCCTTACTGGAGGTTTGTTTAGGGTTTTTGTGCCAAGTGCTTGGGCATTAGATTAAAGTTATTTTGAAGAAAAGGATTCGGTTAGTTCTATAGATCCGATTTTAAAATTTTAATAATCATATAAGTTTCTTAAACTTAAAAATTCATAGAATAAATCAAATTTTATATAAAAAAAATTAAAATAATCAAATAAAAATTAATCGATTTAGTTTGATCATTGATTTGAGTTTTGTTTTGAGTTTTTAAAACTAAATAATACAATTATAGATCAGATATGATTATTAGATTGATATATGGATAATAAAAATTAAAATATTTAATTTATTATTTTTAATTAATTGTTCATTTTAACCAATTTTGAAAATAAAAAAGTTATAAACCAATCAAAATAACCTATTTAAATCAAATTTTGTAATCAAATTTTATGGAAACTAACTAAATCAAACTAATTAATTTTTTTTTGGTTAAATTCAATGACCTAAAGTTGATATTAAATTAAATGATCAAAACATAATTTACTTTAATATTTTTGGATTTTTTTTGTATTTTTTTATGTTTGTTCAATGAAAAATAAATTTCGAATCAATAAAAATTAACTCATTTTTCCAAAAAAATATATATGTATATAAAAAAATCACCTTGGGCTTAAAACCAATTTCGTCTTGAAACAAAACAAAAAGGGAAAGCCTCAATCTCTACATTTAGAATTTATAATTTTATGAAGGAAATTAAAGTAAAAGAAAAATAACAGAGAGATTAACCATTTTTATCTCAATGCAGATTTTTTTTTTTTTTGGAAAACAAAATCAAACGATGAAAATATTTTTTATATGGAATTGTCCAAATTTTTAAAAAACAATATGAAATCATCCAAGTAATAGAAAATATAACTTTTTTTTAAGTAAATTTATTTTCAAAAATTATTTTTCACGTCATGTGATTTTCACATGAGATTCTGCCGTTCTTGGTACAAACTAGAGTTCTTGGTACAAACTAGAGGTATTCATCGATTCAGCTAAATCACAACCCCCTTTTCTTTAATAATTCTCTTATCTAAACTCGACCCAAGCTAAACCTAAACCATCATGTATACCAATTTTATGTTTTAAAAAATTATTAAAAATTATTCTTATATTAGTAGTTATATATTTTTATAATTAAATTTAATTATTTTAATTAATTGACCAATGATATCAAAGATATCAAATCTAAACTGAATCCAATTCAAACCGGATTTGTCAGATGAAAGATATTTAACCTTGATATCAATTCAAACTGAACATGTTAAATCAAGTGAATAGCCTGATAGAAGTCGTTAACAAGAATAGATTTAACAATTACGAAAGGTGATTCTAGGCTAAGGTCAAATTCTCATTCAGGAAGGAAGGTTCAACAACATTTAAAATTATCAAGGCCCATATGAATACACCAATGGATATTATACTGTTAATTTAATACTACTATACAACCAAAAATATATATACATATATGTGTGTGAAAACAAGCTCAAATAAAAATCAAATCAAAGCTTTAAACCCATTTTTCACCACCTGGGTTAAACTGCAGAAAGGCTAGCCCACTTGCCAAGGTCAGAAGGATCAGCATAGTAATACAACTTGACTCTATTTGACAGAGACAAGCCTGCTGCAACAGGTGGAGTTCTCAAACCGGAATCATCTTGCTCTGCCGGCCTGTCCGAAAATGCTGCAACATCTCCCACAAGTTTGAAAGAGATTCTTCGAGTCTGTATTTGTCCAGGGAAATCGAAATACATAGCTGTTCCAGGTTTGGCCTCCGGCAATCTGTATTCTGCAATAGTCACCATGTTGGATCCTAGTCCTTCCTGTAGACATTATTCTTGTAAGTTTCCCAGGAAAATAAAGATAAAATATCTAACCCTGAATACCATACAGAGTTTTTTCTTTTTCTTTTTCCTTTTCTTTTTGCCGGGGGGGGGGGGGGGGTTTGGTGGAGGAAGTAGCCAAAACTGCTGATGAGATATAAAGCAAAAATCAGATGAAGTGGGCTTATGCACTTGGCACCACAGCAAATGTTAACAAGCAAGAATAAGTAATGCATGCATCTTTTGTAAGCATTATCTATATTGCTCTAACACTTCTGTTTTCTTCAACTATCTGTGTCCAACATATGTCGAACTTAGGTTATAAGGATGTGACCCTCCAAATACAATGAACATATCTGTGTACGACACATACGTGTATCCGACAGCACGACTTGAAACTGTGGTAGCACTTGCGCTGTAAAAGCCAATGTCATTAAGCAATTGAATAAATCAAAGTACTATTTCACTCATAATACGAACCTACAACCAGGAATAGGGAAGACTAGGGGCTAAAATGTAGTATTACCAGTCTAGAACTTATTGAAAATATTTTGACTTGCTAGATTCTGACGTACACGTGGACATGGATATGAGGATATAATCTTTCAAGGGCCCTCCAAATAAATAGAAATCTTAAAAAAATTAAACATACTCATGTCTAACACTCATACCCCAGTACAAGTAACAAAAGGATAACAGTATAAGTCAATAAAAGTTAAGGGAGGTCTCAAACCATCTTTAATCTCCCCCATGAAGATAAGGAAAGGTGAAAAAAGCAAACAAAATTAGCCTTATGTCTCCCTTTTTCTCCAATTTCACTTCTCCATCTCTTCCAAACCCAAGATTAGACTTCAGTACTAATTTTATTACGTTGCCATCTCATTGTATTTCCGCCACCATAAGTACCCTGGTTAAAATTAACAAGCAGTACCATAAAGCCAGGTCTAACAGATACCTGGAGTGCAGAGACTTGAATATATAGAACAGCTGGAGAGATATGTCTGTCTTCTAAAAATGTTATTGATGTATCCCACATATCTACATCTGAAGAGGGAGAATGGGTAATTCGAGGCTTTATTGCGTTGAAAGCATCCAATCGGAATCCAGCAAGCAATGGTGAAGACGGAGGCAGATACTGCTCTAAGACCAGATCATAGTCCATTAGCCTCTCAGCCTCAATTGGAACCTGAAAGTGAACAAGGATTAACGGAGGCAAAGCACAAACAGTACGAACGTACAGCAAAACACGAGAATAATGCATAAACAAAGAATTGAAGCATAAGTATTACCTTGAATCTATTTAATTGTGGAGCTCTGTCCAACCAGTTGCGACAATTTAGTTGGTCACTGCTTTGCGATGATGTAAGCTCCATCTCTTTTCTCACAGGGCTTCCAGCTATCAATATTCGTTTGGCATGAAGGCATGGATCACTTTCGATAGCACCTCCAAAAGAGGAACGTCGAGTTTCTTGTGCAAAGGGATTTTCATCCAGAGACAAGAAATTAAAGTCTTTATCAAAATTAACAGAGCTTGAACCAGGCCGCTGAAGGCGTAGTGTTATCCAAACAATGCGACATCTAACAGGATTCCTGAAAGTAAATTTTATATGCCGGGGCAACCTATTCTCTCTAGCTGACTTTTCAGGTCCATAAAATTCAGGTGAAGAGGTAATCAGGGACTGAACATCCCATTTTCCAACACAGGACCTTTCTTGCCTGTCTATTTTATTGCTTGCCCAGATTTGCACCTGCACAACAATAGGAGAAAATGTTCAACAAAATTATAACCTTAAGCTTAATTTTCTGGAAGTATCCGTGTCTGACGCATATTCGGACAATGATAAATCTTTGAAAAATGAACATACCTATGTTAGACACATACCTATGTCTAATACCCACACCCAAGTCCGAGTAACATAGGGAGTATATATTAATCTAAAGTTGCTTCTACGAGTGATACAGACATAAAGAAGGCTTCATGATGGACACTATTAGACCTTTACCCATTTACTTTAACAAGATAAAAATACAGCTAGAAGATGGGTGAACTTACCACAGGAGCATCAGCTTCAGAATAACCACATGGACTAACAAGCAGCACGACTCCACTGACGTCTGACAGTGTGCCAAGAACAATAACAAATTCAGCAGATGTAGTATTATGGGGAGCCTTCCAATATGAATGTCGTGATCCAGAATCTAGTGGAGTGAGTAACGACAAGAATGGTGCTGAATCTGTTGCTGTCTCAACCTACAGTTTCATTGTAAGCGGTTAGATGCTAAGAAAAACTAAATCAAAGCATCTCAACATTTTTCTTCACAAAATATGAAGCACAAATCGTGCAGCATGAAGATTACAAAACAGTAGCAAAAGATAATTACTCAAGTATCCTCTATGAACAATTAAGCGCTACAACTTTTCCGTATGACCAGCCCCACTTTCTAGAAGTGTCTATTATTAGAAATACTAGACAAGGTTGAAATTGGTAAAAGAGAGAAACGTCATTTCTAGTGAAAAGAATAAATTTCCTAATTGCTTCAGCTACCAAGAAGAATAGACCTGCTCATTCGATAACCCAACCACAGTAGGATGTTTGATTTAGTGCCTAAAGTTTAAAAATATGCAATCAGGTCTCAAACTTTGCTTCCACTTAAACACATTGCACATTTCCCTAACTCCATTAGAGGAAATCCTGGCATGTCTCCAATAGCCTATCAAAATGCACCACTGTCAGGTTTTCATAGGCTGTAGGAGAAAATTTTGACATACGGTAGGCAATAGAAGTTCGAGTACCTATTAGTTCACTTTTTAACTTAAGGCATCAAATTGAACATTTGACTATAGTTCAATTATCAAATGCATTGTTAACCTAACATGGAGTACAAATATGTTCATTTTTATGATAAGGCAATAGATCGTCACTAGAGGATGAAAGATGCAATGTGTTTCATAGCTTAGAAGGCGATGGTAGACAACAAGCATGAAGCAGCTGGAGAAACAAGAATCCTCCAAATCCTTCTTGATTTAGGCTGAACTAATTAACAGTAGACTCCTATCATGCCAATACCTAGTAAACTAGGTTATTTCAAGAGAACCGTTCAACTAATCTAGACATTGCATCAATTAAAGAATAATGTAATGAACACATTAAAATGGAAGACAAGGTTTATACCAAGTGTAAAAAGCTGGCAAATGGAAACTCTGCTAGTGATTCCTCCCCAGCAAGTAATTGTTTCAAGACTTTAACAGCTTGCTGATTACCAGAGGACTGACTCCTTTCAGAAAGGCTGTCCAGGAATGAGGACCCTGTAACCTCATCCAAAGCTTTACACGCTGCACTATCAGCACGGGCTTTTCTTCGTGAGCTAATCAAGACCCTAACATAGTCCAAGACCAATGCATCAAGAACTAGCTCATGACAGCAGTTCTTGCAGATAGCACCGTCCAGTGTCACTGAATGATTTGTAGAGAGATCAACTTGGCTACTAAGGCTTGATCCACCCTGACTTGACAAGCCATTATAATTCACCATCTCCCTTGTATAATTTGGCAGAAGAAGGGCTCCTCTCCCTGCACAACAAACTCGACAAGCCTTCCTCCGACATTGAGAACACAAGAAGACAGATTTTGAACCTTCTGTAGATGACACCATTGAAGAAGCAGATAGAGGTGCCTTAGTCTCAGCACGCACTTCACACATGCCACCAGAACAGCTCTCCCCAATTCTACTAATGTTCCAGTAATCTATAACATGATCCTCAATCTTCCCAAGACCAATAGCACCATTAATCTTGTCCTCAAGAGCAGCTTGCCCAAGCAATGCGAGGGTGCTTGCAACCCTGCATAATCTTCCCATGTATAATTCATCGAGCAAAAAATTTGGATTTACAGTAGCCGGATCAGTTCCAATACGCAACAAAGCTCTATCTCTTTCGGCTGCAGATAGATTCAGCTGGAGACGTTCAATTTCCAACTTCATTGCTTCAAGGAAAGTTATCTTTTTTTCCTGCAAAATTGGATGAATTGAATGGGCAAGTTTTGTATTTTATCAGGATGACAATTTCCACCTAAAACTTGTATATTTATCAATCATAAGTTCAAGTAAAGCATATAATTTATATATATTCTCTAATCCTAAAAAATGACAATAAATGCATTCACGTCATGCTACGCTTACAAAGAAAAATATTGAAAGTCAATGCGGCAAGCACTTTCCAGTGAAAACCAGAAGAGGAATATGTGGCATATTTATAACATTTAGCTCCTTAATTGAGACGAGATGCTGCAATTAAGATAAATAGGGAACTGAGGCCAATAGATATATCATCTTTTGCCACATCGAGTGTTGATAGGAATTTATGCTCATTTTTTATATTAGTTGGGTTATGCTTTGAACCAAATTGGGAGATTTAGCTAATCGCAAAAAGTTAGAGGAAAGCCCAAAATGGTTGGGACAATAAAAAGACCCAGCACATCTCTAGCAGAGTCTATAGAGAGTGAGATCCAGAGATTACAATTGAGCAGATCATTCATCTTGGAGATCAATTCCGCCTTTCTGAATTATTTTCAAGGTTCTTCACATTGCCCAGTTTTGGCATTTGGATTTTTTTCTTCAGTCTACTCTTCTACTATGCTAAAATTTAAGTTTTACAGCAGTCTTCATTAATGTTACTATTCATCAGCAAAAATCTGTTGGGGATGAGGATGGAAGGATCAGCAAAATTCACATTGAATAATGGAGGCTTTTGAGATCAATCCATATGCATGATGTAAAAGGATCCAGAAAAAGGATCCAGGAAAAAAAATCCAAAGCTCTAAACTCTCACGCTCCCCCTTGAGCAAATATCAAATTAGATATGTTCAGTACAGATATGATAAATATGAGAATGTCATCCTAACATGCTCTTTTTATGACCAATTTCTATTTATCTTCTATATGTAACATATGATGTTGAAAATTCATTATAACACAAAGAGCAATCACCTGATCAAGAAATGTAAATGACGAAAGTTAAATAAATGGAGACAGCAAGGAATCATAAGTACCATTAGGGTAGTGCAATCGAATGGTTCGGCCCAAAAAAATAAAAAACAATCTTAACTGACCTCCATAGATTTTAACCTACAGTGACCGAACATATTTTCATAAGCAAACCAACTTAGTTCGGTCAGTTTGGCCATTTATTTGGATTATTTGGGTAATGGGTAGAGTAATGATTAATCGGGTAATGGATTGGGTGGGTTTAATTGGGTAATTAGATAATTGGGTTTGAGTAAGAATATTACTATATTTTTAAATATATTTATAATATCTTATAAATACCTTTTAAAATATATAAATATAATAATTTATTATAGGTTGGTTAAGTCAGAACAGAAGCAATAACAGTAAATGGACCAGAACAATGGGCAATATTCAAGTCCCTAAAAGAGCCAGCTGTATAAGCAGTTTCGTTAATAATTTCACAAATTGCAAATCGACCTACTTAACCTACTAATTAATAACCAACTTAGACTTAACCTGTTCTAACCGACCCAATTCAACTGAACAACACCAGTTTCAGTCAGCTAAGTCAGTTCTGACCAACTTTTGCACAGCCCTAAATAGCATTCAATTTACTCATGGAAGACCAATGTTCAATAGGGTTTTATTGATATAGGCTTTTCATTAATTTTCCCCAAACACGAGGTCAGGTAACACACAGTAGCAAGTAATCACATACCATATGTGGCCCTGCAAGGGATTTTAGACAGTTTATGTACTTCTGGGAACCACTATCTTGAGGCCTCCCATCCTGTGATGTATAGGATTTATGATCTGTCTCAGGACCATCGTAGCTAACAACTGCTTGGTCCATAAAATCAAGCAAGGCACCACCCTGGTAAGCAGCATTTTGTGAAACTGGCTGAGAAACAGATTCAGAAAACACGTCACCCCCAGTTAATAGGTCAACCCAGTCATTTGCAGAACCCTGTATTGCTGATGTTGGCACAGCTTGATTGGATAGAGAAGCGCCAGAAAGTGGGTTTGTGTCTGAACCAGACAAAAAAGGATTTGTTTCCTTTTGAGATTTCTTTGCAAGCTCATTTAGCCTGACACCAGTCCCTTCGTTAGCAAATACACCATTCCAGGGGAGAGAAACTCCAAGGATTTCTACCTACAAAATTTCATTAGTAAATATAACTGGGCAGCGTTAGAAAACCCAACTGCCTAAATCAAAATAAAATGATGAATGAAAAATATTAAAAAGGGGGGTTGGAAAGAAAATTAGAATAAGTATGCAGAATTGTCAAGTCAAGGTAATTGCTGATGAATAGAGAGAAGGATTGTATATAGAAGGAAATCACCCGGCAATGTTAACTGCATTTTGCCGCAATGCTTGTGAAATATAAAGACAACCATAAACACAACAATGCAGTTTCTTTTCCTAGAATTGCCTACTCCAACCTCCTTTAGCTCTCACATGTAAAAATACCGCAATCTTTCTTGTGGTTTCTTGGTACTTTTATTCATCTATCACTAAACCTCTACTTCAAATACCCAATAAAAGCACATGACACCCAGTCCAGCAGACACATGTTAATTGTGCGATAAAGGGCAAACTTAGAGTAAAATACATACTGCACATCAGGCAACACATTTTTGATAACTGCGTTTACCTCACCAAGAGTCACAGGATTTCCGGATTCAGCAGGATAAAATGTAAGTGCCACTACACGAGTGAGAAAGTCCAACTCTCCCTCTAATTCTTCAAAATCATACAATAATGATAAAGGAGATGTAACTTGATCATGAAGGCGTGCACCAGCACCAGTGACGGCCATGTCCTCAGCATTAATTGGGCCAGATAACGGAATCAGAAGGTTTGTCCCATTTCCACACTGGGGTATAGAAGCCCCCTGTCAACACAATCCAAAATAGGAATTAGAACACCATTCAAACTCAAATAAATCAGTATTGGATGAAACACCATGCTATTTTAGGGGAGCCTTTGAGAGAGGAATTTAAAAGAATTTCATAAAAATTTCAAAGTAGACACATTAAACTACAATCATATGAGACAAAATTGAGTGACAATACAAGTGAACAAACCTCGACAACCAGTTTAAGCCCATCTAGGTTACGCCCTGTCCTTACATCAACAGTTGAAGGATAAGTTGAATCATCAGCACCATGGGAAACTGTGAGTAATAGCTGACAGACATGGCAGGGCTCACCAAGATAGATAAAAAGTTCAACAACATCAGCAGCTTGGGGGCAAACCTACAAGAAAAAGGTAGATGCATGCATTCCAATAAAGATAACAAAAACAACAATATAAAGAAGGACAAATAACAATTGCTAAGTTACAAAATTTCCTAGATGATGAAGAGGAAAACTGTAAGTACCCAGATTAGATCCTTTTTCTTGAAACTAAGTAGACTAGCTCCACCATTAGAGGTTGGGAACATACTGCTGACTGGCTTAAGTAAGAAACCAGATGGTCGAGAAAGTACCTGTGATGAACAGTATGATAAGTGATACAGAGTTGTACATATAAACCGCAAAATCAACTATAACTTTGTTTTCCAATCGAATACTGTTTTTAGACAATACTATAAACCTTCTGTGAAAAATGTTCACTTAAAACAAAAACTCTAAGAAATAAGTCAAAAACTACTTATCTTCCAAGGAATGTGCATGGTAACCCAAATAATAAACTCAGTATTTTCAGCAGTATATATTAAAATCAATACTGAAGCCATTTATTACTTATTGGCTTATTGCCATCTTATAATCTATTATCACCAATAGTAGCTCACAAAAAAGTAAGAGAGCTTAGTATCCAAGGCCATATTCAATTGTTTGAGAAAGTTTCCTTCATCTATATAAAGGCTAAAGCTAAATTTTCAGAGAAAAAAAGAAAAAAACATACACACACACATACACTCTTTCGAAGTAAAAGAAAAGGTAAAAGGACAATCAAACATTTACTAGCAAGCCAGAGGCAGCACAGCACTGTCACCGGTGTCAGACTGTAATAATAAACCTGAAATCCAGAAATACACTAGAATTACATACATGTAGAGGTTGAACTGGAACAGATGGAAGATGCTTGAAAAGCCTTATTCCAAGGAACATCTCCAACTGCTTTTGACGTGAACTATCCACAACTGCATTTTTATATCTCCTTTCAAGAGTGATTTTCAGATTTTGTGCCGCAGAAAACTGCTTGAATTTTCCTGATTCTTCATTCAATATGCTTAGAATTTGGCTATGCATGGCCTTGGAACCAGTATACACTGTTGCATGGATATCACCAGCAAGCAGGAAAAGATCTGCTAGCTGAGATACAGGTGATAAAATTGTTGAGCTCTTGAACTCGTCAAATGTCATGTCAAATCTCTTCCATGGTTTATCTGGGCATGGATGATTCCATGTTGTGGTCCTCGTATTGTGGTCAACATAATAAGTTTTCCCCGTTACTTCATCAGATCGTTTCTCCCAGCCAGGTGGGAGTGGAGCAGTATACCCACCATAGTTATTAACTGACTGGTAACCATATGCCAAATCACTATCAAGAGATATCCCAAGCCGCCTACACTGCTCAACAAACACTTGCAGTGCCCCAAAGTAACTAGCAGCATTGGTTCTGTCCAAAGAATCTGCACAATTGAACCGTAAGGCACCATTTTGATGCGATCTTAAGCAGAAGACCCCTTCAAAGTCATCATTGTAAATGATTTCACCTCTGCAATCCTTAAGTCGCTGTCGTGAAGGCAAATAATCGCCTTCAGAAATGCCTATAGCCAGAGTTGGCCCTTTTAGAAGTTTCCACAATTCCTCAATTGTTTGTTGTTCACCTTGTAACTTTATCCGGGCATGCCAGTCATAATTTATTAAATGAATTCGAGTATAAGGAAGTTTTCCAGTGGACTTAATATGATTTAATGATTCCTCAAAATGGTGAACTAAAATGCATTCAGACTTTCCTTTCTCATTTCTAAGCAAGTTGACACATACAATTGGAACAAAAGCCTTTGGCTTCTGATTTTGCCCAAGACCAACATCTAAGTTACGAGCATCATATCGTTTACTTAATCTTTGATAATACTGTGAACTTCCTCTATAAGGTTCCCGATCTGAAACATAAATTTCCGCTTCAGCAGCAGTGATCTTTAGTTCTGCACCCCACCAGATTGGTATTGTACCCCGTCGCCAAACGTATGTGTTAAAAGGTACACTTTGACCAGCCCTTTTAGGCACCCATACAAGTTGTTCACACTCCACTTCATTCCCTATGAATATAAAGGTTCATTATAAGCAACAAGAAAATACATGCAATAACAAACAAAGGGTGATGAAATTCAGGATAAAATGGATATTGATGCAAAATGAAGCAATAAGAAAAAGTTAATTTAAACGAGAATAAAGAAACTTGCATCTAAATGACGTGACATGCAATACTAGGATCAAACACTTGAAAAGAAAGTTTAATTCTTTATTTGAATCTAAACCAATTCTTGTTGCTCAAAATATTTTAGCACAGGTCAACGGAAGTGTCTTCAAGAGTTTTTCAAACCAATTAAGCTGCATCAAACTCAAAGCAAGACTCTAACAACATGTGACATGCCACATAACACACATGTTACTTAAGTGGATAACTACTCATCATTGTAGCCCAAAGAAAGAAAAATATAACGATGCACCATAAGCTATTGTCAGTCCCCTCCCAGTATCAAGATAGATAAGTCACTTCAACATAAGGCATTATATTGAAAAGCAAAATAAATAAATAAATAAATAAAGTGAATGAAAAATGAAAAAGAAAGAGCAGCTAAAATAAGAGAAGGGGTTAGTAACCGTGTTTAAATATTTGTGCGGGAAAAAACAATAATTTCTTCAAACTAACAAACAACTGGAAAATTTCTAGAAGACGGATATATAGATTACCTTACCTGTGCTAAAACATGAATTTATACCCCTAGCCAAGTATCGAGTACCAGGATGCAGCCTGCTTCGACGTGCGGTGAGTGCAACAATCCCTTCTACCTGACCTGAACTACCAAAACTTCGACTTTCTGCAAACCCCTGTACATTAACATCACGTAAGAAAGAAGTATTACAATATTAATTAAATCTCAGACATTATATCATCATGTTGTCAAAACTTATAAACCGTTATTAAAGTAGGTTAGGGCGTTAAGCAGAGAATGCAAGTAAAGACCAGTCAGACAATCCAGACACAGGTTACAGGCACAATAAAGAAGAGGTGTAAACAATTAGTGATGAGAAAAATGGTTTAACAATTAAGTGGATTCTATAACATAGTTAAAAGCTTATAACTTTTAGAAGATAAAGATGAGAGGACAAAATAGATCAATCAGTATGCTATTTTAGATCCCCATGCTCCTTATGGTATCAAGAATTGTTAAAAATACAATTAACCAGAAGCAAAGCTAGGAACCTAGGAGACAACATATATGCATATATTAAAGGCACACTCCAGCCCCAACCCAAAAAAAAATCAACCCAAAACTTTTCCTAATCATGAATTTTATGTGCACAGATTATTTCAAAGTGAACAAATAATAGCAATTAGAAAAGCAAAACGAGAACAATCTTAGACAACGACAGTACATAAAACAAAGATGTCATTTCTAATCATTTGATGTGTGAATGATTTATGCCTCTTCCAGGTCAGCAAGTAACAAAATTTAACTGCATTAGTTTATTTAATTTTAGAGTTCATTAGGCAGAATTTTTTAGAGATCTGATCTGAAGCTTTGATTCATATTTTAAGACATGCAGGTTATCAGATTTCTTTTATAGTTTAGTAGTGGTTTTAAGTCAATTTTGGTGGTTTCTATCACAGATGTCAAGTCCCAGTGAGTTTGGGACTAGACCCCCCCTCTCCCGGGGGATTTTAGTCAGATTATGACTGCTTGAAGACAATGCATGTGCATGTAACTTATTTAAATAGATAGAGAACAATTTCTAAGCAACTAGCTGTTCTTCGGGATTGTGTGAACCCTGGCAATGAGCCTTTGGGACCTTAGAAATGATATCCAGGAAATCTAACCCTAAAGCCTAGAACCATATCTACTCAATTCAGTACTGTAACCTAAAAATGAACTTCTTTCAATAGAGGGATAAGAATATTTTTAAGTAATTATCTGTTCTTTGGGACTGAAGCAACCCTAATCCTTGCTGTGAGCCTTTGGGACCTTTGAAATGAAACCTAGGAAATCTATGCCTAAAGCCTAGAATGTATCTACTCAGTTTTCGGCGCTACTGCTAACCTTTAACTAGATCTAAATCCAAGAGAAACCTCCTTTCACAAATGATAGAATCCAACTTGAATATGAAATTCAGAATACCAGGCAAAGAAATTAGCTTTCTTACCATCAAGTTAATAGTACACCAAATCCTTTAACAAACAATTTCTCACAATTACCCACTGATTCCGACCCAATAATTCTAAAAAATAGCCTCAATAGTCTAAGCGTACTTTCTACCTTAGATGATGCATATATTCTATTAATCACTGAAGCAGAGTTCAATATATTGTCTTCTCGAAGAAAATTCATAGCATATGCCAAATGAAAGGAAATACAAACATCCTCGTATAATAAGCAAGAAATCAGCCTTAAATCAATAAAGGACCTAATTTCCTGCATCAAACATTACATATACAGATCAATCACCAAAACAAAATTCAGCATATAATCTCCAAGAACAAACGCAAGAGAAAATAATGGTTAAAAAGGAACTATAAACATCCTTTCAGAATAAAAACTTGTGTCCAACCACTAACAGCCCAACAACTTTTCACACCTAAACCACTAGTCCTCAAAAACTTAAACTCAATTTGTTAGTAGAATAACTTGACCCATTACATGGGTTTCATCAATCGCATTCCAAATCCATGTGGGATAAAGTACCAAAATTTCCTGATCAAACATTGATGTCCTCACTATGGCTACATATCATTAACACAATCAATTCCCACAGCAACAAGGGCAGGATCTAACCAAAGCAATGTAAGCCCACGCTAGGCTAGCTGCTAGCAAATGTTCCGACACCTAATTCCCCTAGCTCAAGCTCTACTCGCGAACAGCTTTTAGACCATAACCACTGGCCCTCAGAAACCAAATTTATAAAGCCGATAATGAATGACTTAAATCTTCATATGGGATTCATCAATCAGATAACTATCCATATGGGAGGAGGTAGCTCACTGTTTCATAGATTAAAAAAGCAACAATATAATAAATTATTCCTAAAAGGATTTAAATATGATGGATTTGTTGTCATGAACAAGTTACGTAGTGAAGATCACAACCTATTTTCAGAAAATATCACCCTGAGGGCCTTTCAATTTCATGCTTTATCATCAATTAATCCAGCTCATAAATTGATAAAAATCATTCAAGAAAGATGCACGTGTGGAAACCATAGAGGCTGAGGAAAGCATAATCTTGCAAAGCAATTATATCACCAAAATAAGTGTCTAAAACAACACCACAGAGTCACCAAACTTGGCACATGAAAGCCAATTCCTATAACGTTTTCCTTATCCATTCCTCCACTGAATAATTTGGCATCAATCAATTTAATGCAATTCCTCGGCATGCATACAGCAACAAGTATGAACATTAGGAGCATGTCACAGCAAAACAGTCACAGCTGTGTAATGAAAAATAGAACATTTTACTACCACATTGAGGTAGCAAAAATGTAAATCTTCGATCTAGAATGAAACCAGATTAAAAAACAAAATAAGAAATCAGATGAGCATTAAATTGAAGATACCGAGTACGAAGCAAAACCTGCAGAAGAATGACACAGTGTTGCGTCAACCCAATGTTTTTAAAAGGCATTGAAAGCCATCCATTCCAAACAAATTCGTCATCAGGATGGAGCAGCGGCATGCGACTTGGAAAAGGTCGAGAGATGTCTCTTGTCTCACAAAAGTAGTGCTTCCCATCAATGTCAAGCTCAGTCAATTCTTGTATATTCTTTACTTCTCCTTTACCCTGGGGTTGCGGATTCTGAAGTGGTATTTTGATCCATTGACTCTCCATGACTGTAAACACACATCCCCCACCAGGCAAAAAGGGAATGCTAGCTGCCAACTTTGTAGCAACAAGAAGTAACCCATAGCTTCCCAAGGCAGCATAACCCAATATTGCCCTGGCATGAATTTTACTCCTACACTGCCACGGTGATCCATTGGTAACATAATCTAAAGCTTCGTTCTCAGACCTAAAAACATCAAAACCTAACTTCCCATGATAGCGAAGCAACCCAGTTGTTGGATCTACATTAATTACCTGAGTGTCACTCCTAGTAGACAAGGTAACAACAATATAAACTTCACCTGTATCCAATGTAACCACAACAACAGATGTGCTCCTTGAACCACCAGCTACAAGTAAAACCGGACATAATCAGCTAAAGCATTAAACCAGATTTAACCAACCATTTAAAAGCACGATTAACCCAAAGAATTTTTATACAAAATGTGATCACCTGGTGATTCCATGCGCTCGAAATGGAACTACTGACTAACAACTCCCTGAAAACCGCAATGTTCACTATCCTTGATGGAGAAACTCAATAACCTGTTCAAACAAAATTAAAACCACAATAAAAGGGTCAAATTAACTTCGATTTCTCCTATATTCATGAACAAATTGTGGAAATAACCAATAAATCCATCAAATTCCAAAGAGAATAAAACTCCCTATGAATGAAAAGTCAATTACATTGAAACAAAGAAAATGGATGATATATAAATATAAAAAAATTCCCTAAATCTAGATCAGAAGATTCAGCTTTTCTCCTTCCTGAGATCTAAAACAAGCAATAATAATCTTCAAAAAAAATGAGATTAAAACAGAAAGAGAAATACTTAAGCTGAAATTAAGAAGACGAATTGATTTCTTGTTCTTTTACAACGATCTTATATCCAATCAAGCACCAAAAAAAAAAAAATTGCTCGGATTCACCTACTATAGTCCCAATTAACTCTAAAAAAGAGTTATAAAATGAAATGAAAGAAGATTGGAAGATATTTTGGGGAATGAAGGAATTGAAAATAAATAATAAAATTTTGTTTATTAATGTATCGATTTAAAGAAAAAAAAAAACGTTGAAAAGTAAATGAACTGACCGGAAACTTGGAAACCTGGAACATCGTAGAGGGAAGCAGGGAGAGAATAAATATATCGTGAAAAAGGAAAATCAAAGATCGTCTGCGGCCGCGTGCAGGAACTGTTTTCCAATCATCTACCGCCACGTCGGTGTATTAAATTCCCGTTTGGTCAGTATGTCTTTTTACGTCGATTTTTGCTGGAAATGTCGGACTCGGTTGAGTCTCGGTTGGCCCGTAGGCTGTTCTATAATCATAAAAAAATTATTTTTATATTACTAATTTTATATATTTTATGAATTTAATTTAAATAAATAATTTTTTATTAATTAAATAATACATCAAATTGTATTAGCACTAATTAATTTAAATTTAATGTAATACAAATAAATTTATTAAACTCAACGGATTATTCGACTTCAAAAGAAGTCTACAATTTTTTTTCCTCAAATTTTAAAAAAGTTTAGACTTTTTCAATA
>JBBYHO010000022.1:6710415-6729781 GCA_038382025.1 Adansonia gregorii | reverse complement strand
CAACGGATTATTCGACTTCAAAAGAAGTCTACAATTTTTTTTCCTCAAATTTTAAAAAAGTTTAGACTTTTTCAATAATATTAATTTTATTTTGCATAAAAATGCCTATATTTGATTTAAAAAAACATTTGAAGATTAAATTTTTATTCATAAAAATTAATAAAACATCATTTACGTAATAAGTAATTTATATTTGATAAAAATTAACAAAACATTTTTTTATATATTCTTTTCTTGTTCAATAGGTTATCCCTTTTAAATTCCATAAAAAGTTAATTATATATATTGTATACTATATCATTTTTTTTAATGTGATATTTAAGAAAATTTGGCTTAGATAGATATTTATATCACGATTTCGTCAAAAGCATAAAATATTTGATATTAACGTCATTAAATAAATACTTGTATAATATTTAACATTAATGATATTGTGATATGTGACAAAAATAACACGTAATTATTTTTAAAATACCGCATGGTATAATCAGGTTAGATGTTAAATTCTACGTCAACATTAATTTAGCAGTGTTATTCTGAATTAATTATATGTTTGATTAGATAAAATTATTAAATAAATATTAACGTGATATTTAAGATTAATAAAATTATTACACGTGATAAAAATAATATATAATTATTTTTAAAATATCATATATTATAATCAAATTAAATTTTAAATATTATATCAATATTATTTAATGGAATTATAATCAAATTATAGCAGTAAAAAAAAATTTCAAACTCAATTGACAAAGTTAATATAATACAAATGCCATTTATGCAATTAACCCAAAAAATTGGACAAAACCGACAGCGAAATGCGAAAATGAAATTTTGTCCCCACGAAGCAAACGAGCGGCAAGGAGCGGCCAACTCGGCCATTAAAAGGATTGAAGAATCCAACAGCTTCAATCAATAAGCCACACGATTTTCCATCGTCACCCATTTGTGATTTCTCTCTGTTTATATATAACTTTTTTTTTCCCTTCATTTTCTCGACTCTCCTACCTACTCACCACTATCCTTTAACCCCAGTTCCCTTTTAACACATTACTTTCTCAACTTGTTTTTAATTTCAGCTGCCTTAATTTTTGGTAGAAACTTGCATTAGAGAGAGTGAATTACTTGGTACCCCATTGGAATTTTTTATCTTTTCTTTAGTTCTTTATAAGGTTTTCAAGAATCCCATGTTATATTTTTGGTTTTCTTGTTTCTGGCATTTGGGTGTTGTTTAATGTAATTTGAAGAAACCTCATAAAGGAATCAGTTTAAAGAAAAAAAATGACTTTTTGAGCTTGTTGTCACAGAGATTAAAATGGGTTGTCCTCAATCTTGCTTTTTTTTTTTTTTAATCCCCATTGATATTTTTGATTAATTTGACTTTGAATTATCCTAGAACTTTGTCCTTTTTGGTTTGTTTCCATATTTAGACTTATGAACTTGGAATTTTTTATGAATCAGGTGCCTTCATATTGGAGATTGATGTGCCTTTTTTCTTTTTTTTTTTCTGGTGGAATTTTAGCAGATATGAGAGTTTGTTGAATTTTCCCAAGGAAGGTTTGCAATTGAGAACACTTGAACAATGTTGCCTGTTTGCTCAGCCACTCCTGGTTGTTCTTCACATTCTCAGGTGGAGTTTTCACTTTCTTGAACCATAATTTTCTTCTTCTATGCACTACTTGACTCGCTTGTACTGCTTTTCAAGCTAATGGCTTTAAATAATTTTTGAAATATTGATTGTTTCAACTTTCAAGCTTAAATAACTAAATTTTAATCGAAGTTATGAAATTTAATTGCTCTTGGAACATTCAATCTGTTTCAATGTTGAGTTTTATACTAGTTGGCTTGTAAGTGTAATGGAGCTGCCTTGAGGGGATTGCTGTGGGTCAGTAAAGACCATATTTTCTCATGTTTGAGGTCTTTAATATGTCTTAGTCATTTTGGGAATTTATGTTTGCAGGATAAATTGGTACAGGGTAATATGTTGCTTGTTTTATCTTGATTCAATTACCAAGATATGCCTTTTCTTATGTAATAAATGTTTTCCCCAGGTCCTGACATACCTTTAAAATCGTATTGCACAATTGTTTCCAAAGAAGTAGTTCATTAATGTATTTGAAATGACGAGAAGTTTACACTAGCTGGTTAGTAAGTGATAGAGCTGCATTCAGGGGAGTGCTGTGTTAGAAAGGGTTATATCTTCTCCTGTTTGAAGTCTTTGCTATGTCCTAGTTATTTTGGAAATTTATGATTATAGGATAACTTAGTAAATGGTCATATGTGACTTGTTTTATCTTGCTTCCCTTGCCTAGGCATGAGTTGTTTTTCTCAAATCGTGACATCTCTTTAAAATGATATTGCTTTATTGTTTTTTAAGAAGCAGTTCAACATGTATTTCACTCTAGCAGATTTCATTCCATGGAGGTTTGCAATCCTTCACTCCATTCCAAAAGGACATTCAGTTCAGATATAATTCCCAAGACAAGTCTGTTTTGGGCATGTCAAACAGAAATCATCTCCATAGAGTGTCTTTTAAACCACAAGCAACGGAATCTTTCTACTCCAATTTTGTTGAAAGCTCTGAACAACAAGCATCCATGGACCTCATTAACAGTTATTCTTGCCCAGATGAGTTAGTTCATGTTAAATGCAACTTTTCTAACGCATGGAGTTCTTCAGTTGAAGTAATAATGTCAACCCCAGTAGGAGTTGGGGAACTGAAATATGTGGCAAATTCAGGCATATCTTCTGCAGAAGGGAAACTTGTGGATCTTGTAGAGCAGTCAGCTGAAAATGCCAATAATTACATGGGGAAGGAGGGACCTGAAACCATGTTGACTATTGACACAGTGCCCAAGAATCCCACTGCAGCATCTAGCTCGCTGAACTTTGATAATGATTCATTAGCTAGTGTGAAAACTGGTCTTGATGAATTTCTGGCTGAGGTTAAAAAGTCCTTCAACTCTTCACTAAACAAGGGAGAGAATGCTGTGAAAAGTTTATTAGACCAAATTTCATCTTCTGTAACTTCTGTTAAGACAAATGCTTCTGAAGCTGTAGATACTGCTCAAGTATTAGCTAACAATAAGGTTTCAAACTTGTCAAGTGACTTGAAGGAAGCATCAAGTAAAGCTAGTGCCTTTGCTGTTGACTTGTTGAGGCATACAATTGTTATAGTGGAGGATTCTTTATCAAATGGGGCTTCCTCTTTTGTATATTATTATGGTTCTGCCAAGGAACGCCTTCCGCCAGAGATCAAAGATGCACTGACTTTGTATGAAGAGAGAACAGGAAAAGCCTTAAAGCCTGTTGGGGCTGCCCTGCAACAGGTATCCTTTCATTCGGCATGCATATCAGTTTCATGACTCGTGGTTTTAATATTTTTAGATGATCCACAAACAAATTTCTGCTTGTAAATTTAGTGAGTAACTGGCATCAATAGGAACTAATACTAGTAAAGAGAGAACAATGAGTTGAAGCATATAAACTCCCTTAGTATTCAATTTTCTAGTTCAAGGATAAATCTTTTTTCATCAAATTCACCAATCCTCCGTTTGTGACTCAGATCCTGCAAGATATACTTTGATATTCCTATAGCTATGTTTTCAACCATTATCTATTCAGCTGTGAGCATTTTTAAAAACTTTCAATTTGTTGTAAGCAGGTTTGCGTTGGTATCTATTCAGTTGTGAGCATTTTTAAAAAATTTCAATTTGCTGTAAGCAGGTTTACGTTGGTATTGAGGGGTTGGAAAGGAGTCTAGGCTTTGACCCGAATGATCCGATTGTCCTGTTTTTCCTTCTCATTGGCACCTCAACGACTTTATGGTATGAATGTTCTTATGTGCTCATTTTCATTATAAATTTTAGAGAATATATAGCATGGGGAGTTTATATTTAGTATCAGATCTGTGCAGGGCGTTTTACTGGGTATGGGCATACAGTGGTTACTCTGGGAACCTGTCTCCTAAACTAACTTTGGAGCTCTTATCTGGAAAGGAGAATGCTTTACTTATTGATGTCCGGCCTGAGGCAAGACACCATAAACTTTTTCGGCTTTTTTTCACCCATTTTTTATGGTAAAAGGAAAAACATCAATGCTTAAACTTAGGATCTCTATCCTAAGCCCACCCTATCTCCCACCCAGGCAAACCTCTAGTGATTTTTGGGCTTTCTATCTTGTGGACAAATATTGTTACATATTTTGTGATTCAGTTAAAAGAAACTTAATCAACTTAGTTCTCATGGTGCTCTGTTATCCATCTTGCTTTTAGCATTCGTTTGCCCTCATAGAGGGGTAATCTATTATCTTTCTGAGGTTAAAATTTGTTTTTTCCTATTCTGTTGAATTTGAATTGGTTTATTTTTGGCATTAACTTTGTCAAGGTCTTAAGAGAGAGAGATGGCATCCCTGATCTTCGGCGAGCAGCTCGGTTTCGTTATGCTAGTGTATCTTTACCTGAGGTCTGGTTAAAACATCACAATCTTACTTGAAATTCTAATTTTCAGTAAATTCTCCGTTGCTTAGTGCCAAATATTGCTTTTTGCAAAATAAACAATGCGTATTGGTGGTTACTTCTATTCACTTTCCCTGGAGCTTTATCATTTATGGTCTTGATTATTATTCAGGTTAATGGCTCAATTCTGAAACTAATGAGGAGCAGAAGGGACCTTGATGACTCCTTGATTGCTGCTGTTATTCGAAACTTGAAATCCGTTGAGGTTTGTATCTTCTTGTTTCTCATTGTTTACCTCTTCACTAGTTTTATTAGTTTTTTAAGCTAAAGCTTTGTAGAAAGAGTGAAAGAAGACCTTCAGCTCAGATTAACCCGAACTACGTAATGCAGTCACATGTTGGCCATTGAGAATACCTGAGTATATCATTTTGTATGTTCCTATTTCAACAACTTTTCTTACCCTTTGGCTCTTCTTTTTCAACTTAATTTTATTTTCATACTGTGAGTTTGAGTTTTACAAAGCCATGGCTTGTTTGGATAGGTTGGGGGAGGGGGTGGGATTAAAATGTTTGAAGTTGTAGGGACAAACTGAGGTCAGTTCTATAAAATTTATTCTCAGCTAGTTCTATTTGTCTAACGGTTTGTTATGCACATCTCTTACTGGATCTACCTTAACCATGGGGCATGGCCCTTGTTACTGACCTTTGAATCAAACATCATAATATATATATATATATATATATCTACCACTTGTAGGACAGGTCCAATGTCATAATTATGGATGCTGATGGTAGTCGTTCCAAAGGAATTGCACGATCATTGAGAAAACTTGGAGTTAAGGTAAGTGTTTCTGAATTTTTGAAGTTCTGCAAGAAGCTATTTGAGATACGCGAACTTAGGAGGAAATAAGAGACTTACATTACCTGGAATTCGTATGATGTATTTTCATATATTAACATACATGTCTTCTATGTTACTCTTACTTGGGTGTGACTGTCGGACACTGGTATGTTCGATTTTTTTTCAAGATTTTCTTGTATTTGGAGGGTATTTGGAGGGTCTTTGAAGGATCATATCTTCATGCCTGAGTCTGGATATGTGTCGGATGTGAGTGTTGACATGGGTACTAGAAAATGGAGAGTCGGAGCAACTAGAATGCAACAGATACTACGGTACCTGTTCTGAAAGATCCTGCTTGGATATTTGAGGAATGTCTTTGGTCTAATGAGTGAGCATGTTCAGTTCAAATTGAAATAACCAACATAGATGAAATCTAGTTAAATTTGAAAAGTTCGATTAATTTGGTTTGTTATATTTTTTAAGGCTTATGACCAAAGCCAAACTGAAACAAGAAAGCCCCAAATGGTTAAATCCCGAAATCCTAATCTTCATTTCAGAATCTCAACATTGCATTGTTGCCTGCTTTGTTTGTCCATTGTAACTCCTTTTTTCTAAATATCGTATCTACTAGCCTCTTGCACTTCCAACTGAATTATTGCATTTAATGGGTTTTTTAGTTGTTTGGTTTGGCTAAACAGATTGCATAAACAAATTGCTAATGCATAAACTAATTGCTAATTTGTATTCTAAATCGCAGAGGTCATACTTGGTCCAGGGTGGCTTCCAATCTTGGGTGAAACAGGGTCTCCGAGTTAAGGAACTCAAACCAGAGAACACTTACAATACTCAATGAGGTATTGCTTATGCTGTATTCCCTTTCCTGAAACTCTTTATATGATAAACAATGTCCGATGCTGATACATAAGATTATGATTTAATTGATTGTATCTGTATTTCTTTTTCTTTTTTTCTTCTTGTTGCAAGTACAAAACCCCAACTAACTCTGAATTCCAATGTGATAGACAGAGCTGCTAGAAGTATAATCACCATAATATATTGGACAAAGAGTAAGCGAGGGAGAAAGTAACGTACTTTATTAGAACATACTTGGTCATCATGGAAAATGATCACATTTTCTTGAGTTTATATGATTGGTTTTAGGTATTTTAGTCGTATTTCATCTGCAATCCAAATATTCAAAGAACTCTTTCGAAAAGTTTCACAACCCCAGCATGGATAATATATTTGAACAACAGCATTCTTTTTTCCTTTTTCTTTTTTCTTTTAACTATTGAGGAAGCATTACATATTCTAAAGGTTATTCAAGTGTATAATTTAGATCTAACATCGTCTGGTTTGTGGTTATACATGTGTGTCAACCTCTAGGCTAAGCATTCGAAGACTAGGTTACGATTGAACAAAAAAGTGGGTGGACCGCACTCAATTTTTTTTGGCTGGGTGGACCATACTCACTTTGTTTTGGCATCCAACCTAAAGGAAATTGACTATAGATTAAGCGACTAACATGAAGACCACTTCAACCTTGTAATTGGGGTGGGGTATACTACCACTTAGCACTCCTAGTCAAATATGGAAGGAAGTAACTACTTTGAAGGTCTATCTTGCTTTCTATGTAATGGTGCAATGAAGAAAAGACAGGAAAACAAACAACCTGGATTTCTGTACAGTGTTAAACATCCATCCTTAAAATCTGATTGGCTAGAGAGTCCTACCTTATTATAAGGACACTTCGAGCCAAGTTAATTCTGATCTAGGACTTCCAAATGTGCCATCCTTGAATGATTCGAATAAAAAAAATGCTTTCTATCACTTTTTTTTTTTTTTAAGTTTAATGTAATAAATAATAACTTGTGCTACAGGAAGCTGAGGCAATCTTGGAAGATATTAGTCCATCTCCACTGCAAGTTCTTGGGTTTGGTGTGGTAAGACTCAGGTTCCTTTTGTTATGTATACTAGCTGAATTATCCCCAAAAGAAGGTTATTCTTATTATACTAGCTCGAGCAACATTAGGAAATGTGTTTGGTATTTAGAGAGATGTTTTAATGTCATCATCCTCCTCGCATTTAACACATGAATTATATCAGTTAAAATCCATCAAATGCTAATAAATATCTTTGTGGCAGGTTTCCATAGCAACATTTTATGCATTGCTAGGTGAGTATCTTGTCCTTGCTCAAAATATTTCTTTTTTCTTTTTCTTCTTCTTTTTTTTTTTTTTGGTTAAATTGAAATTTGGAAGCGATGATTAATTGTGATTTATCCAAAAGTATGTCTGCCAACATGCGGTTTGCGCTTCTTAGAACTACTGAAATGCATATTGTTTTAAGTTTTGATTTGTAAATTATGGGGAGAGAGAGAGAGAGAGTCAAACATATTGTTATTTAATATTTCTTCTCTTTAACATAATTTTCCAGGCATTTTGTCATGCTTGTGCACTTCATAACTGTATACTTTATTTCGTTTTTATGTTTTTACTGATGTTACACTTCGTTTTCAGAGTGGGAAAAATCATTACAGTTTATTGGCTTTCTTGGCCTTGTCCAGGTATGTAAACCTCCGGGTTTGAAGTGTTCACGTCAAGGTCTTGGTATTTGATATTGATTTGCTTGTTTGTCAAAGTTGAAACAAACTATCAATGTTTTGAATCTTTTTGATAATAGTGATTCTAATGCTTTTCCAATTGCTGGCTTGTGACTTCACCAGACCATTTATAGGCGGGTGTCCTCGTATGAGAACTCGGAAGATTTGAAAAAAGACATAAGGTTGTTGCTGACTCCTGTCAGGCTTGGAGCTCAGGCATTTTCATGGGTTGCTGGGAAGTTAGAAACCAATCGCATCGGACTTCCAACCTCACCATCGTCCTTAGATGTCCAAAACCGAGTGTTGCAGGCTGCTGCGAAGCATGAGTCTCAACCATCTGACGCTGAAGATCCATGTCCTGACGTGATGGCTCCAATGAACGAGGAAGTCGATCTCTCTGAAGCAGAGGCGTAGTAGATTTTTCTTGCAATACAATAATTTCATTTGATCATCATATTGGTGAATGCAAGTTGACCTGGCTCACTCAGATATAGTGAACAAAGAGTTTTCATTGATACTGACATGTTCAAAACCCTAAGAATAAGAACAAATTCTGTACATTAATTAGATGTAGCGAATTCTATGATGATCATAAAACAAACCGTACCAACCAGTAAAGAAGTTTGGTAATTACTTCCACAGTTCCAGTTTGGTTTTATTTCGCGGTTTTGATTAGAAAGAAGTACAGCTATATTTTATACTTTTGTTATGGATTTCTTTTTCGTGTTGTTTACTTATCAATGAACAACATGCTATTTTTAGATGGTTATTATCTTCTTCCCGCAAAACAGGATTATCATGTGTCGAATAACCAGATTATTATGTGTAGAACTCTCATCCATATGTACAAAGATTGTTTTCCTTTTTGTTTTTCTTTCCCCCACGTGGGATCGAAGCAGTTTTGCCTCCCTTGCAGCATTTGGTGTGACATTTTCCTGTTCAATCGCGAGACACCGTCCTATGATTCCTTGAGTTGGTTTTGATATCTCCAAATGACTTGCTAAGATGTGCAGCATTTGCACTCATATGCCCAAAGATATGCCGTAAACCTTGAATAAGTCGAACAGCAGACATGATTTGGCTATATATTCCAATTCTCAACTCTTCAAGCACCCTCGAGCTAGCGATTCTATAAATTTCGTGCCAGTGACGTTGCAGAAACATATAACATGGCTATTGACAGGAATCTATTGGAGAAACCAGAATTCCACCTGCCAGCATTCTATTTAAATCCTCTCACGCTGTTGTTGTTTATCAGCAATTCCATAAAAGACAGTGCTCTCAATACAGGGTTCCATAAAAAGACTTAACATTCATATGTTTAAATACGAGTGAATTCAAGAAATCCCTCTTACTGAACAGTTTAAATAATGTTTTCACAGGCTTAAACACCCAGAGCAAGTTACTATTTGACCATATATATATATATATATATATATATGTATGGTGCTTCATCCTCTACAATCCTAAAACCAATTCTTTTCTACATTTCTTACACTACTATGGAACAAAAATGATAGGAAATTCAATCCCCCCACACCCATACCAAGGCTTGAAACACGACTTCTCATAGGTTCATAACCCGCTTTTCACCTACTGTCAGTGAAATCGGCATCAATTACATCACCATCAGACGCCTTCTTCGAGGAATCTGAAGGTCCGCTTTCACCGCCAGGTGCAGGTCCAGTAGGGCCAGCACCAGCTGCGCCAGGTTGGTTGTAGATTGACTGGCCAAGCTGCATGACTTCTTGGTTGAGGGCAGCAATGGCATCCTTCATACCTTGTGTCGAGCCCCTGGAAATCGCATCCTTGAGCTCTTGCAGTTTTGCCTCTACTTTCTCTTTGACCGGACCGGGAACCTTGTCTCCAAGCTCTTTCAGCTGCTTCTCTGTCTGGTAGACAACAGAATCAGCCTGGTTCTTTGTGTCTATAGCATCTCTTTTCTCCTTATCCTCCTTCGCAAACCTCTCAGCTTCCTTTACCATTCTATCAACCTGCATATTACAACAACAGAAATAATGAAGATTTATCAAACGAAGGCATTTCTGATGCTTACATCAATATCCAATGCAATGTTAATCCATGTTACCAAATAAGTTGAAATAATTTGCTGAACGGCACTTGAGAGCATTTCATCTGAGCAACAATAGAAATGCATACCTCGTCACTAGGTAAGGTACTGGCACCGGTAATAGTGATGTCCTGCTTCTTCCCAGTTCCCTTATCAACAGCAGTGACAGAAAGAATACCATTGGCATCAATGTCAAATTTGACTTCAATCTGTGGAACCCCCCGCGGTGCCGGTGGGATACCATCAAGTCGAAAGCTGCCAAGAGATTTGTTATCCTTAACAAACTCTCTTTCGCCTTGGAGTACATTAATCTCAACACTTGTCTGGCCATCAGCAGCAGTTGAAAACACTTCGGATTTAGAGGTGGGCAGTGTAGTGTTTCTTGGGATAATTTTGGTCATAACACCACCAAGAGTTTCTAGACCAAGTGACAAAGGTGTCACATCCAAAAGCACAATATCACTAACATCTCCAGCTAGAACACCAGCCTACAAAATCGGGAGACGTAAGGAAAAAAATTGAAAATAGAACTTCAAACAATAGTAGGACAAGTTGCAGAGAAATCTTTAACCAACCCTGTCACATTCAACTGTGAAGGAACAAGTATTTTAGAGCTATTGCTGCAATTTAAAGAAGACTAACCCCACCTGAACTGCAGCACCCAAGGCAACAACTTCATCTGGATTGACTGTCACATTAGGTTCCTTGCCAGTCATCTTCCTTACAAGTTCCTGAACAGCAGGCATACGTGTTGATCCACCAACAAGAATCACCTCATCTAAGTCTTTAAAGGATAGTTTTGCATCCCTCAGAGCATTCTCCACTGGCGTCTTAAGCCTACAGAATATGTTAAATAGACAAGAGAAACTTAATCTCAAATGATTAAGGTCAAAAATTTAGGAACAATATGATTTCGCCTTCTCTCTCTCAACATAAGCAGAATATAAACAGATTAAAAAAAATAAAAACTACCTGTCAAGCAGGTCTGAGCACAATTCCTCAAACTTAGCCCTGGTAAGCGTGGTGTCAATGTGTTTAGGCCCATCTGCAGTGGCAGTAATGAAAGGTAAACTGGAACCCAAAAAAAGAAAAAGCACGGGTTATTAAAGACCACGCACATTATACACAAATGAAAGCATGAAAATGAACGAATAGGGGGGAAGAGATGCCTTATGTTTGTCTGAGTCAAAGATGATAACTCCATTTTAGCTTTCTCAGCTGTCTCAGTTAATCGCTGAAGAGCTTGTTTGTCTTTCAAAAGATCAATGCCTTCATCTCTCTTAAAGTTCTCAGCAAGCCAATCAACGATTCTCTGCACGTGAAACGAGTTACATTGACATACTTCAGCACTGAAAAGATACAACACACAAGTGCGCGAACAAGAACACTCGTTTATCCGTATACCTACCTTATCAAAATCATCACCACCCAAATGCGTGTCTCCAGATGTAGAGAGCACCTCAAACACTCCATCACCAACCTCAAGCACTGTAACATATTAACAAATAGGACAATGAAACAATTTTCTGGTGGTATCTTCACCACTAAAAGATAAATGAAGTCGCTCATTGTAACATAGAACTTAATGATGCATGCAGATATAGAGTTTCTCAACCGGCCAACATACCTGAAACGTCAAAAGTACCACCTCCAAGATCAAACACAAGGATGGTCTCATTGTTCTTCTTCTCAAACCCATATGCCAGAGAGGCAGCAGTAGGCTCATTGATAATACGGAGAACTTCTAAACCAGCAATTCGACCAGCATCCTTTGTCGCTGTCCTTTGGGAATCATTGAAGTAAGCAGGGACAGTAACAACAGCTTTGGTCACTTTATCGTTCAAAAACTTTGAAGCATCATCAACAAGCTTTCTCAAAACCTATATCCAAAAGTAAAAACAACCCTTTAGCAACACAAAGATTCTAAATTTCTAAAGCAAAACTAATAAATACTTAAGACTTAGCTTATAATAAATGCCATTTCAAACCTCTATCCATTGTCCACTTGCATTTAATATATCAAATCCTTAAACAACTTCATATGCATTCATTGCTAATAAATTGAAAGTTCCACAAATTTGGCTTAGGAAATATTTCCCGATTCTAAAATTGCAAAGTGAAAAGAACTCAATGAACATAGCAAAGGTAACCCAATTCATGAGTAAACATAAACAGCGAAAGTAAGAAGCCAGCAATATGATATACCTGAGCCGAAATTTCCTCGGCGGCGAATTTTTTACCAATGGCAGGACACTCAAGCTTAACATTCCCGTTCTCATCTCTAACAACCTTGTAGGAAACCTGTTTGGCTTCCTCATCCACTTCCGACATCTTCCTTCCAATAAACCTCTTCACCGAGAAAAAAGTATTCTCAGGGTTCACAACGGCTTGTCTTTTTGCAATCTGCCCAACCAACATATCTCCATTCTTGGTATATGCCACCACGGACGGCGTCGTTCTTTGTCCTTCCGCATTCGTAATAATCGTGGGCTTCCCACCTTCCATGGCTGCCACGGCTGAGTTAGTAGTCCCGAGATCGATTCCCACCACTTTCTCGTTCACAACTCTCACCGGCCCAACACTGTAGCGTTTACCGTTGTTGGTTTTAGCGAGCCGTAACAAGGCAGCGTTCAACGGCGACCTTTTGCCCACTCTTTGCCCGAAGAAAACCGTTCTTGATGAATGGTGGTTGGATTTTCTCGAAGAAGCGAAACCCATACCTCCAAGGACGTGGATTTGGGCAGTAGAAGACGCCATTTTTACAAGCAAAGATTGGATTTTTGGATTGAGCAGCTAAGAAAAAGAGAACAATCCAAAATTCCCAGAAGGAAAAAGAGTTTAAAGAACGTAAAGTCGAAGGCTTTCTTTTAGGCTGAGCTGGGTTTGGGATTGAGAAGAAAATAAAGAGAAAGTGGGAGAGGAGTTGAGAGCTCTAGACATTTTTAGAAGAACCGAGAGTGAAGTATAGGTCCTCCTGCTGTTTGTGTGAGGGTTAGGTGGCTACACGTGGACAAGATTCTAGAACCATCTGAAATGTTAAGTTTGCTTGGTACTTGGGGTGAAAATTCGGTGGGTGGATTCCAAACAATTTTTTTTGACTATTAAATTTGTAAAATTGGTTAAATTCATTGAAAAAATGTTTTAAAATTAATTGAATAAATTTAAATATTTATTTTTAAGTTTTATTAAATTATTTATATTATTATATAAAAATTAATTAATATTATATAATTATATTGTTAATGTTTTATGCGATAATTATTAAAAAAAGTTTACAACACAAAAAACAAGTCAACAAGGGCATTAAAGTGGTGATTTCAAGATATGTTTCAAAGTTTAAGTTAATTAAGAGCTTTAGGCAAGGATTAAAAGTAGAAAAAAAAAAAGAAAAGCAAGGTAGTGAAAATAGTTATTTAGACTTGAATCTCTTTATACCTAGGTGCACATCAGAGGCTTACGTGACTTACTTTTTTGTCTTGTCGAACTTTTCTCATTTACTTATCTTTCCACTGTAGCGATCATACAGACGATGTAGCACCTATCAAAAAATGTACAATGGCCCCTGTTGGTGATCCCTTACTGTTTAAGAGAAGCTATTCAATGGTCTTGTCAGCCAACCATAGACAAGTGTCGTTGTTTAACGTAGGTCACATTATAGATCAAGATAAGTGACATTTTAGTTGGCCTAGCTCTAATCGATCATAGCGACCAACTCTAATCACTTGGCTCTAGTTTGGTCGACCCTGCCTTTTGCTTCTAGGAAATTAGGGTTTTTCCCGTATAGTTGCGTATAACAATTACTTCTAGGGTTGAGGGTGATTATAAAGTGACCACGCTCGGGCTTAAATGAGTCGTACTAGAGGTTTGCATAGGGTGCATTGTATAGCTAATTATATTAATAAGGTGCAAGTATGTGGTAGGTCTATGCGATGGTTGACTTTGTTTGATGGCTGGGTTCAGTGGCTTATGTGCTACTATTACACGAATTCGCAAAGGCTCAGGCTAGTGAGTTGTCAAGGCATAGGCTATATTAAGGGATTAATTGCTAGATATGGTTTTTAGGATTTGAAAGGTTTCTTGTTGCCTTTGAAATTTGAAAATATATTTTTTGTGTTTGTGCTATTTGCATAGTTCGTAATTATGTTGATTGAAATTACATGTGCACGCGTGCGGTTAATAAGTGGCGTGTTATTACAAGTGCATGGTTCAGTGAGAGAATGGTTGGTTGTTCGACGAGTTTGTGTCAGTCATGGTTCTATGATCTACAATGCTGGAGTGTTGCATGTCAAGGCATGTTGCTCAAAGTGTCTCTCTTTAAATAAGGATCAAAACTATTTGTTTCACTTTCTCTTTTATTTTGGGTTTTATGAGTTTTACTTCTAACTTTTCTTTTTCTTTACACCGGATTTTCCTGTGTTCAAAGTCCTACCATTTTGATTTTGTCTTTTCTTTCCTTTGGTTTTGGGTCTTGTCAAGTTTTGTAACCAATTTGGCTGGTATATCAATGGCGTTGTTAAGTTTTCTCTTGCCATTTGGTCATGTCTGAGTTATCTTGAAGAGGTCTACAAGCTTTTCATCATCATCTTGATTTTCTCGGCAAGGTTTGTTATTTGCTAAGCTATTCTCTTTTTTTAATTTGTTTGGGCATAGTGTGAATTTTGCTTTTATGTTTGAGTTGTTTATAGGAGTAAAAAAGATGGCTAAAAGGAAACATTTTATGAAAGCTTGAGAGAAGGATTTAAAGGTTGCTGGTGGAATGGTTGGATAGATTGGGTCGAGCACTGCTGATTTGTTAGGTCAAATCGATCAAAACATACTAAATATTGTCTGAATGGATAGCGAAAATTCCACTCCATAAGATAACGAGGGTTCTACTCGCCCTAAGGAGGGGATTTATGCTCGAGCTGATGATGAACGTGTTGCTGGTACTTTTGAGACTCTAATTTTTTTTACAAATGCAGTAAATGCTTTTGAATTTAAGATATCGATGAAAGAAGTAGGGAGATGGATCGAGGCTTATATAGCTTGTGTTGAGGATGGCTTATTCGACATAAGGCATCCAAGGTTTGGTTGCCTCATGATTAAGGTTGAGGGTAACAAGGTGCCCTTTTATTTGTCATTTTTTAACGATGGTTTCCACCTTCCCCTGCATCCATTCTTTCGTAATGTTACAAATAATTATGACATCTCACCTAATCAACTATAACCAAATAGTTGGGCTATCCTTGTTACTTACCTCATTACTTGTAAGCAGAATAATTGGCACCCAAGTTATGGCGTGGTAAAGGAGTTCTTCTGTCTAAAAGAGAAGGATAAGTGTTGGTATTACTTGCAATCAAGTAAGAAGAATGTTGCTAAGGATATTCACTCCAATGATCAAAAGTAAGAAGACAAGGAGAAGTAATGTGGTGAAGATGGTTAACTGAACTTACCTCGCCCTTTTTATACCTCGACAAACATAAAAGGCTCGCATGATGTATCTCCTTGTTTTTTGTCCAGCTAGCATAATTGTTAGTCTACTTATCTTTTTAGTGTAATGGCCTTGCAAGTTGGCTCGATACCTATTAGGGAATGTACAGTGATCTTTACCAGGTGGCTCCGAACAAGTGTCATTGTTTAACGGAAATTGTTCAGTGGTCATTGTCGAACGACCACAGGCAGGTGTCGTTGTTTAAGGTAAGCCACATTGTGGATCAAGGCGAATGACATTCTAGTTGGCTCGGCTCTGGTCGATCGTGGCAGCCAACTTTAATCCCCTTGGCTCTTGTCTGGTCAACCCTACCTTTTGTATCTGGGCAGTTAGGTTGATACTTCGTGAGAAGAAAGTTCCATTGGTTGGAGAATTTGAACTTCAAGAAGGTCAAACCATTGTTGTTGTTGGTTTTTTTTTTTTTCTTTTCAATTTTTTTTAAAATAAATAACTCAAATATGTAATTCGGATTTAATTTAATTATTTATATAATTATTTTTAATGAATAAAATTTACAAATTCAAGTTTAGTTCAACTATCTATATAATCATTTAAATACGTAATATTTTTTAAAATTTTAAATTATAATCTATTTTGTAGTAAATTTTATGTTTTTAATTTCGTCAAATTCTCTATTTTTCTTGAATGAAAATTGTTTTCCATCCCTAATATGGACATAAATTTTCTTTTCATTCATTTCTTTTAAAACTTTTAGCTTTCTGTTTTCCAAAGATGCTGATGGCACATTAGCACTACTTGAATTAAATGGCTAATAAATTTAAACTTTCATGAATTAAGACCCTTTTTTAAAAGTTAATTGATGCGTACAATTATAATATTAGTTAAATATAAAAAGTAATAACTTTATTCATGCTTTTAAAGCATTATATGAATATATTATTATATATAATAATTTATAGATATTTTTTTTATAGAAAAATTTTTATTGGATCTGTTATCTTAGTCAAAATTATTAAATTTGATGATTCGAATATTCATATTATATTTATATATTTAATTATATTATAATTATATTTAAAATATTTTATGTTTAAATAAATTTTGATATATTAATAATTTATAATATATAAATTTTAAAATATTTTTATATTTTTATATTTATATTTTATTATATTTTAATCAATTTTTTTATTTTATATTTACGTAATAATATTTAATAATATTCGATTATCGTAGGGAATATTCGAAGGTAACTTCTGAAAACAAGCTACTTAAACTAGTACATAATTCTGCTCCAGCTCCTATTCTAGCCCAAATAGATATGACTCAGCTAGAACGACGCATGGAAAATGGCTTGTTTTCTACTTTGAGTTGCTTCATTTCATTTTTGAATGAGGAGATTGATTTTGGCTCTTAAAAGTCGATTAATTAATGGTTCAATTAACATTATTACTGTTGCCATATTTTTAGGAAATCGTAGAAAGTAGACATAATATATCTTTCTTACTTAAATTAATTAAATAATAATTAATAGGACTTAAATAGATTATATCTATTTTTTATTTACAGAAAAAAAGATTTTAACTTTGTCTAAATAGAAGATTATGCATTAATAAATTTAAAATTTAATTTAATTAATTTATATAAATTCTTTTAAAAAAATAATATTCAGTTAATTTATATTTGAATCACATCATTTATTGATAATTTTTTTATTTTTAGATTATAATTTTTTATATATAAAAAAATTAATAATCCACTGAATCAAATAATACTTATATCATGCATCGATTAAGAAAATACCAATTAACTAAGGCTTAAAAAACTATGAAATGCTCGAATGAATTAGAATCAACATGACATTTTACATTTTGAGCTGTATTAAATTTTATAAAAGTCTTCCTTCTTTCTAATTTTATTATTATTATTATTATTATTATTGGATGATTTTGCCCATTTTCAAGAACAAACCAATAATAAAAAATAGACAAAATCTAAACGTTACAAAGCTTTGAATTTCTTTGTCAACGGTCACATTTCCAGCTTTGCCCACTTGAAAATTCGAACGTTAAAATCTGAAACCTTTTCGCCTTATATACACTCTCCTCTCCTTTCTTTCCTTCAACAACCAAAGTATTCAATTCTCTTTCAGAAACAACAAAATTTCGAGCTCGAAATTTCGATTCAAATTTAATTTCTTCTTTTTTTAAAAAAAAAATCAAATTCGATTCTGAGATTTCTTCAATGGGTCTCTCGGTTGAGAATTCCGTAACGCAATCTCACAGGCGAACCCACAAGATCTTCCTCATCAGCAACTACGCTCTCTTGGGTGCCGCCTCGGCTTGCATCTTCCTAACCCTCTCGCTCCGCTTATTCCCTTCCCTGTGCGGATTCTTCCTCATCCTCCTCCACGTCATCACCATTGCCGCTGCCGTCTCAGGTTGCTCCATCGCCACTTCGGGTTCCAACAAATGCTACCTGGCTAACATGGTGGCAATGGTGCTGACGTCCATATTCCAGGGCTCCGTTTCGGTGCTTATCTTAACCAGAACTTCCGATTTCTTGGGGTACTTGAAATCTTACGTAAAGGAAGACGATGGGGTTTTGATATTGAAGCTGGCTGGTGGGTTGTGTGTGGCTGTTTTTTGCTTGGAATGGCTAGTCTTAGGGCTGGCATTTGTGTTAAGATACTACGCTTTTGTGGAAGGCCATGGTGTTGGCATTGGCCAATCATCAAATCAGAGGAATGGGAAAGTTCAAGATGAGGATTTGAAGAACCGGCCATCGCATTTCCAAGTTTAAAAATCCACTTTAGTATTGCAAAGTGCTTTGGTTGTTCATTTCCTATTCTTGTTTTGTTTGTATTGCTTGTTTATCATCAAATTTGTGATCAGATTGGTTATTCGTTTAATTAAGTTCAATGAATTATTGATTTTTCTTTATAATTGTTTTGCTTGGATCTACCTAAAAGTATTCCCTTGACGATTCCACACTCTTTCTTGGCATTGGGACCAGTAAATAGGATGGTATCAACTGCTAATTCTACATTTTTTTTAACCTAAGCTTCTTAATTTTCGTTGGGTAATCATAATGATTGGGAACATGTAATAAGAGGAACGTTTCATACTGGCAGCATGGCATGAGTTCCCATCACACAAGAAAGGTTACTAAAGGAGACTAAGAAAAAGACAAGCCCGAGCACAAGACAAAGAATATTGTTCTCAGACTTTTTTTGATTTTTCATTTAAGATCAAATGTAAAATCCGTTCTTATTAATTTAGTATTTCTAATACATGAGCTACCGACTCTAAGTGATTTAAATTAAATTTTGCAGGGAAAGATCTCCTTAATTTGTAATTGAAGTCATGTGTTGCATTATTGTATTGGCTTAAGCGCATATCACCTATTTTAGTCAAATAATTACTATCTTTTAACTAATTTGATTGAATTTTTTTAATAAAAATGATCTAAGCTTAAATAATGGGTCCAATTAACGGGTTTTTATAGACACCTTTTAATCATTCAAAAAATTTTTAAAAAAGATTTTTTATATTAATTAATTGCTTTTATAAAATTTAAGAAAATATAATATACTAATTACATAATTTTTTTCAAGACTTTGTAAGTGATAGGAGGCTTAAAGGATAAACAAAGGAGAAAAAGGGGATATTTGCAAATGTTGAAAATTAAATCTAATTTTTCAACAAAAATTAATATTTTTTTTGCTCACATATTATTAAAATAATCATTTTAAAGAAAATTACTTAGATTAAGTTAATTAATATTAATTGAAAGTCCAAATTAAATATTTTTGTGCCATGAATTTTACTGTTTCTATATTACCTTTACTGTTTCAGGAAACCCACGTAGCATTGATAAGTAACCAAAAGAATGTCAAAACCCATTTTACTATTTAAAATAATATTAAAATATTATTTTTATAATTAAATTTAATTAAAAATA
>JBBYHO010000022.1:6694524-6710315 GCA_038382025.1 Adansonia gregorii | reverse complement strand
AAAGAATGTCAAAACCCATTTTACTATTTAAAATAATATTAAAATATTATTTTTATAATTAAATTTAATTAAAAATATTTTTAATTAATAAATAATAAATTAATTTAAATTATAAAATATTTTATTCAAACTTAATTAAATATAAATTCAATTTATTTGACTAAACGAGTAATCGAAAAACTTTCAGAACAATGAATTGGAAAAATGCTTAGCCTTAGGAAAGGGTAAATTTCCAGTCCGTCACCGTATTTTCTAAAAACAGAGGGGCCCTCATTTTCTTGGTTTTATTCTACAGTAAAAAGATGCAGCGGGACAGAGGCAAACGTAGGATTCTGCTTGTTCGATGCTTCTTTTCATTTTTTTTTAAATTTTTTTATCTAATTGATTATTTTACAAAAAAATTAAATAATATTATAATCATCGTATTTTTACTTTTAGTTTGAAAAACTTTAATCAAGACCCATAAGTACTCTTTCGCACGAATATGGCATTGGTGGATCTAGAATTTGAAGACATGCGACGTCAAACGATGATTGCCAATGATTGCTTAAGCAACTTTCGTTCGTAGGAGAAAAATGGCCCAATGATTGCCAGCTTCGATCCGAGTCAGAGTACTTCAAATATCTCGTATTATTTTATGGATCGAGTTATCGATTTCGATTTAATTGCTGAGATTAAATAAAAATATTAAATTTAAAAAATAATTTTAAATAAAAAAAATTTATTTAAAGAATGAGTGAAATTTTAATCGTAATATTTAAAGTTTGAATCTAATTTATTTTTAATTATAAAATATTTTAGTTTTATATTTATATTTTTATGTAATTTATATCTTATAAAAAATAAACATATATATTATGTTATAGTGCAAACATAAAAAAACATTTTAAATTATTTATCTTTTAAAACTTAATGAAAGAGAAAAATGATAAAATTAGATTAAATAAAAATAATAATTTTTTTTTTTCAAAATGGGCAACCTAAACGGTCCTAGCACATCCATTTTACAAAAAAGGGTTGGTTTGGGTAAAAATTGAGACTCATATATTGAGTATGATATTGATTTCATATTTAGATTTGACGCAAGATGATCCATGAAGACCTATGCATGTAAGTATGTGTTGGACATATAAAAAAATTTTAAAAAAATTAAATATATTAATATCGGATGCATACCCATATTTGAATCTGAATAACATCGTTAGATAATCATCCTTTCATTAGTAGAAGGTGGTAAAACCTAGCTCTTTACTGGTAGTCAATTTTATGACCTTTTTTAAAATATCAAAATTTGAAAAGAAATTTGTAATAAAAATTAAAAAATAATTTATCATTGTAATTTCAAGTATGAGATCAATATTTCAATTTCTAATATGACCAAAACATCTTATATATGATATTTTTCCTTTAGAGAAAAGAAGAATATAAATTATTATTTTATAGATGAAATATATTTTTTAAAATTTATTTTAATTTTTAAAGGATAATCTAATGAAACATCTGAAATATATAAGAAAATTATCCAATCCTTGTTAGTAAGATTTGCTCAAAGATTAAACAATCCATTTAGACTCGATAAGTCAACCTGTATTGTACTGGATTTGACCATATTATTTAATGATTTGTGTCAATCTGATCTATCTAGAATCACTATTTAAATAACACAAAATTTTATTTAAATTTAATTATAAAATATATAAATATAAATATAATATAATAATTTAATATTTTTAAATAATAAAAAGGATTTACAAGCGCTAGCGTGTGGGATTCGACACAAATTTGAGTTGCAGCTTAGTGAAACTATGAACACCATTTGTATCTCAAGTGAAGTTTTTAATTTTATAACTAAAATTAGTAAGGAGATAAACATATGCTAGATATACTAAAATTACAAAAAAAACTAATTATAAGAAACAAATATAGTAATCTCTAACTCGATTTGTGAAATTAAAAAAAAATCTCAATATATAAAAACAGGTTATATATATTTATAATTTATAATCTATAAACTATAATAATAATTAAAAGTGGTTCAATGAATGAGAGGACTCAATTCCAATCTTTGGTGTTTATGCTTATGACAACCAAGCAATGATATTTTATGGGGTTTGAAGGGTTTTTTGAATATTTATTTATTTATTTATTTTTGAGATGGAAGGAAAGAAAAGAAGGATGAAAGAAATGGGAAAAAAGAAAAATTATGTATTTATATTTATATTATTTTTATGTGTTTAAAGTATTATAAATTTATATAAATTTTTATATATTAATTATTAGTTTTATATATATTTCAATATATTCGTATATTTGTATCATATTCATGTTATTTTTGATATTATATTTTAATTATTTTTTTCGTATTATATTCATATCGTATCTCAATCCATTTTATATTTTATATTATTTCTTATAGTACTTCTATTTAAAAAATATTTTTGTATACGTATCACATTTTTGTAATATCTCAATTTATTAAATATTTTACCTAATTTTATCGTTGTGATTTAATTTAGAAAAAAATATAAATCTCTGTGCATGCGTTTTATTATATTAAAAATATCATACATTTATATAATTTTTTACGTCATGAGATGTGTCTTTGTGTGTATCATTTCAATGTAATTACTTTTATCATATATTTATGTTATATTAATATTATTTTTTATATCATATCTTAATTATTTTTTTGTATCGTATCTTAACTTATCCGTATTTTATATAATTTACCATATTAAATCAATTTTAAATCTAAATTTATTTATTTAAAAATTAAATTATTATATTTATCATATATTAATATAAATATAATATTTAAAATTTTAACCTAATTTTCCGAAATGTAATTCTAATTCTAATGTATATAATTTTTGTCCTTTTCGTGGAAATTCCGACCTTTTGGCTTTAGACTTGAAACTGGCCCTTGAGGTCCCCGAACGGCTACGGAATTCTTCCCCTACATTCATTGAAGATAGACATTATTTTCTTTAATATTTTCCAAAGTATCGATAACGAACTTTCATACGTATGCGACTCACAAAGTCAAGAAATTGAAAAATCAAAATCAATTATTTAGTAATTTTTTTGAATAATAAATCATTATCGTTCTCAAATAGACTTAGCCAATAATTAATATGCTCACTACAAGTTTCAATTTATATAAATAAATTTAATAATAAAAATAATAATTTTAATATAATTTTAATTATAATATATTTATAAAAAATAATATTTTAATAATTTGATAAATAATAAAATGAATTTTCAAGTTAATTAGATCCAACTTGTCGACCTGTCTGTGTCGGAGCAAGTGTCACAGTGAATTGGCTTTTTTTGGGTCGTTGATTACTGTTTTCGTTGCGTAATTGCGAGGTTTATAAGGTGAAAGGACGCAACCAAACTGAGCAGGAATATCTGCTGGGTTTTACTAACAAAGCAAAGAGAAAAAAAGGGAACAATGGCTGCTGCGGCTTCTTCTACTTCTTCTATTTTATTCAATCCGTTGACGTCACAACTCTGCAACTCCAAGAAGAAGCCATGCTCTGACCTTCCTCCCGGCACTCTCAAGTTGGGATTTTTTGGACCCGCCATTAACTCTGCCACTGCTTCTCTGAGATCGAAGAAGCTGAAATATGGGAAAAGATTGTCTTCTTCAGGTTTCTCTGTTGTATGTAAAGCTGTGTCGGTTAAGCCTGACACTGAGATCGAAGAACTTAACATTGCTGACGATGTTACTCAGGTCTCATTCTTATGCTTTATTTGATATTTGTTTCTTTAATTCCATTGCGATTGGGAAATGGGTTGCTTGTATTTTCAGAAAAATTGAATTTCAGTGTGTTGTTTTCATTGAATACTGAAGTTGGTTGGATTTGTTTCTTCGAAATTTTTAAATTTTGATTTATGGGTTCTTAATTTTAGCGGTTCTATATGTTTTTGTGTGTGTGTGTGTGTGTGTGTGTTTTTTTTTGTGAATTAGATTTAGAGAATTTGGTAAGAGTGGTTTAGATAATTTTTCTTTTGAGTGAAATTTCTATGGAGGATGGTTCTGTTTTTACTTTTTCTTTTTAAATCTTAAGTTTCATGTGAATTGGTTTATAATGTTTTTCATTCAGATGTAACAGTCTATATATAATGTTTGAGGGAATGTTGCTTTGGAGAGAAACTTGTTAAATTCTCCATGGTGGAATTGTGGGATTGGTTGCATTGGTCTTTACTTTTAGAGGAAGCTTATTGGTAAAATTATGTTTTTAACTGACACCGAGTAACAAATATTTTATGAATTTCAGTTGTTCTATGATTCCAACTTTCTCAAGGCTGGGTAAATTAATGAAGATAAGAACCACAAAAGTTGAAAGGCTTTTGTGTGTTTATGTATGTAATAGTTTTAGACTAGTATTAAGATTAGCTCGTTTGAAGTTCTTTGTTCCTTTAATCATGATGTCATATGTCTGAGTAAGTTAAGACTAGTTTTTTACCACCTAGAAAGATTATTTCTTCAATTTATGTTTAGAAACAATTCATATTATCAAAAAACATTGAAAGTCTTATCTTTTACGTTGATCTATTGTGTTATACGAGGGAATTTGGTTCTCTTAGTTAGTTTTCTTCTGTCACAATTTCTTAGGCATAGGATTATGATGTGAATCTGTTCTTGAGTTGTGTTTGTTGATATGAACTTAATTGTGCATTCATAAGTTTATATTATTACCAGTTGGGGAGGAGAAAAGGTGTTTTTTGATACCATATGGGATATCCTAGATTATGGATGATAGTTTCCTTTAGTTGGCTGAAGGTTTTCAAGCTGCTTTTTGTCAAATAATGTCCTTCCTTTCACTTTCTCAATATTTACTGCTGAATGGCATTGTCTGGTCCATAGTGGTATCTAGATATATTGTGACTGGTCATTCCATTGATAGAAGTACAGGGCCTGAGTCTGGTTTTCCTGTATGAGACACTTCATTTTTTGCTAGGATCATGTGCTATCTCAATGGAGAAACAACTGAACTCCTATAAATCTATTAATCAATACACCTTTTAATTTTTTGTTGTGTTTTGTTTCGTTTTTTATTTTGTTCTATTGGTTGTTTTGTAACACAGCTCATTGGGAAAACGCCAATGGTGTACTTGAACAATATAGTGAAAGGCTCTGTCGCAAATATTGCTGCCAAGCTTGAGATCATGGAACCATGTTGCAGCGTGAAGGACAGGTAGCCAAACTTTTCATAAGCATCTTGTAGCTTCTATGCATTACCATTAGTTACGAAGCTCATAAGCATCTTGTAGCTTGTATGCATCAGTTAAGAAGCTCATTGTTTGCTAATAGTTAAAAGGCATTACCATGAGATATAGGAGCGAATGGTTGTTAGCTTTTGTTGAACCTCTGCTAAAGTTAGGATAATTATCACATTGTTTTGGATGCTGATAAAAGGGTATCTTTTAAGTTGAGTTCAACCAGGCAGTCTGTTCTAAAGAACTTTATATGTACATAGATAATTAAGTTCTTCTCTAGCAAAAGTTATGCCTATATCCTAATTAAAATTCCAGAATCTCTTGGATGAGGCTTGCTGCTATCTATTTTGTCATTAAATTTTTAATACTAAAATTAATGAGGTAATTAAATCATTTTTAATTGTTTTCAGGATAGGGTACAGTATGATTGCTGATGCTGAGCAAAGAGGACTTATAACACCTGGAAAGGTAATGGAAGATAGATGGAACTTCTGTCCATGTCTCGTGTCTGTATGACAACTAAATTTATAGTCAAAATTAGCTTTCTCATACTGTTTTGTAATACTTTGTCCCAAATTTGGCATTCTTGGATAAAGGTCTTCTCACATAATCTAGTTGGAATTCTATTTTGGACATAGTCTTCCACTGTTAGATCAATCTGCAGCTATTTCAGCAGTCTTGACCTCATCAATGGTGCCTAGAACTTTGGCTATAGTTATATGCTGTGAATCATTCACACGCTCATGTCTAATTTCTGGACCAATGATTTAGGCTGTCATGTTGCAGAAAGAGGGGGCCTACCTTCATAACTTGAGGTCACGTGTGACATGCAGCCCCTTATATGCCTGCATTTCAGTATGTCATCACACCAGTTAGTAGGCATCTTTTAGGTTTGACCTATTTGCTCAAGCATGGACTAATAGCCCAGCTTTGCAGCTTATTTTCTGGTTAATTCATTAAAAGGTTTCTAATGTCAAATCCTATCATATTTTATTGCTAATGGCTTTCCTAGCTCCGAGTTGTCCACTGATAAAATACGCTTGTGCACCCATTTGACCGAAAAAAATGATAAAGTTCTTACATCTTTTCTTTTTATTATTTATATACTTACATTTGGGAGATCACTATTTAAATTGAAAAATCTTCTTTCTAGGTCATTTCTTAGTCTCCGTTACCGTCAAACTCATACATGAGTGTTACCTGTTACATGCTTTTGAATAAAATTTGGTACTTATGTCATGACGCTTGCTATATCTTCTTAAATATTTTCAGAGCATTCTTGTGGAACCTACAAGTGGAAATACAGGAATTGGCCTTGCATTCATAGCTGCCTCAAAAGGATATCGACTTATCTTGACAATGCCAGCATCAATGAGTTTGGAAAGAAGAGTTCTTTTGAAAGCATTTGGAGCTGAGCTTGTTTTAACTGATTCAGCGAAAGGCATGAAGGGGGCTGTTCAGAAAGCTGAAGAGATTTTGAAAAGCACACCCAACGCCTACATGCTTCAACAATTTGATAATCCAGCAAATCCTAAAGTCTGTATTTACAACTCCTTATTAGTACCTTGTTCATTTTTGTGACTTGGGTTAAAATTCAAGTTTCCTTTTGCAGATACACTATGAGACAACTGGTCCAGAGATCTGGGAAGACACCAGAGGCAAAGTGGACATTTTTATTGGGGGGATTGGAACCGGTGGAACCATATCTGGAGTTGGTCGGTTCCTTAAAGAAAAGAATCCTAAAATCCAGGTGATCATTCCGCTTTTATCAGACCCTGGATGGCGTTTATCTCACATGCCCTTCTGAACATTGTTGCATTGAATTTTAGAGAAATTTTTTGGAAAATTTATGACCAAAGAAAATTAAATTTTGTAGTTTCTTCTACTATTGATTTTATTGGAGGGAAAAAGGGCCTTGCCTTCTTTTGCAACTCTATAGTTGATTGTGTGTATTTGACTTTGGATTTATCAGGTTATCGGTGTGGAACCTGCAGAGAGCAACATACTTTCTGGTGGAAAGCCTGGTAAGAGGAGATACTTTTTTGAATATAATTATCTTTATGTCATTTTAAGTAAAATGTATCTTATATTGACACCCTACCTCCCCCCATCAAATACAGGTCCTCACAAGATTCAAGGGATTGGAGCTGGCTTTGTACCTGGGAATTTAGACCAAGATGTGGTTGATGAAATTATAGAGGTCTGAGTCCTATTTTCCTTCTTCCTGGTCCATTTTTTGTGACTGCTGTAAGTCAATTTTTAGGTGGCCTTACTATCAACAGAGCGGTTTTCTATTAAGTTTCTGTAATGGCTTCGGTTCATCATGTCATGTGTACCTTCTGATGGATTTAAATTGACAGATATCCAGTGATGAATCTGTTGAAACTGCAAAGCAATTAGCCCTTCAGGAAGGATTGTTGGTAAATTCTTTTTCTTTTTAACTTTACAGTGACTTCAATGTTTGGACTTAAAGCAAAACTGAATGGAGGTCGTTTACAGACTTTTATTTTGTAATTGTCATGTTGTCAGTGCAAGCAATAGGAAGTTAATACAAATGGAAAGAAGTCATTTCTCTCTGTACATATGAGATCCAAGGGGGAAGGGAGATTCAAACCTTGGATCTTAGCCTTTGAAAGAGTGGCAACACCAATTAGGCCAACTCTAGGTTGTTGGAAATAAGTCATGCAAACACTACAGGAGAGGTAGAAGGAAACTAAATATTACTAATTTAATAAGACAAATTTTTTCTCAAATTTTTGGTTTGATAGACTATCGGACAGGCATTTACGGACTGGCCCGCTTAGTAAGCTTGTTTTACACAAGGGAATGGCAATCTTTTAGATTAAAAAGATGGTGATTAAGTTTATTATCTTTGCATCTGGTTTTGTCCAACTTAAGATTAGTTATAGCTGGATGTAGGGCAATGACGGAGTCGAGTCTAGCTAAGTATTTGCTTGCTCTGGCTCAGCTTGATCTCAAAAGGGCATTTTCTAGCTCTGATTGAGTTTCAGCTCAGGGTTAACTAAGCCTTTACAACTTGATTTGTATTAGTCCACTGTGGAGATATTAAATAAACATCTCATCTTTGATATATTACTTCAGTATAGTTAACAAGTCCAGCTTAGTAATTGACAAGCTTGACCTAAGCCTAAACAAGTGGGAGGTTGCTTGGACTTTGCTCATTCAGAAAATAAGCCATATGTTTTGAGTTTGTCTGACTTTTGAAACCCTAAGGAGAGCAAAATAAAAAGATGGTTGAATAATGTTCGTATCTCTTGTTCTAGATGTGCTGTACTACTCCTTCATTGCTAATTTGATTCATTACACTACGTAATATCAGGTTGGCATATCCTCTGGAGCAGCAGCTGCAGCGGCAATAAAGGTTGGGAAAAGACCCGAGAATGCCGGGAAGCTGATTGCAGTAAGTTTTTTTTTTTTTTTTTTAATACATGTATTAAGAAATTGACCTGCAGTTTTGAAGGAAGAATCCTTGTATTTGGAAATTATAAACATCAACTATAACTTGGAAGCTAGTTGAGGCATTATATTAACAAGTATAAGGTGTAGTTTTATTCTTGCAAAGAAATTGATTGAAGGGTTTAGATTAACTTAGAAAGCAATCTTGATGAAATTAAATAATTAATCCTGAACTATGTGTTGAACTTATGTATTGCATGTGTGTCTATGGGTTTTTGGAGAGTGGGGAGAAAAGTTGGGAGTGCATGTACATGGTGGAAAAAACAAGTTACGGAGGTATCAGTCTTTTGGTAAACTAGGAATGACATACATTAAACAATTGTCGCAGTGAATGACCGAGTAATATTAAAGAATGGCACTATGTTGCTCAAATTCTTCATTTTTCAAGTACCCATGTCCAACACCTGTGTAATGTATGCCTGGACATGGATATGGGGATTGATCCTCCTAGGACCTTCCTAGTACATGGAAAGTTTGGAAAAATTTGACCACATCAACACTTACACTTTGCATTCAAGTGACACAGGAATGACATGAATTAAGATTTGCAAATTCTAGAATTGAAGGGTAGGGTGTGAATAGAAGCTTCCAAACATAAAATGGTGAACTTCGGATTGAAGGTGATGCTGTGAAGTTGGCTAGTGGTCTGCTAGCAAGTCGCCAGGACTTAGTCTACCTTTAAAAAAAACCATCCGAACATGACGAACATGAAGCCAAACCCTTATGGTTTTTTGTCACGAACTTGCCTAATTTAAGTGTTTTTTTTTTTGCAACCCTACTCCTTCCCTCTACTTTTTTTTTTCTTTTTTCATGTCTTTGATGCCTGTGCACTCATACATGCCTACACGACTATGTCAGTTGCATAGGTCATCTCTTAGCTATTTTATATACATATGAATTTAAAGGAATTGTTTGAACAAATATTGTATGCATTTCTTCTTTTTGGTAGCTATACAATCATTTACAAGCATGTCCATTTTCAATTTGCTAGTCACATGCAGTTATAGGCAGCATTAGTAGGGGGCAAATATTTGAATATATTATCTGAAACATCATTAGTTCTTATTTTTCCATATGATATAACTCGTAAGAATTCAAATACTTTCAGGTTGTGTTTCCAAGCTTTGGCGAACGATATCTCTCCTCTGTACTTTTCCAGTCTATTCGAGATGAATGCGAGAAAATGCAGCCTGAACCGTGAAGTCTCTCTCTCTCTCTCTCTCTCTCTCTCTTTGATGAATAAAAACAGTTTTTACTCCATATAGATTTTGGACCTTTTTGATAATGGTATGTTTGTATACCATTGGGAAGGCCTTTGCCTAAAGTGCTTCAACTACGAGTTATGACAGCAGTAAAAATTCTTGACTGGAGTTTTCCTGCAATTTCTTGAACTAAGTTGTCTTTGATATTTGACTGTTATAGAAGTCCTCCAAAATGAAGAACTTTATAACTTTTAGTGACAATCCCTTACTGGTAATTTTGATTTTTCATTTTTAATGCAGTTGGTGATATTTGTGAACCAGAAGAATAACCCTTATTTGGTCAAATTCTTGAATAAATGTGGCAAAAAGATAGAAAACTTCTAAGGTTCTTAAGGGTGAATATTATATTGAATTAAAGAGTCTTGATGCATTGGGCTCAAATGGGATGCACAGGAAGATATAAGAATGGTGTAAGGCTGATTCGAATTTGTTCTACAATGTGTGACCACCTTATATTACTCGGGCTTTTAATTTTTCTTAAAAGTATCTGTGTTTGACACGGATAGGAGATTTGATTTTTTAAATATAGGAAAAAACTAAAAAAAATTGAGTATGCTTATATCGAACGCATATCGTGCCTAAGGGCGAATCCATATATATATATATATATTTTGTGTATGTGGAGCAACATATACACCAAAGGAAAACTGCATCTATTAATATGCCATAAATTTAATAACATACCACTGCATATGTTTGCAAATTACAATTGTTGTTTAGGTAACTTCATGTTTTTTTAAAACATTTTATAATCTTCTCATTTTTAATGTTATCTCTTTTTAAGTAATAGCGAAATCATTTAGCCAATCATCTCTCGTACAATAGCGCAGTTGATTCTTAAGATACTTGAATAATAAGCTCAATTATACTCCCACTCACAAGATATATTCAAATATTGTATTCATATTTAAGATCTTGACATATTTTATAGATGAATTCAATAAATAAATGTTTGTAACCTTAAATATTATTACTAAATTTAGAAAATGCATTTAATACATTACCTTTATGAAATTAAAAAAAATACATTAAAAACATTATTTTTTTTTTAATTTTTCTCATAAATATCACCTTAATATGTGTCATTAGATACCAATGATTTCAATAATGCATTATTTTTACTAGATTTCTTGACACTAACTATGTGATGAAAATATACTTTGAAAAAAAAATAAAATGTGTCAAAAAATTGGAATACAAAAATGTGTAACATTTTTAAGTGGATAACTTTTGCAGTAAAGTACATACATATATATATATATATATTTTAAGGCAATAGTATTTTAAAAGATTGAATGATTTTTTCGAAGTGAATATATAACTTCTTTCACAAAGATTTATATAAGACATGATTATTTTTTTTATAATTTTATTTAGTTTATTGTATTTTCACTAATTTAGTGTTACTTAATAATATTAAATTCAGTCACTTGACTCCATAATAACTAAATCAAATTTGAGTTTTTTTTTTAAGTCAAACTCAAGTAGCTTAAGAACATTAGTGTCTAGTTTACATCCTAAGTTTTAAGAGGGTCAATTACATTTTATTGTGCAAGCAATTTAGAGAAAATAATATAATTAAGAAATTTTATAACCTTGCGGGGACAGTCACCCCTGCTCGTGTTAGACACTCACCTAGTCCAAGTAATAACATATTGCCTAACCTTTTCCATCTTTGCATTTTACCCCAAAAACAACTCCTTAAAGGAATAAAGGCTAAAGGTTAGATCAAATCCTCAAAAACTCAGCTGTTAACAAAATTGTTCAAAGCAACTACATTGGCAGCAAACATCAGATTGGGGGGCATAGAATACCCTCGTATCCATGTCCGAACATGTTGGGCTCGAGTATCAAATTATGGCTTTTTTAGGAAAACTGAAGAGCCAGAGTAATATTGACTGCTGCAATGAAAAATGAAGTGTTCCTTCCAGTCGTCTAAATTCATATCCAAATATTTACTCAAAGAGCAAGGTTTATTGATAGATGCATGAAACAAGCGTCAAGAGGCAGTTTCTTAAATATCACTTAAGAGCAGGAAAACCTAGTTCATCTGGAACAAATATGTGAATATAATTTTCCTTAATCCCAGACAGCCGATAAAAGGCATTGCTGGGCGGATGTCTTCGAAAAAATCTCGAGATTTGAGTAAAGAATGTATTAGTAAACCGAAAATGGGTCACAACCATTATCTGAACACTCGTCTGGCTCAAACACCAATGTTGAACGAAGCCTTCAATCTCCCAACAAGATGGGGCAATGTCTTCAGGTTATCCTCAATTGACTGGTTGACACATGACTCCAACTCATTGACTGCACTGGTTTTGTTTGGTTGAAGTTTAGCTGATTCAAACTTGTCTTGGCAGACCATCAAGGACCGATTTAACCTTTCCTACATCCATTAGAACAATTCTCCATCAATGTATGAACACAAAGAATCCTTAGATTGCTGAGTACAAAAGAATTAACTGTATATGAACCGTAATAGAAAATGAAGAATCCTTCGTTTAAAGTATAAAAACATTTTTTATTCAAAGAACAATAACAAGATTTCTAACTCCAGTCAACAAAACTTCCTTCATCAGACATGGCCACTGGCAGTGTAGTGAAAGAAATTTGTCCGATGATTAATGTAAGATCCCTATTTAATATTTGAAGATACCAACAAAGTACCTACCAAAGCAACAGCGAAATAGTGATGAAGTAGAACCTTTTTTCTGAATGACTCATTTTCTTCTTCATTGTCCCATAGTCCCATTTTCTTGCCCTTTTATCGTATTATCCAGTTTTCAGTTTCAACGTCCAAATCTATGATCTAACTAAGCTGGTTATTAATTTCAAGCTACTTTGGAATCATTAATCACATTCTATCAGGTCTAAACTACAAATTAAATTGCACTAATAATAACCAACGTTGCTCTGACTTTTAATTATTCTTGAAGTATCTGTGTCCTACGTATTTCAGGAAAAAGACATACCCTTGTTGGACACATACCCGTATCTGACACTCACACCCTAGTGCCATTCGCTTCTTCTTCTGCACTTTAAAACCAACCTTAAGATGTTATATGCTGCATTTGAGCATTTTTTCTAACAAACAACCTTTAATTCAAGTTAAACGTAGCTAATTACTTCTGCAGAGACTAGTTCCAATTTACTACCATTTGCTGTGAGCGTGAGGAAGAAAAAAGGGGACGGACGGAGGAAAAGCATACAACTGCACTAGCTTATTGTAGAATTTTAAATTGATTTAACAAAAGTGGTAGGCGATCAGTCCAATGAAGCTTCACTGCCTCATCACTCATATAACGTGAACATTTTTCTAATAATTTGGAGAACAATGACCGATGCTAATTTTCTTGACACATCAAGAATGCAGATAGCCAGCCAGCTTTCTAGATTGACAGAAAACTAAATGAAGAAGGATCTTCATCTTTGACATTTCTTAACAAAGGGAAGGATAGTACTGCCATCCCCATCACATCAAATACAAGGGTCCTCTCTATTCAACCACATAGATTTTCAAACATGCACAAAAATCATAGAGTAACGGCAGCTCAATCTACTATGGATTATGGAAAGGAACTATGCAAGGTCCCTAAATTTGTAAAGACAGAAAGAGTGCCTTACAAAAGTTAAAGCTGTTGAATGAAGAGAACATGGAAAGCCTAACACTGGCAATTAGTAAAGTAGTTTTTCTTGAAACAAAACTTAGAAAAAACATATGAAACTTACTTGAAACTTGGCCATCTCGTTCTCGAAATGCTGTTGAGCATTAACAACAGGAACACTGCAATGTTCTACACAATTGCTTATCTCCTCTTGTTTCCTTGTTCTATCAAAGCATTCATATGCACACTTGAAATAAGCTTGCTGCAACCAATCATCACAATAAATTTAAAACAAAAATAATAATAATAATAATAATAATAATCAACACAACCAAGAAGTTTAAGTCATTATCATAACTCGATATCTGACAATATGCCCCCCTCAAAAAAGTAAATAACTTTTAATATCTAAAGGAACCAGCAAGTTCAAAGCTTTTACCTTCTAATCTCAACTTAGTTCATTCTAACAAATTCCTAAGCAAAAACTAAATAGAATCCATTTACCATAAGCAAACAAATAGCCCGAAAGACATGATACTTCTATGGAAAAAAATGAAGCTATGGTGATTATATCAATGAGAAAATTTGAGAAACAAAAACAAGTAAAGATTTGAGTTTGGGCAAAAAGAGAGGGAAACCTGGAGAGTGAAATTGATGTGGTCTTGAACAGGAGCAAGTTGAGCTTGAGCTGCCGTATTCACTTCATTCAGTTTCCTTCTCATTCTTTCTGAAACTAATTGCTGTTCTACTGCTGCTATATGATCCATCTCTTTCCTTCCTTTTCTCTTTGTTCTTTTTTTTTTTTTCCAGCCAATCTGATTTGAGAAGGGGACAGAGAATTAGGGTTTATAGGGTTTCTGGCCGCCCTTTAAAAGGTTTTTTATTTTTTGATTTTTGTTTTTACATCTTTATTTGGGTCTTGGGTTGAGTAGCTGGGTCCAATCCAAGTCCAAGCATCCGATTCAATTTCCATTGGGCTCCCTGCGCCCATCTGTGGTGGTGTATGAGATTAGATTTTTCCTGCTGGTAATTGCAGGTATAACCATTCGATTTTGAAAAAATAATGATTAATTAATATATAGTATTTTATTTAAAAAAAAACTCGAATCGATTCAATAGAATTTCCCCGATTCGAATCAGTTCATTCATCAATTTTTAAAATTTTTTTTAAAAAATATATTTTATAGTAATTTTTTTACTAATTTAAAAGTAAGATTTTTATTTTTTTAAAATTAATTTTAGTTTTTATGATTGCAACTTTTAACTTATAAACCGATAAATTGAATCGAACCGAATATATTCAATTATTATTTGAACTAAGATCATACCAAAAATTAATAAAAATCAAATCAAAACTCAAGCGAATTTAATAGCACAATTGGAATCAATTTTTTTCATTGATCTTTTTCTAAGACCTTTCTTGCAATGCAAGCAAGAGTTTCGCCATTTATGGTCAGTAAATTTACATTATATATACCCTATTTTATCATGGTTTATCAAATCAAGAACAAAACCAAAACAACAATGGAACAACAAAACCAATCATCGTCATCACTAACATTCGAAAACCTTCCTTCACTTGCTTCTTCATTCGTCTACACCTTCGTATATGTCTCAGTTAGCGGTAGCTTCTTAACCCAGCAGCAACAGCAAACAAATTCCTTGTAAACCCCTTTAAACTCATTAGCCTTCACCAAATCGGCTTATTGCCATCAGCGACCTCCGTGGCGATCTCCAGAAAACCAAGCAAGCCTTTCGTCTCGCTGGCCTCATTGAAGAGTCTGATCATTGGTTCGGTAGGTCTACAATCGTTGCTCAGATTGGCGAAGTGCTTGTGTCACGTCGAACGCTCTAAAGAACTAGGCAGGGTGCATTAATCCCACATGGGATAAGAAAGGAAAGGTCTTTGGGCATATTAGCTGGTGCACTGCACATCCTATCAGACATGTTTTTTGGGAAGAAGGTAATGGCTATGTGATAAGTGGTATTAGAGCCGACCCTTGACCATTCGATTTCACGCCGAATGCCCCAACAGGTGGGGTAAGCAGGGTGGACTAATTGTGACTTCACACCAAACATCTTAAGGGTACGGTAAGCAGTGGGTGGAGAAGAATATCATGTTGAGCGCTCTAAAGAAGTAGGAGGGTAATGGCCAACTGACACTTGACAGTGGTGAGGAAGAGCTCAAGATCCTTTATTTCTTGGAGAAGTTGAA
>JBBYHO010000022.1:6672524-6685479 GCA_038382025.1 Adansonia gregorii | reverse complement strand
ATATATATATATATATATGTTCTAATGTATGTAATAAAAATTAATTTGTGCCTTCATTTTAAATAAAAAAAGTGAATTTAACCGAATTAAAATAGATAACTAAAAGATTAATGTGGATCCAAAGTATAATAAAAGATTTGGAAATTATTCCTATTGTAATTCACCAAAACTATATTTCACTATAACATTTGTAAGTCTTTTTTTTTGTTGGGGGGGGTGGGGGTGGGAATATCGTTAAAAGAAAAAAAGCCAGTAGAAATTCAAAACGACGTAGTTTCTCTTGAATAGGTTTTGCCTGTTTGTACTTTGTAAGTTCACAATCGCTGATTTGCAGTAGCAGGTGGTAAAGTTTCAGCGGCCGCAGAGATCGCTCAATACGACATCGCGTCAGCCTTTCTGGTCGGTATTTCTTTCTGCTTGTCAAAGCTCCTATTTTGGTTCTTAATAAATTGTGAAATCTGATTTTTTTTTTTTAATTGCATTTAATAATTAATCTTTCCTTTACTTTTGTTTTTTTTGTTTTATAGTAAATCTGGAAGAAGGTAGATGTAAGTAGGCAAAGTAACATTTAAATAGAGGATTAGCTTTCAATTTTAATTTTTTTCGCAATCGTTTTCATCAAATTTGGTTGAAAATTTGATTTTTTTTTTTTCTGATTTCAAGTAATAATAATATAGTTAGTATGCATATATCTTTTTCTGTTTGTTGTAAATTAAGAATGAAGTTCAGTTGCTATGAAATATATATATATATATATGCTTGAATTGTTTCTAACATTGGGTTTTACTTTTACAGTAGTTATTGTTATCTAAGGCTCCGGTGGCTGCGGTTATGGAAACTTCACCGGCTTTGGAGATTTTAGGTACTTAATAATCGTGGTTTTTCTTTAGAATTCATCTCTGTGTAATTTGTTATTTTAATTGTTGTTATTATTTTTTTTGTAGTTCGAGAACCGGAGGGGTATTCTATCTGGAATGGTCCACCATTTAACAAGAATAATCAACCTGGGATTAAGCTTGAAAAAGTTCCTTGCATTAGTGCCAGGTTTAGTGAGGATGGTTCGAGACTTATGGTGACGAAAACCGACTCTGCTATTAGCATTTATGACTCCAGCACTTTGAAAGAGATAAGGTGTTTTCAAATCCTGAATGTTACTGGTTCTGCCTTGTCGCCACGTGGGACTTATCTTCAGACCTTTCAGAAATCTACTACACCCCAGGAAAAGAATGTGGTTTTATGGAAGATAGAGACCGGTGATCCTGTTTACCAGCAGTTTCAGAAAAACATGACAAAAGCCACATGGTATAATATATGGGCATTCATATTTAATTTTGCACACATTTTGTGTTGTTGTTGTTGTAACAGTATTCATGAATTTTTTTTAAAGTCACACCAATCAAAAAGTTTTTTTTTTTTTTTGAAGTGTTCAGTCTGGATATTAGTTGAGTCATTTGCAAATGGTGTCTAACTGGGGCACTTAAATTCTTAATTTTGGCATATTCTACCTCTTTTCTATGGTGGCATGTGTATATTTGTTTAGATACTCAACTTGCTTGGAAATCTGCCTCTCAGGCCCTCAATCCGGTTCAGTTCTGATGAAGCTGTTGCATGCCGGCTTGCTACAAATGAAATACAATTTTTTGATGCTGCAGATTTCTCTAAAGGTATTTCGCATCGGCTAAGAATTCCCGGCGTGGCTGCAGTGGAGCTTTCTAAGGCTCCTGGGTCCCATGTGGCAGCATTTGTTCCAGAATCTAAGGTTGGTGTTATTTTCGTTCCTGCAGGTTTCTTATTATGCAAAAGAAACAGCTTGAGAAGTGTGTGGCCTGGTATCACCATGTAAAGGATTAATAATATTGAATATTATTCTTATTATTCTGTTAATACGCTGCACACTTGAAGTTGAACTTCAATCTGTTTCAATTGTGGCAGCAGAGAAACAGATCAAAGTTAATTAAAATGTTATTTGATTGGATATTATCAGAGTATTTCAATAGGTGAAACTTAAGTAAAATCTGAACATTTTGTGTCTAGCACATCCTTTGGGTTTCTTCAATGGAACTCTGTCAAATTTAATTGCAAAAATACTAATTAAAAAAAATCAATCAAGAAGTATCAAAGGTCAATTGATAAGAAGAGCATAGGAGTCGTACTAGGGATGATAGATACTGATAACTGCGAGAAGGTAGCAATGCAGCTTGTGGGAAACTGTCTTCAAGAGCTAGTATGTAGGAAGTGTCCTGCGGTTTGTGGATCTGATAATTCATGTGTTATAAACATGTGGAATGTCAAAACTGGAAAATGATTTACTTACCTCTTGATTGGTAACATATGGATGTACTTCACATTGGAGACTAGCTTATTTACACTTACAATTTATTTGGGTTTGGTTTTCTATGTTGTAGGGTAGTCCAGGTAGTGTCCAGATATATGCCTGTGGAAAAGAGTTGCAGAGCGAACCTCTTGCTCGGCGGAGCTTTTTCCGATGTTCTACAGTGCAGCTAAATTGGAATCGAGGTTCTACAGGACTTCTAGTTGTGGTCCAATCTGATGTCGATAAGACTAACCAGAGTTATTATGGAGAATCAAAGCTGAACTATCTTACAACTGATGGGACCTATGAAGGACTTGTGCCCCTTCGTATGTTCTTGCTTAAAATGTTTGCTTCTTCCTTTTCTTTTCTTGGTCAGGCAGGAGTATAATTCCTTTTGCATCTTTACCATGCACAATTTATTGACTATGCTACATATATTGGCAGGTAAGGAGGGGCCTATTCATGATGTTCAGTGGTCATTTTCTGGAAAAGAGTTTGCTGTAGTTTATGGATGTATCCTTTTGTGCATCTTAAATGGCTCGGTTATGTGTTTAACGCTCGCTTAGTGATTGGGTTTTGATTTTAACTGACTAGATTTGGCAAACGTATTTATGAAGCTCCGAAGTAATGGGATTTGGAGTGATAATTGCATGCACTTTTGGTCTCTTAAGGGAGGTCCTTCACTGGTAGATCTCTAATGCAGTATATACAAATTGTTAAGCAGCTTGTCTCTAATGTTTCTGAGGTTTAAAATCAAGATTTTCACGTCATTTTAATTTCTTGTATGAGTTCTTTGGGCAAATTTGTTATAGGCAATGGTGTTTGATCTAGCTTATGTTATCCAGCTTTGGGTACTAGTGGTACTTTAGAATGCAACCACAATGGGTAATCTTTTGTATACTTTCCCTTATATGTAATGTCAAATGCCCTAAAGGCAGACTTACTGTGATGTGTCTGACGTGTGAAACAAGGATGTGCAGTGTAAAGATCGGGTTAACAAAGGCTTAGCCTTGCACTTTGTTCATGATCAATCCTTTGGCAACTGGTTTCTGTGATGATTGTGCTTCTTCTTGACATAATTTCAGTTATGCCTGCAAGCGCAACATTATTTGACAAGATGTGCAAACCATTACTTGAGCTGGGATCTGGTCCTTACAATACCATTCGATGGAATCCAAAGGGGAAATGTATCCTTTTGTATATAATTTCATACTTTTCTTTCTGTGTAGCGAGTATGATTAACTTAAATCAACTGATCATTTTGCTTTTGGCTAAGCATATTTGTAGCCTTAAGTCTATGATATACAGTTCTGTGTTTGGCTGGCTTCGGTAACTTGCCTGGTGATATGGTACGTATGCATTTTATTTGCTGTATTCTTGCTTATCATAATATCCCAAGTCGTGCTACTTTTGATCTGTGTTTTCTCTAACTATGATATCTGTGGTCTTTATATTTCTTCTCTTTTGGCCAATGTCTTTCAACAACATAGTGTTTTTTTTTTCCTTTTTTTTAAATCCTAATGTTGACTTACTAGGTATAAGCGTTGTCAAGATGTGCACCAACTCATTGTGCTTTATACCAAATGACAAAAATGCATCAAACCCTTTCGGGTGAGGCACATTTGTTTAGGTGCACGCTTGGTGTGCCTAGGCATGCTTTCAAAAGACACTTAAGTGCAAAAAAGGCTTGCATGATTAAAGTTGTTTTTAGTTTCTTTTATTTTTAAAGTTTTTTCATTAATTGTACTTTTAATTTGATAGTAAAAAAGGGATAATATCAAAAACTCTATTTCTTAATGTTTGCGTATTCAAAAAAAAAAAAAAAACGTGGGATCATCTGGAAATCATGTATATCTGCCAACAAAAGAAAAAGGAAACTTTGCATATTTTGTAGGATAAACCTTCCCACTCTTTAGAGTTTATTATCAGAACCATATATCTTAAGCATATTTTAAATGTACACAAACAAACACCTATACATATTGTGCCTTGTTTCACTGAGGGTTTACGGTTGCAGGCAATATTTCACTTTTTATGCGCCTTGCATTGCAGGCAATATAAGGATTCTAGTGACTCACGTGTGGCTTGCACCCTAGACAACAGTGCTAAGTATTTAACTGTAGGGGAGTCAAGTCTGGTATTTGGACGGTTCATGGATTTGTTTCGTAGGAGTCAGTTGACCCTTTGTGTTGGAGGGCAATCTTGTGTCCTTAGCTCATATCTACTTTGTCAGATTGATAATTTGGGTCCTCTTGGGAATAACTGTTATTTCTATACTCCACCTTTTTTTGGGCTTGGATAGAGATTCCGTCTTTTATTTTTCCTTTTTTCGTATCCTAACTTGGAGGAGAATTGTTTTGGTTTCAGTTTTTTTTCATGTTTCTTCATTAGGCCTCTCCTCAATGAATCTCCTTGTGTCCCTTGTTCTTAAGGCAGCAAATTAACGTTTGGTTTTACACTTCAGGCATTCTGGGACTTTGTAGAGAAAAAGCAGCTTGGAACAACTAGGGCTGAATGCTCGGTAACAAGTGAGTGGTCTGCTGATGGATGCTATTTCATGACTGCCACAACAGCTCCAAGACTCCAAGTTGACAATTGGTATGCTGTTTGTTGAATTTTTTTTTTTTTTTATGATGACGATTTAATTTGGTTCAGAGGAGTTCTGCAATTTACATGTCACTTTACTCTTTACGTCAACCAAACATGTTCTAACCATATTTCTATGCGGAAAAGAAATATGCCTCTATGGTGTCGATATCATATTTACTACTTGACCATATTCAAGGCTAACCATTGTTTTCCAGAGAGTTCATTTACGAACTACTGATTCTGTTGTTATTGAAGCATTAAAATTTTTCACTATAATGGATCGTTGTTCTTTAAGAAGATGTTTGACAAGTTGTTCCAGGTGAGTATTGTGATTATTTAGTGCCGGTTTCACGAAGTGGTTCACGTGCAGTTTTCTTTAGTCCTCTTTTTTATTGTTCATGTAGGCTGATTGGAAGCCAGAGTCGCCAGATAAGTTTGGTGAAATTGCAGAACTTATTAAGTCTGTTGATTCGATGAAGGTTGAAGAAACAAAACCACAAGGTTCTATTTCTTCTGTATTTCAAACACATCTTGATTATCAAAGTCCTATGTTGCTTTGATTCTTCATTTTTCTTGACGTACTCATGTCCGACACTCGTGTCCGATCCATTTCCCGACATGGTTATGATGATATGACTCTCCAAATAGATGGAAAATTTTAGGAAAAAAAAATGAACATACTTATGTTAGATTCATACCCATATCCGACACTCACAACTAAGCCCGAGTAACATAGTCAAAGTCTCATTTCTAGATGTTGTGATTCATTGGACATTGTTAATCATTTTCCAGGACAAGGGTCAACCTCCAAGAAACCTGTATCTGCCAACCCTCCTGCACCGAAACCTGCTGCGTATCGCCCTCCGCATGCTAAGAATGCAGCTGCCGTTCAGGCAGAGGTAATCTCCGGAAACTATTGGGGATATCTTACGGTGCTGATTTGAATGAAATGCAACTTCTATCATTAAACACCTCCTGACTATCTTAACCATCGTGTGATTGCAGTTGTTTGGAGGGAGCACTACAGGGTGAGTTAGCTTTGTTTATAATTTTGTTTCAAAGCGATACAGTTTTTTATTTTTGTAATGCTGACAAGTGTGCTGTGTCGATATAGTGAAATGAGCAAGAATGCACTCAGAAACAAGAAGAAGAGAGAGAAACAAAAGGAGAAAAAGGCGGCCGAGGCAGCTAATGCTGCTGATGTTACATGATAAAGGTGCATTTTTTCCCCTCAAGGAAATATCATTTAAACCTGGAGACCTTTCAGTCACAACTCACCATCTTGATCCGCAATATTCATTTGTTTTGCATGATATTGGGCTTTGCTTACCTTCAAATGGTTTTTTCATTTTTCTTAGGAAAGAGGGAGCTGAGAAGGGAGATTGAGGAACTAAAAAATTTGAGCTGACAAGAGTATAAATACATATATAAGCTTGGATTTCTACCTGTTGTTGTGTATGATCTTTCCTCTGTAGTTGACTTAGAGCTTATTGTACTTGGATTTTAATGAGTGTCGGATGCGGGAATTTGTGCAATATAGATTTGCTCAATTTTTTAAAAAAATATTTTTATACTTTTTTTTTTTTATTGATCATAGTCATATACGGATATCAATAAAGGTATTTCTCTAAGGTATTTCAAAGAAAGGGAAGAGACAAAAAGGCGACGCTTATATCCATATCTATATAATGGATAATACTAAGTGCCATTTAGCTTAGATACTATAAATCATGCTTGAACGGCACTGTCGAACTGCCCCGAACTTTGTATGCATAGTTAATGTTGTAGAAGCTTTGTAAAACTGTGAATTGAGATATTGTCTAAATACCAACAGAAGTTTTATTCGATTATTCTATAAAAAATTATATTAATTTATCAACAATTATTTTAGGGAAAGACATTTTTCTCAAGCTTATAAAAAAATGGCTTTTTATAGAATTTTTTGTTACTAATTCTGCCTAAAAAAGTTTTGAAACTTTGTTGAATTTTTTAAAGCAAATTAAACCTTATATATATATATATATATATATATATATAGAGAGAGAGAGAGAGAGAGAGAGAGAGAGAGAGGCATCAAAATCATTTTTATTTCTTGTTTCATTTTCTAATTTTCTGACAATTGCTTCAATTGTTGCATTTGATTTTGGGTTGAGGTCCATATGATGATATAATAAACATGGAAGAACAGAATAAAATAGCTAACCATAAACACACAAAACCAAATTCAGATTCTTCGTGAGAAAAAGAAAAACAGTTTCTTCTTCTCAATTAAATAATCAAAACCAAACACGAGGTGTTGTTTTCTCACAAGCATGGAAGCCTATCAAGTGGAGATGAGAAGATTATTTATTACTACACAATTGTTCTCGACATTCAGACAGAAACCGGCAAGTTTGTATCAGGCCCTGAAAACGAACGCCAACGCTCGACAAGGATGTGGGATTATGCATGGTGCAGAAGCCAGGGCACTACAAACCATAAAAGTAGAGGTGGTAAAATGTATTCGAACTCAAAAATTTATTTAAAAAATTTTGAGTCTAAATCTGAATAAAATTTAAAAACTTGTCGGAAAAAATTTGAGCCCGAACCTTAATCAAACCCGATTTGATAAAAATATCAATAGCTTGAACCTAAGAAAATGCGAACCCGAAATGACCCGAACTCAAAAGAACCCGACCACGAATTTGAATTTAATATTACAAATAAATATGAAAAAATTATAATTAAATTTTTTTAAAAAAAATCAAAAACTTTAATCATGAATTTTATTTTAATATTCTTTTAATAATTTAATTCAATATTAAAAACTTAATTTATATTTTAAATATGATTAAACTTGATCATGCGTTGGATTAGGCCGTGAATCAAATTTTTTTAAAATCTCAAGTCCAGGTCCTTATCTAAAGTGTCCAAACCTGTCAATTTAAGTCAAAGTTACTGTTTATTACATTAAAGAATATTTTTTTTAATATTATATATTTTATAATTACATTTGAATAAAAATATTAATTTATATTCTGAGCTAGGTCGGGCTAGTTTGATATAAAAATATGAAAACCTACGCCCAGACCCGATTAGGTCGAATTTGTAGTCCGACCATTGAACATGTCTATATATATGATAAAATATTAATTTATTAAAAAGTAAATCATATCATCAGCTTTAAAAATATTATCAATAATGTATATTATCCATTTATCATTTTTTTAATTTATTAGTTAAACTCGTTAAATATTGAGAGTTTGTGTATGTTAATAGTATAATTTTAAATACTTTTTTGAATATTATTCTTATTTTATTATTATTAATGATAATTAGAATATGATAATAGTATAGCAAAGTAATAAGATAAATTAAAAAATATGAAAGTCATAACAGATAATACTATATAAAAATGAATTAAATATTAAATATTAATATCATATATGATTTAATTAAATATTAAAAATTTAATTTATATTTTATATATGATTAAACTTGCTCATGAGTCAGACCGAGTTACAGTTCAAACTTTTTTTAATCCCAAGCCTAGCCTTTTATTTAACATGTCCAAACCCGTTTATTTAAGCCAGAATTACTGTTTATCATATTAAAATTTTTTTATTAATATTTTATATTTTATAATTAACTTTAAATAAAATATATATTATTTTAATTTAGAATCACAGTTCTAACTGAGCTGAGCTAATTTAAGATAAAAAAATAAGAACCCAAGCCTAATCCCAATTAGGTCAAGTGGATAGCTTGACCTTTGAGTAGGCTTATATATGATAAAATAATAATTTATCAAAAGGTAAATTATATCATGAGATTTAAAAATGTTGTTGATAAGTATATTATTAATTTATCATATTTTTTTAAATTTAATTAGTTAAATTCATTAACTATTGAAAGTTTATATATTTTAGTTTTAAAATTTTAAATACTTCTTTGAATATTATTATTATTATTATTATTATTTCAAGTAAAGATAATTAAAGTCTGATAATAGTATAACAAAATAATAAGATAAATTAAAAAATATGAAAGTCATAATAGATAATACCATATAAAAAATAATTAAATATTAAATATTAAATATTAAATATTAATACCATATATAATTTAATTAAATATTAAAAATTTAATTTATATTTTATATGTGATTAAATCTGCTCATGGATTGGGCTGAGTCACACTTGAATTTTTTAAAATCCCAAACTCAGACCGTTATTTAATTTGCTTAGATCGGCCTGTTCAAATTAGAATTATTGTTCATTATATTAAATTTTTTTATTAATATTTATATATTTTACAATTAAATTAAAATAAAATATATGTTATTTTAATTTAAAATCACTATTTCGATTTGGGTCGGGCTAGTTTGAAACAAAAATATGAGAACCCGAGCCCAGGTCCAATTGGGCCGAATGGGTAACCTGATCCTTGAACAGTTCTATATTTGATAAAATAATACTTTATCAAAAAGTAAATTATATAATGAGTTTTGAAAGTATTTTTAATAAAGTATATCATCAATTTATAATTTTTTTAAAAAAATTTAATTAGTTAAACTTATTAAATTTGAGAGTTTATGCATGTTAGTAGTAAAATTTTAAATACTTTTTTGAGTATTATTATCATTATTATTATTATTATTATTTCAAGTAATGATAATTAGAGTATAATAATAACATAATAAAGTAATAAGATAAATTAAAAAAATATGAAAGCCATAATAGGTAATACTATATTAAAGATAGAAAAATCACATGTTAGACTAGTAACTAGACCTAGCATGAGTCAGATACTTGCCTAACACAACAGGCTCGGTACTATCGGGTCTAAGTCTTAGATTTTAAGTTTCAAGAACGCTCGATTTGAAATAATATTTTTTAAATAAAATAATATATTTTATTTAAATTTAATTATAAAATATGTAAATATTAATATAAAAATAACTTATTAATATTATGAATAATGATTTGTATTTAAATGGGTTGCCCAGGCCAAATTTGGCCCTGAGCTTAAAATTCAAAATTCTTTGGGACCGTGATTGAGTCTATAGAACCAAACTAAAATTTTTTCGAGCAAGACTGAACCAAATTCAGGCCCAGGCTTAAGATTCAAATTTACGTAAAAATGATTATATTTAACATAAAATAAAAAATGATATAAAATATATTCAAACCTGAACTCGACCTGAACCTGAATAGGCTCAAACCTGAATATATCCAAACATGAATTGATCCAAAAGAACTCAAATTCAAATAAGTCCAAATCTAAAAAAAACTTAAACCCAAAATAATCTGTCCTGAACTTATCTATAAACCCGCTCAATTACCGTCTCTACGTCGGAGTAGGTCGTTTGGCAAGAGCAAATGCACAACCGCTGCAAACCCCCAGGTAGTGGCAATGCCTCCCGCGTCCCATGTTTTGCATGAAAACTTCAGGGCAAAAGCAAAATGATAACTTCCATGGCTCATACGTTCTTTGGTACATCCCTGCTAAGCTAGCAAACAATCCAACAACTGCACAAATTGCCGCAAATGGTACCATTATTTTAGTCAAAAGTGACTAGGGGTTGTTCCGGTGGATATGGAAATCAGGGCAAAGATTACACCACCATTCATTCCAAGGAATGGAGTAAACCATGTTTCAGCATCTCTGGCACGCTCCAGGTTGTCCTTGAACGAAATTACATTATTACGAGTAGGATCAGTCAGAGTTGGCACAACTGCATTGCGGCTGAATGGATGTGAAGTACCACTGCCACCATTTTTAGGATAGGCATCCCGTTAATAGGTGTTTAGAGATACCACTTAAGATTATTTAATTATTATTTTAGGTTTAATATATTTATTTTAATAAATTCAAAGAAAAATGCATCAACTGTATTTTTTTATAAATATCACTTTAATCGATATCATATTATGGTGGTTAACTTTCGATAAACATAATAGTGTAGCTTGGCTGAGCCTCTATTTTCTCCTAAAAATTGAGGTGATAAATGGTGTACAAGCAGCAGAAGCAAAGACAGCGGTGATCCAGGGAATGAGGTAATTATGAGGAAGGAAACTGCACGTGGCAGCTACGAATGCATAGGCAGTGGCCAAACTCGCAATCCCTGCCATGATTCGCCTAACATTTCCTGGGCTACGATGATGGTAGCCTAATGGTAAGGTCTCTTGGTGGTCAATTGTGTTAATCAGGAGTCCGAGTAAGCTAGAAAAGACACCAACAAAGACGCAACAAAGAGTGAATATCTGAGCAAACCTGATGATGATGAGAAGGGGTTGGCGTTAGTGGGAATTGTGAGCACGGCAGAAATCATTTGGCCTGTTAACTGAATCCATATCTCAAAGAGTCTCGATGATGATCGCCTTGGGCAGCAACTTGGCCTCGGTTTTGAAGCAGCCGAAGAAGGTCGTCCAATAGGATCAGTTGGAGACTCCTGGATTGTAATATGGATATTGTTAACGGAACAGCTAAATGGGACATTATCATTGTCAACAATATCACGTAAAAGAGGCCTCTGCCAACCAGGGATTAACTGATATAGTGATCTAACAGCAGGTGTCGGAACCGATATTGCTCTCAAACATGCACTTTTAAGAGCCCGAGGATGGTTTTGATGCTGTTCTATAACGAGATCAAGCTCAGAATCAGCCAGGGAGTGTGGCAAGGAGGCCATAATCAAAACAACAAAAAAAAAAAAAAAGAAAAAGAAAAAGAAGAAGATAGAATTGTGTCGGTTGAAGTATAAATAGTTAAAAGTTAGACGACAATTTAATCCCTACAACTTTTCCTCTTTCAAAGACTCATACCGAAGCGGCTGGCCGGCGCCAGAAGAATGTAAAAGAGACGGTATTTACAAGAATAACAAGGCGGATTGAAGAGAGTCCCCAGAAAAAATTGCCTTCTAGTTCGGATAAATTAGCTATATCTATAATTCTCCCTTTTTTTTAAAATAATTATTTTATCCATCGATGCGAGAATAAAAATACTCGTGAAGTTTATAAGACAACATCTGTTTATTTATTTATTTATTTATTTTAAAATATACTTTATGAGATACATGTTATCCCTTAACGTCACCGATATTTTTTTTCCTATCTTGATATTTTGGCTAATTGTCATTTTTTTTAATATCTACGTTTTCATTTTCCTTGTTACTTTTGGCCAATATGAGAGTTCTTGGATTTACTTAGGTACCTTTTTTAGGAGATTTGGATTTATTAAAATAATAAAAAAATTAATAATAATTAGTACCTATAAGCTTTCGTTAAAGATTATTTTATTAATACTTAAACCTTTTATATTATGTCATGTTCATGTTATTTTATTACGTTATAATCGTATTTAAAGCATTATATATTCATATAAAATTTGATACACTAATAATCCGTTTTATAAATTTTAATACATTCATGTATTCGTATTATTTTCATATTAATTATATATCATGTTATATTTAAATTATTTTTGCATTTAAAGTTATCAAATTTTTATTATAACCCTTGTTTTAGTTTTTATGCTCACTTGTGCAAAATGACAGCGAGAGATATCCAAACATATCGATAACTTCCATACGACTTTCAAGGAATATCATTGTTTTTATGTACTTATTATTATTATTATTATTATGCATATATTTTGTGCGTTTGTGAACAATATTTTTGGTAAAATAATGCACATTCCGAATATTTTAGTTAAATAATGAATATGTCACTAACCATAGTTTGGTATCTATTATAATATTTTATTAGTTAGTAATTGAGTTTCTCTTTGTTTCACAAAAAAAAAAGACTAAAAACAAATAAAAAATGATAAAAATTAAGACCAAAACCATATGCACCAGCCATGAACTTATTTCTTTTATGTTCAATTAATTTTATTTCAAGATTTTCTATTTTACTTCATCAGCACATTCTTAAAAACATTAATTAGTAAAAGTAAAAAAAAAAAGGAAATTATGCTCAAATTACATATATAAAATCAATTATGAAAATTTAATTTGAAATGAACAGAAAATCTAAGCTATAAATATAAATACATTTACATATATATATA
>JBBYHO010000022.1:6660861-6672424 GCA_038382025.1 Adansonia gregorii | reverse complement strand
ATATATATATAAAAGAAATAACATGTTAATAGTTTTGGCTTATGCGTTAGAAATCTCAAATTCAATGATTTCAAGCAACAAATTATATACAAAGATCAGGTTTTTCTAATTACATATTTTAAGATTACTTGCTATAATATTAAGCCATTAATTTTTTTTTAATATTCCATTGAAACTTATAACATTAACTATCAATCATAACATTTAATATAGAAAATATTATTATCCGTTTTATATTAAATACAATAATTAATAGTTAATTTCATAAAATTTTAAGATAAATCTATACATATACATATGTTTAAATGTTTGAAGTAAAACTAACTATTCAATTCAAGGGTGTTATTGTAACTTAAGCTAGTCATATTTATATAATGTGCTACGAAGTTGCAGAGCTAAAAAGAAAGATGGTGCCAACGAGTGCGGGGAAATGTAATGTATGTTCTTCTTCTTCTTCTTCTTCTTCTTCTCGAACATCCAATAAAATCTTCCCCACGAACATTCAAACAACAGTGGCGAAATGCAATGTGTATTTGGCTTTCATCGCAGCCATCGTCATGAACTTTCTTTCCCAAGAAAACGTGAAAGGGAATTCAATGCCAGTCATCTTCAAGGGACATGCGTCGGCCTTTCACACCTTCGTAATATCCGTTGTCTTTACATTCACCGGTACTTTTACGGCTTTGATGATCGGAGACGACGACTCCAAGTATTACCGTTGCCAGGTTTTGTAGCCGCTATTCCATGCTTGCGGTGGCTTCTGCTTTCTCGATTCTGGCCTATGTAGTATTTCTAGCAGACCCTTTCAGATGCCCATCATTTGTTCAAGGCTTCAAGCTACATGGCTAGTACTGCAAGACATATATATATATATATATACACACACACACACACACATATATTTGCATGTTTGATCTTCAATATTAATTGAACTTCCACCATTTCTGATCATAATATATATGTTAATTGATTAATAAATAGTTTAATTTATGCTGTTGAAACCTTATTTTAATTTGTTACATAATCAAAAGCTTAACTCAGTTAGTCTATACAATCATGCTTAAGAATGGTATTCAATACATTTTATGATTTGAATCCTATTATCTGATACCATTTTTCTTATCTTCAAACTACTATTCTTTCAATTAATTTGCTCAAGGAACATGACTAGTGGAAGACATAAGTAATTGAACCTTTTTTCCTGTTGAAGCCTTGAACTTTTATAAATAATTAACTGCATTGAAATCACATCATTTATTATTATTATTATTATTATTATTATTATTTATAAATAATTTCTAATGTCAATTTAAAAACTCTGTAAAGTTTAATTATTAATAACCAAATTGAAAATTACATTCAAACAAAAGCAGAGGAAATGCCGAGGCATTGCAGCCGTCTGAAACTGAAGCTTGAATTGAAGAGTTGGATTAATTGTTTGAACTCTTGCAAGAGTTAATGAAGTGGTCGCATAGTTGAATTTAAGTATTTTAATTATTTTATTAAAATCGAATTTAATATATAAAATTAAACTCAATTCGAATTTCAACTCGAGATTTTTAATAAGTTGAGATTGAATATTGTTTATTATTAAAGATTATATTTTATGGCCTAGAAGGTGGGAGTGTCTCCAATATTCAATCTTACTATTTCAGAATTTACCTTTGTATTTTAGCCATATTTATCAATTTTAGAATATTTTTTAGCTGCCTTTCACTATCTCAACCAAAAGCCTTATGGAAAAGTGACGAGTTGGAAATGCTCGTTTAATCTTTAATACTTGACCCTATTAGATTCCCATCAGTGCAATAAAATATCCCCTCGTAACCTAGTGTTTTGGGGGGGAGCAAAGAGGTCGGATAGATATTAGACTTATGGTGTTTCGTATTTTTTATATCAATTATGTAAAAAATAAAAGTAATATAAATTATTAAATATTAGAATCTTTTTATACTCTCTTTACGAGCGTTTAAAAAATTTAAATAGACAAATTTTTATTAAATATGAGTAATTATTTTTTAATTAAAAAATATTTATAAAAATAAATTAAAAGATCAAAACAACACTCAGTAGCTCTGTTTACTACAAAGGCAGAATACATTATAACTGCTATAGTAAACCAAGCTATTTGGCTGAGAGATCTACCAGCGGATTTAAATCTAGTTCACAAAGAAGCAACAGAGATAAATAGTGATAACTAATCTGTTATTGCAAGTGCGAAGAACTCAGTCTAATGGAAAAAAATGAAGCCACATTGCTATTCTGAAAATTTGTTGGCTGACATTTTAACCAAGCCTCTGGCTAAAACCATATTTGAACATCTAGGGATGCCGATTGATGTTAGCAACAAAGTGGCCAATTAGGAGTGTTGATGAAATCGGCCGACAATGTCGCTAGCTTAGATACCTTAGGGTGACGGTTTTTTTTAATCATGTGAACTTATTACAGAGTTGACAATGTTAATTGGATGATTTTTGTGGAAGTAACTTTGACTTGAATGCATTTAAGGTGGTTGATATTTAGTAAGACCTTTGACACACAATGTTAACGTTATGAATATCAAGAAATACTTGACATTTTGCAAAACCCTCTTCTCTTTTACTCTGTTTCTTTTGAACGTTATGAATATCAAGAAAACAACCAACACTGAAAAAGCTTTACTCCCATAGTAGGTTAGTCCGTGTCAAACCGGATTAGTCAGGATCTAGTGGACTTCCAAATACTGAGATTTGGCCAAAAAAAGAAAGAAAGATTATATTTTATATGTATATTTAAATATGTGTTAAATGAATACTTAAAAAAATAAAAAGTTCTAATAATACAAGATGTTCGTGAATTGTGATACTATAAGATGGTCCGAAACTTTAATTATAGAACATCTTCATGTACCTATTTCGACGTATTGGTTAAGATCTATCGCGACTGCTGAAGAAGGGGAGTTAATCGAGATCCAACATTCAATATTATCATATTATGACTTTCGAGAACTTCTTTGCAAGTGAAAATTATAAATAATTTAGTTTCCATTGTTTGCTTTCGAATGGGATCTTATCTTTTCTTCCATATGCAAGCATGATATTGTTAGTTGAACTCCTTTCGATGATAGAAACTTATAATCAATGGAAATATAGGCACGATTGGTCGGGATCTTGACTCTGCATTTCATCCAATCGTAGCTGTTATCAAGGGTAAGGCTAAGCTTTTGCACAGTCCTGTGTTAGAATTCGGGATTAAATGACAGCTCTTATACTCGGAAATGATGTTGAATTGCTTTTTTTCTTTTCTTTGCTCATAGCTGATTTTATTTGAACTTAAATTGTTAGGCTCTGCTTTTGCAATTTATTTTCGCCTATGTTACACATTGATTTTGTCAATCAAAATTATTGATAGGACTTGTATATTTGTACATTATCTAACACTTCAATTTCATATCGAAAAATTTCAAAGATTCATTATAATATATATATATATATATATATAGAGAGAGAGAGAGAGAGAGAGAGAGAGAGAGAGACTTAAATTAATATTTGTGAAGCACTTTGTATTGGATAAAATAGTAAAACTTTCAAATCAAAGCGGACAATACTAAGCAAATGACGTGTTTGTCGTTAAGAACCTCTCAAGTAGATAAAAAAAACTCAAAAAATTTTAAATATACTCACGTCAAACACACACTTGTATGTTATAGTTACTTCCAAATTCAAATAACATAGTGGACTGAAATCCTACGAAGGATATACCGTCAAAAACTAGTGTTCAGATAGTTATTTTACCATCTATAGATGTATTTTGAAGCTTGTAATTTAGGCTTCAGAGACCTTGTTATGGGAACTTCCTCAATCTTTCTGATTATTTGGTTTCGTATATAGTTTGGTATAAATTTAGATCAACTCAGCTTAAAAGACATTGTTCCCAAGAACATTTTCTCTTCCGGTTGGATCACTTGTCTCTCTGCTAATTTCTTGTTTTATTGGCAAATGTTAAGATCATTCTCGTTTACAAAACAAATAGGTCCACGGGAATGTGGCAAGGAATATTGAAATTCATGAAAATTTGGTTATGTTCATATTTTTTGTCTATTATAATCGTACTTAAAGTATTTTATTTTTAATATAAATATTAATACATTAATATTTCGTATCATATATTTTGAGATATTTGTATATTCTATTATATTTTAATTATTTATTTCATATTATATTTATATATTATATTTATGTAATCACATTTAATATTTACCTGGTCTTTAGCTCAAACATAATGCTGTCTTTGGATTGCTATGCCATGTCCATGTGATTTAAAATCCTATAATACCCAAAATAGCATTGCAGTGAAAACATTCAAAATAACATAAACATCTTAGAATGTAGATTAATCAAATTGAGAATAAACAATAGAGAAATTTAAAATCAAAATAATTTTGAAAGTCAGCCATTAATGTACAAGTAGTAATTACAATCACAACCAAATTAAGTCTCAACATGTATAGAACACAACAATAAAAAAACCAGCATTCTCTCTGAATAAAAAAAAAAAAAAAGGAAGCATATAACTCGAGAAAATCCAACATAGGATTTGAACTAAAAAGGATTCAATGTACTTGCCATTGGAGACAATGCCGCAACTGGCAGTCCGCATACATCGTTTCTTCATTTATGGAGTCTTCAACTCGACAAAAGCACAACATCGTAACCAGCGAAGACAAAGGAAAGAAAAACATGGTATCTGCATTGTTCTGCAAAATGAAGGAGGTAGTCCTATTCTAAACACATCTGACACCAAGCAATTAAAACTTGAAAATTTAACTTTAAATTCCCGAGTTCAGATCCTGCAATGGGAGGACTACGATTATGGGACAGGAGAGAGTTACTTCCTTAGCTGAAGGCCTAGTGAATCTCCAATATGCAAGGGCAATTTGAAGGAAGAAACACATAATTACAACTGATTCTCATTTGGTCTTAGCTATAACACAAGCCAACTAACTAACCTAGAAACTCCACTGATATTGGATGCCAGCTTAAACTGTCTTCAACGTAACAAAAAGGATATGGTTAGATCGGATTTATATCCTCTCCTGATTCTCACTAATGTTGGTCCAAGTTGAGGCTCCTCTCCTCATATGACACTGAGAAACTTTTTGAATTCGTCTTTAACAGTGTTATTTGGCCAATCTTGTTGGTTCCACCAATCTTCTGTGCACTGAATTGTTCTCAGTTTGGATGCATTTTTAATTGTATGGTGTAAATTTCTTATCTTCATGCATGGCTTGATCAATACTGTCTCCAAGGAGGGCCATTGCAAAGAGACATGAGAAATGGAGCATAATTCTGGCAAGTCACGAAGCTGCAAATTCTTCAACTTAGGAAAGGCGTGGGATTCAACTATACTGCCATCTTCGATAATCTCTTTCAAGATGCAGCAGTCCTCCACCTGCAGCTTTTCTAACTGACAGAGTCGTATGATCATCCCCGGTGAAAAAAGCACTTGTATGTTTTTGCATCCTTTTAATGAGAGAGTTGTGAGGCTACAGAGGCTTTTAGATTCTATCGAGCCCTGCCAGATACTTTTCAATTTTGGGAGATTGTATATGTGTAGGCTTTTCAAGCGTTCAAATTCAACACCTGTGCTGTCATTGTCTTGAAATCCGATACCTGTTCCGTCTCTGTCTATGATGTTTTCCATCTCATTACATTCCTCAATGAGACATGCTTCCACACCTTGTAAGTTATCAGCACGGAAAACTGATAAACTGGTTGCAGTTTGGTGACCGATCAGTTCGAAAGCTTTGGCTTCCTTAAGAACCTGTGAAATAGCATCAGGACATTCGTCTCCTGCAGAAAAGTTCAGGTGCTTTTCTGCTGTGCATTCGAAGACTCTAAATTCAGATGCAGAACTGTTTCTCCGGCAACCAACAACGATGCTAAATGATCTGAAGCCATTGCCTGCTGAAGGCACATAGTTTCCTTTCCACGATTTGCTATTCTGGATGAAAGCTTTGAAAGACTCCATCTCGGGGAAGAAGAAACAAAGAGTAGTTAACTCTTCCAACTCCGAAATTTCACAAGCGATTTCAGCTGCATTTTGATATCTGCTGCTGTTATAGCTCACACCAATGCTCAGTTCCTCTAACTTAGAAAGCCTTTCAATCACATTCGAAGGAATCATTGGCTTCAGTTCTTCAACATGGTTGTGGTTGCCAACATCTTCTGTGAATGAAACTCTCAAACATTTTAGATTAGCCAATTGTCCAATCTCAATGGGCAGACTATAGAGACCGGTGTGATGTATATCAAGGATTTCAAGACTCTGGAGATCTCCTATCTCAGAAGGAAGCTGAACTAACTGACTACAGTTGTTCAAAAAGAGCCCTTTCAGATTTATTAAGCTGCAGATAGATGATGGAAGTGCAGTGATACTTGTTTCATGCAAGTTCAGTACTTGAAGGCCACACATATAGCCGAAGAATTCCCCTGGAAATTCAGCCAAGCTACTTTCCTGAAGTAAGAGTGTTAAGATCCCACAACATTGGGGTCTTTTTGGTAGAGTGGATAGGCGAAACCGAATAAGTGAGACTCTCCTTGCACGTTCCCACTCTTCTTCTATAATGTTTTCATCTTCTGTAACAAGAAAATTGAAATTCTCTTCAAGATTTGCAATCCTTAAGGCCACCCGTTGAAAATACTCATACATCTTGAAATGCCCCCATTTTCTTCCCTTTTCCAGTAAGCACTTCCTAACAAATTCATCTAATATTGTATGCCCCCTGTCACGTGTCTTCGGAAGCTTTCTTTGGCCTGGCAAGAACCGCTCCGCTCTCCAACAATCGATTATATGGTCCCGAAAAATTTCATATCCAGCAGGAAAAACTGCCCAATACAGCAAACAAGGCTTCATGTCTTCCGATAGCTTTTCATAGACAATTTTAAAAGCCTTGTAAACTTCTTCCAGTTGTTCTTGCAGTTCCATTGTCGGTGACCTTAACTGGTCCAACATATCGCGCCATATTGCAGGGTCTTTCACCTTTGCCAATCGATTGCCTATTAACTTGATCATGTGTGGCATGCCACCACATTCATTGATGATGTGTTTTGCGACCAGCTTGATATCCCGATCACTCTTAAGATCAGATCCAACTACTTTCCAAAAAAAGTTCCCAGCATCCTCGTCAGACAATCTCTGCACATTCATCTCTTCATCTGTGTCACCGCAGATATTGTTGTTTTTGTATCTGCACGAAAACACCACCTTTCCATGCTCATGTTCATCATGAATACCAGCTTCTCTAAGATTAATCTCCGAGAAGACGTCATCGAGAAACAATACATAGCTCTTGTCCTTTAGCTCTTCGGATATCATGTTTGCTCTTTGATCAGCACCATAGATTCCATCCACTCGCATATCTAAACGCTTCCAAATTACATCTTGTATGTCTCTTATTCTGCCTTCTGCTGTGACGGTCACCCAAAAGATAATGTCGAATTTACCTGATGCACCGACCCTGTCATGCAAAATTTCCATTATTGTGGTCTTCCCCACTCCTGGAGGTCCCCATATGCAGATTCTTTTCAAGTTCTCATCCTCTAGCCACTCCACCAGTGTTTCTACACGGGAATCAAATGATGGCACATCACTTGTTTTCCGAGCATGCTTCTCTATGACAGGAACTGGTGGTGCCGGTGGCTTGTCATGCATTATAGTTATTTGGCCTAACTGATTCCTTAGTTCAACTACCTCTGCCGTCTTCTTCACAACATGCTTGCCTAGCTTTAGCAAACTAGGAAATGGACATAGTCCGCACAAATATGCGCTGGTGTTTTTGTAGTCATCCTTTAGTTTTTCAATCTCCAGTTTCATCTCTTCCACATCGTTGAGCCAGGTTTCACATCTGTTTGTCTTTTCTTTCGTTAATTTGTTCCTCTCCAGCTTCGTTTTAACATCTGCATCTTCATCACGCAGATATGATTCCTCCTTCTCGAGCTTGGCAATATTCTTTTTTATATCCTTCACGTACCCATATTTGCGCCTCAAACAGTTGAATATACCCTTCCCGCCTTCAACTCCAGGTGCAACCAGTGAACCAGCTGCTTGGGCAGCTGCTTGCGCTGCCAGTGCTTCCATCCTGTCAATGTCGTTTTTGGAGAAGAAAATTGTTATAACTTAAACCATGTTTCGTTATGAAGCAATAGCATATATATATATATATATATATATAGATTGTATTCTCTTAATCTTAAGGACACAAAAATTGTCAGTTGCAACTGCATATCACTGCACCAATATGATCTAAAACATTATTAACCTACCAATTGAGGCATTGAACATCGTTAATAAACAAATAGTTCTTACTTTAATCGATTGCCTTTGATAATAATATCATAAATTTTGGTTTTAACCAGAAAAAGATAATCTCTGAAACTAGAAAAAAAAAGTCTAGCGCAATAACAAACTTCATCCACCTTTTTTCTTTATGTTAAGATAAATATCACCCTCCTAAATATCCTAGGTACAGCAAATGCAAAACGGAGCTTATGACCTTGGCTGAGGCAATGGGGGAATAAAGGAGCCTGCAGACTGCTTATTTCTTATTGAATTCAAGCTTTTATCATGTAACATTGGCCACAGTACTTGTTCGAAAACTAATTCTTTCTTTCTTTCCTTCTTTTTCACTTTTTGACTAGTATTAGCCTATAATTCTGTCAAGTATATATTGGTTGTCAAGTTCAACATTTCAGTTTCAGGACATCTAGAATGAAGACCCATACTCAACCTAAGAGGTAGTCCGCTCAGACTCGAAAGATCTCAAAGGTTTTGTCTCACAAAAGATACATCACAAGTACAGGTATTCTCAGAATTTCCCAATATGGATTGGCGCATTACAAGCTCCCCGTAACATGAAACATCAGGATTCCAGAGGTGATTCCTGCTAACATTACAGTACATCTAGCATAAAAAATAAGTCATCCCATGGAGTTTCTAGACTCCAATGTTAGTGGTTAGAATAAGAAGAACATTACTCTTCTTTTCAACTGCTAAATGTTGCATTATTTTCCAACAATTATGATCACTTTGGTTAAAATTAAAATTTAAAAAAATTACCCCATTTTTTTTATTTCATAGCGGAGCTTCTGCACAGAGTCAGCCCTAACTCTTAATTACCAGAGTCAACCTTTCCTATCACCCAATAACAACGATAAACTTGAACTGCATAACCTTATCCAACTTTCAACATTAACTTGCACGTATAAAATCTTTGCAAAAATCTGACAAACTTCCCAAGCATGAACAAGTTACATGCAATTTACACTTTTTTTTTTCTTTTACAGTTTTCAACTTTCAATAAAATCTATCCATTGATTACCAGAATGATCTTGGATTCTAAAAACCACCTGACCCATTCAAATGAAAAAGGCAAAAAAAACAAAACAAAACAACTAATTTGTGATTACCCAACTTCCAAGTTCCAAGCAATAACAAGATTATGACATTGTAGCTCATTTACAGCAACTCAACAAAGCTCAGACAAGAACGAAAAAGCAGGGCATACCTGTAAGTTTAAGTTTGCTTAGTTCGGTTGAGTTCTGTCTGAAAACTGGGTGGGATGACTTATTCTGGTTCCTGGTTGGGTTGTTCCTGTTTGAGATCTCTGTCTTTCTTCCTGGAAGTTGACCTGAGACAGACCAAAAAAGCCAGTTGTTCTAAGCACAAAAGGCTTAAAGAAGTCAGTCAAAGTGCCAGCCATGAGCCAACCCAAAATGATAAAAGAGGCAAGGCAAAAGGACCCATCCTCAGCGCCTTCCTCGTTCCAACCGCACTTCATTTCCTCCAATTTTCCTTACTTTTGTCTATATATTAAGAAAAGATTTACGCTTTGGAAAAATTTAAAATTAAAAAATTAATAATATTTTTCCTAACAAAATAATAAAAGTCTAAAGATAATAGTTCCTGAATTTTACTAAACAGTTTTATTTTCATTTTGAAATCCCTTTTGGGGTAAAGCACTATATGCATTTACAGTCGACCAGTCTACTCGATTTTTATTGGATCGAACCTTATGCTGATAATGTTTTTTTCTTCAATTAAAAGAGCTTGTAAAATGATTTCTGTTCAGTGGACCAAGAATTAAGGATTAGTAAGACAATATAATACTAGCACTGGTAGTGATTTTCATGGTCTGCAGGAAAGGTTATCCAATTGCTGCAGAAGCAAACACTGAAAAGCAGTACAAGTACCTTGTGGTCAAGTTCATGACGTCGGAACTCTTAATTTTTATTTTAAACTAGCATTTAAACTCTGCTTACGTCAGGGTTTTCAAATTTTTAATAAAAATTTTAGTTAATTGTAAAAATTAATTTTAAATTTAAATTTATTAATTTATAATCACTTATTTAAATTTATTATAATATTAATATTAACATTTCTATTCTATTAATAACAAAAATTAAATTTATGATAATTATTTAAGGTTGGATATTGATTTTAAATTAATTTGGGAGTTAATGAACCAATTACTTTAATTATATTATTTAAATATAAAATAAAAAATTAATTTTTTAAAATATGTCGAGTAAAGATACTATACAAAGAAATGTATAGACCAATTTCTTTAAATACATTATTTTAAAATTAAAAAATTTTGAAATAAATTAGATACGGATAGTAAATTAACCAATGAGTGAATATTTGAACTAAACCCTTTAAATACATCATATAAACTTAAAATAAGAAATAATTAATGAAATTTTCTTTTTTTTCTTTTAAGTTTTTTTTCCCTCAACTTTAAATATCTTATTTCAAAATAAAGTAAAAACATTTAAATTTAAAATTAAAAAAATAATAAAATAATTTTTAACTTTTTTTTCTCAATTCATACAATACGAATCCTAGTCAACATGTTATCTAATAAATTTAAATATATTATTTAAAAATAAAATAAAAATATTAATTAATAAAATAAATTTCTTCTAAATTAAATTATTATGGGAAATTATTAAATATATTTTTTCATATTTAGTATCTTAAGCAAGTTAATTTAGAGTCAATCAAATCGTCATGACATCTATATAAAAAAATATGAGATGAATTACGATGCAACATAAAAATAACATAAGAAAATAATTAAAACACAAATATGACTTAAAAAGTGAGACGAATGCAATATAAATAAATGAACTTATTAAAATTTATATAAAACTAATAATTAATAAGTTAAAAAAACTATATAAATAAAAAATAATATTAAATATAATATAAATATACGAACATATAAAAAAATACATAAAATAAATTATTTATATATCAAATTTTATATAAATTTATCAATATATAAAAAATAACACATATAAAAATTCAAAATTTTCTATTCTTCTCTCCTTCCCCCCTTTTCTTTCCCTTTTCTTTAATTCTTTCCTCCCCTCCTTTCTAGTTTCTACCTTTCTTTTGTACCTTTCTCACCCTGGCCCAAGCCAACTTAAAAAAAAAAAAAAAAAAAAAAAAACCCTATCCCCATGTGCCCCTCAAACATCTACCTTACACACAGTGTATCTTCCCTTTCTTTCTTTTCTAG
>JBBYHO010000022.1:6640719-6660851 GCA_038382025.1 Adansonia gregorii | reverse complement strand
TCTGGTTTTTACCTTTCTTTTCTCCCTTTCTCCCCCTGTCCCAACCCAACTCAAAAAAAAAAAAAAAAAAAAAAAAAAAATCATGTCACCATGTGACCATCAAACATCTACCTTACACACAGTGTATCTTCCCTTTATTTATTTTATAGATACTTTATCTGACTGTCTTATTTTTATTTTAAATACTTTATCGACTATACGATATATATTTAAATATAAATATAAAAATATAATTATTTAAATATTAATTTTTTAAAAAATTAATTATGTTTACTTTATATATTTATTTTTGACACTCACCTGAACTTATTTAACATAGCAAATCAGTAAGTTTTGTAAAGATGATTTCATCAAAAAAAAATTGGGAGCCATTAACTCCTTTCTAGAGTTTCTCAAATGACACTTACCCTTCGATCATTTAACCCTACAAAAATCTAAGTTATATCTCTATTATTTTTCCGAAGTGCATACTAATGACTAGAAACTAAGATTAATACTGATGCATACGTATGTGTGTGTATATATATGTTATCCGTATATGATAAGAAACTAAAAAAATATTGGAGCTATAGCTAGGGATGATACTGGATGGATGCACTAATTCTTACAGGTATAGGTAAGATAATTAATGCTGAATCAGCTATTCTAGTGAGACTCAAGAGGCAAGGGGTTCCTTAGTCAAAAGACAAGATTTTCAGAAAGTAATCTTTGAAACGGATTCGATACATGTTTGGATTATTTGGAATTCATAATTTTCAACAGTTGATTTATTGTTCATGCCATCCAAGCTCATACTCAACTGGCTAGAGAGTTGGTAAACTTCAGACAGCAAAAATCAGATTCTCCAAGTTTGGGTTCATTTCAAGCATTTTCCAGCATACAGGGTAAACTTTTTAGCTCTTCACATATCTTGATCAGTATCGTCTCCAAAGAGGGCCATTCTAATGAGGCATCATAAATGCAAGACAAAAATTGCCAAGCTACAGATGCTATTTAATCTTTTCAATCCTTATACCTTAGCATTCTTTTAATGTTGGATTTGAGAGTGCGCAGGAGCTGCAGATGCTATTTTGCCTTCCCAGATCCTCATCAAGTTTGGGAGCTTTTTCATATGTAGCTTTTCTAGGCATTGGAATACTACTCTTGTATTCATATTACCATTTATAAAGCTCCGAATTGCATTGCATTCCTCAACAATGCAAGCTTTCCAGCTCTTGTAATGTATCAGCAGGAAGGCTGTCTGTTGAGTTGAGAGCTGTCCAGTGACTGATCAGCTCGAATGAAGTTGCCTGTTTTAAGTACCTCAGAAACAGCCCAGGATATCCATCTCCTGCAGAAAACTTCAGGTGCTTTTCAGCTGAGCATTCAAGGATATTAAAGTCCGATGCCGATCTATTTCCTTGTTGACCAACAAAGATATTGAAAGATATGAAGCTTTCAAATTCCCGAGTTTTTGCCATTTTCCTTCGATAATTTTTTGTCCTGGATGAAATGTTCAAGAGACTCCATTTGAGGGAAGTAGAAGTGAATAGGTGTCAATTCTTTCAACACGGGGATTTCCCTTGCAAATTCACCAACATTTTTGTTCGATCTTCTGATATTAGGGCTCACGTCAATAGTAAGTTTCTAGTACGGAATGTGCTCTGTCACGTGCTTGCCAAAGCCTTTGGTGTTCCGATAACTGCTCTGCTGTCCAGCAATCAATTATATAATCTCAAGTAATTTCTTCAGTAAAGGAAAAATAGCTTGCCATTGTAGCTTTCTTGGTGATTGCAATTGTGACTTCATATCCTGCCACAGTGCAAAGTCATTCTTTTGTGCCAGGTGCATTCTTATCAAATAGGAGTATAGGGGGCATGCGGGAACACAAATCGATAACCTGTTCAGCAGTTTGTTTGATTTCTCCATTCTTCACAAGATCTGAACCCATCCTTGTACAATCTCTACAAAAATCATATCCTCATCAGTGTGACCAACATATTTGTCTCTGCATGCAAATACCACCTTCCAATGTCGTGATTATGATTGAACCCAACATCTTCAAGATTAATTACTGATGAAACTTTATCAAGAAAAAAAAAACCATTTTTTTCCTTTAGCTTATCAGATATCACAGCTCCTCTATGAACATGATGGTTGTTTTCGTCCATTCTCATGCCTAAGCAGTTCCATTTACTTATTGAATGTCTCTCAGTATTCTGCCTTCTTCCGTTACAGACATATGAAAGGTATAGTCAACCTGACGGGATTGACAAACCTTGTCCCGCACAGTTTTCATTATTGTTGCTTTCCCTATTCCTGGAGGACCTCATATGCTCATTCTCTTCATTCTCTCTTCTTTTGGCCAGTCTATCAGTGTCCCCACATGATTTTTTAGCAATGGATGGTTAACTGTTCTGACATCAATATTCCATCTGTGCAGCAATGAACTGTTGGTGGGTTGCCATGCGTGATGATGATTTGCCTCGGTTCATTCTTCAGAGCAGCCGCCTCTGTGGTCTTCTCGACCACTTACCAAGCTTAGGCAAACAATGTTATGGGCATCGTCCACGCCAGCACGTGGAAGTTTTATTTAGGTAGTCATACCTCAACTTCCAATCTCTTCTCTCATCTTTTCTACCCTTCTGAGCCAACTTATGCATGCATGTGTAGTTTCCTTCCTTGATCTATTATTATCCAGCTCGTTTCAGAAACCTTCCACCCTATCACAAATACATCTATCCTCCAACTCAAGTTCCTTGAAACTCTGGCTGATGTGTTTTACAGATGGGTCAATCGCATGGCCACCTGCTTACGAGCTGCTGCTTCCATCCTGCTAAATGAATTTTAGAATTAGCATAAAATTGAAAGTTCGGTTTATGAAGAAATCTACTAAAAAAAAATGGAAATGGAATGAAAAAAGGAAAGAAAAATGAGAAAAAGGAAACAATAATACATCAAATGCAGGTGTTTTTGGTATTTAAAATAAATAATTTTTTGGATAAATATTTACTAACTATTAGTTTCAGTGAAAGAATTTTAATATCTATTAAGACTTTTTTTAGGGTTGCTAAAGTGTTTTCAAACAAATAAGAGTAAATGTACTTTTAATAAACCCTACACATTATTTTTGAAGTTTTTAATGAATGATTGAACTTGTTCTATCTTGGGACACAACAAACTAAACCATCTTTGTAATAATGGAAAAAAGTAAAAAGAAAGAACATGCCATCCAAAAAAGAAAAGAAACGAAAAGAAAGTGATTAGTCTGCTTATCAATTTACTGCAGAGAAAGTGATTCCATTGTCCAGTGCACATACCTCACAGCCAGCATACAACGTCATTAGCCTAATCAGAATGTTCCTAATAGCATTCATGCTCTGTACATTCCACGGCAAATAAATGGTCAAGAGTCCATGTTTCAGACCTTTAAATGATATATTGACTTTGTTGAAAGACATCACTTCCATGCACCAAAATCAATAGACTGAAGTGATATATGACCAAGATATAAGTCCTTTAAATGTTTCTTACACAATCCGATTCGCCTTTTATTCAAGCTTGGATGAATACAACTTGAGAACCCCGTTTTCCAACCTGGAAATTTCTGTCTTTCCATAGCATGGAGAGTATAAACACTTGGCGCTGCGGCTGAGCAACCCAAAACAAAACAATTGCAAGGCCTTGACTGGCTCACCATTCTTGCCAGAGATAGCAGACACAAACCGCTATAAGAAATTCCATACATTAAGGCTTCATCATTATCAAAAGGGTGAGAATATGATGTTTCATATGTCAGGTCTTGCTCCACCTCTTCTATCGAAGGGATTCGACATAGGTCTGAATCAAATCGTTTCTCTATTTCACTTTCATGAATCCTATATTTTGCTGCTAGAGTACGAATGCAGGACTTCTGAAGTAAAGTAGAAATTAAAAGCTTGACCTCATTGAAGTTGTCACACTCATGATACCACCGAAGCCACCGATAAACAATTCCTGAAAACCAGTCAATTATTTGGGAGCTGTCTTGTAAAACAAGCAGTGAAGCCGCACGAGGATATCCTTCAGAGGTGGTCAATCCATATCGTAAAAGACGCTTCTTTATGGCACTGGTTGGTGCAACAATCTCAGTGATAGTGACAGATCCAGTGTTTGAGCTTGGATTAGGTAAAAGAGCAATTGTAGCAGCTGTTTCAGAATGAACATATTCGTCTGCACACTTCAAAAATTCATAATAAGATTCCTTTAGTTCATGAGGAAGTACTGGTTCTACAACATACTCAGACAAGATAGATTCCTCGTTCTTCACTGCTTTGGCTTTAATGTCTTGCATCCATACTTTCATTAAGACCTTGTACCAATGATCAGTTTCCATCCCAGCTTTACGAAAACAAGAAATTTTACTCAAAATAGAGTCACTGTCCGCTAAATGCTTGATTTCTGACTCCTTAACCTTCTTTAAACCGTGAGCCAACCATTTCTTCCCAATTCTAACAGTCCCGGCATTCCAAGCATCTTGTTTCTGAGAAGCAAATAGCTGTACTTTTTCCTTTAACTTGTGCACAGCACTTGTAGCAGGACCTTCTTTCACACTTCTTCTAATCAAAGCTCCTAAAAAGCGACTGCCATTAGACCCATCACACGGTAGAATTTCTGCTTGCCCATCATCAACATCCAAGTGCAAAAAATTCCTAAAGAAATCTACAATCTCGGACTTGAAACTAAGAGCAATATCTTTGGAACCGGAAATTGCAAAAAATATCTCATCCATAAATCGACAACAATAAACTCTTGGGCCAGGACTATCCTTAAGTGCGTGTTTAAGATCATTTTTCTTTACCTGTCTCCTATACCAGTTCCGTAGCTTGGAATGTGACTTCTTTTCATCCGTATCAGCTCCCGCATGAAGAGCTTCATATCTCATGGACAATCTGTAAAATTCTTGATCGAAGAGGTCAAGAAACACATTCATTAATATGGGGGATAATACTCCCTCCTGTGGAAGGCCATGGCCTTTTGGGAAACCTCCAAACTCAAAATTAAGGACTTGTGCATCAAACATGCTCCGGATAATAACATATAATTGGTCATCTTCTATCTTGTCCTCCAATTTAGAAATGAGCTTAGCAAGGATACTAGCATCAACCTTTTTGCTTAAAATTAATGTGAACCACCAACTCGGAGCAAACATCTCTTTCTTGATGTATCTCAATGCGGTTGATTGACCCCTTCCACTTCGACAACCATGAGAAATTTTAGAAAAATGGGGCTTGTAAACAACTTCCAAAACCATTCTGATAGCTTCTTGAACAAGTCTCAACTTCGGATTCGGAAGGACAAGGACTTCTTTGTTGACACCTCGTGTTGAGAAAGAGAATGTATTTTCTCTGACATCAAATCTCCCCTCGAAGAGCTCCTTTGCTAGGGAATTAAAACATACAGAATCGTCCTTCACTGAGATGTCAACATTGGAGTTGAGCCTAATACAATTATATGCATCTTGAAGTGTATCCGGATTGGCAATCACTTTGACCATTAAGTTTCGAAACTTCCCATCTAAGAATTGCTTCTTTACTCTCTTCTTTACACGAAGTTCGAGAGACCTCTTAAGCTCCATTCTGCTCTTAGCTTTCCTCTCAACTTGATGAGACGATTCCTCAACAAGAAATGCCAAGTCCTTTGCCAACATCATCTTCTCATGGCCTTTCTTTAAGTCATCATTGGTTGAAAAACTAGAATAACTGATCCAAGATTGAAAATTTACAACTGGTTTTCCTATTAAAATTTATAACTATTAGAATTTAATCTAACAAATAAAAACCCAGAAAATATACCAAAATGACATCATAGGAAACATGTATGGGCTTATCGTAAGAAAGTCATCCATTCCATAAAATCCCATGAATATTTTTGACCTATAGATTACCAGAAGAAATTCAAAGCTATAAAAAACCATTAATCTCAAATACCAGACATAAACTAATTACAGCAGAGTATCAAACTGTAAAGAAAATAAAATGCAAGCTTACCCGAATGTATGAAAGATGCTGGTGTTACGTTAATTGGCTCAGAAAGGGAAATTTCCATCAACTTCCCGACGCAAACACTAAACAAACGCCTAAACCGCATTATTCTGGCCTCTGTTACACGGACTCGCTGTTTATGGCCACCATAACGGTGTCGACGCCTCACGACATTGGTACCGACAAGGAATATGCGTCTAACACATGATCGGAAATGTCGAGAAGGCCTCGTGGCCGGCTAAGATTGCTGTGGCAGTGTCGCCGGCGGAAGAGGAGATTGCGGCGCTACCCAAAAAAAAAAACCCGACAAATTAAACGCACAAGGCTTTCTTTTTATTTAAGAGTTGGGTTCGAAAATACTGCTGTTATACTTGGCCCAAATTATTTTTAATTTTTACATAAATTGAATAAAGTATGTTAATATTTGGACCCAAATATTGGAATCTTCTCTAATTAATGGATCAAAGGCCATGGCTTCCAAATTATTTTCTTATTAACATATGTTCAATAAAAAATATCCACATGAAAACCCTTTTCTCATACAAAAATATCTAAAATTATTTTTGACTAATTTCAAAAATATAAATATATAGGTTTCAATAAAATAAAATCGTGAAGTTTATCACTTTAGATAAGCCCTAAATATTTATTTTATCTAAATAAACTCTTAATTTTTAATTTGCACTCAAATAAGATAATAACTGTTGAGGTCGCTTGTGGTCCTGCAACACAAAGAAGGTCAGAAGGGTTCCGGAACTGATACTCTAGGGCCTTCTCCGATGGTTAAGTTATTGTGCGGACGCTTTAGAGGTATAATGATAGAGATTCAGCGAAATAGAGAGAGAGCCAGGGCCCGAGAAAAAGAGATCGAGATCCCTTACCTTTGGGTTTGTCAACCCTTTTATAGGTGTTGTCTGGAGACATAGCGTCAGGTAATTTGATGGTGATGCGACTCACGCCGAGCTAGGTGTCAGGCCTTGTTGTCTAGTGGTCGGTCGAGCCGGCTGGCCGCCCCTTCAATAGATGTCAACTCCGTATTTAAGATGCCATCGGAGGTGTCAGATTGGTGTCAGTCGCGGTTAGGCGATCGCCCTAAAGATTATTGGCGAACGAGGGTGATCTTTCATTAGGGCGATCGGCAACTATAGAGGTCATTTGGGCGATCGACGTCCATAAAGGCCTAACAATTGTCCCCCCTGCGGTCCAAAACGGCGGTCATAAAGTGGCTCGTCATTTTGGACACCTGTGAGTGTGGGTCTTTGCGGGGATGCGAGACGTTGTAACTGGCAGAATTAATGCGGTAATAATGGTAGAATACGAAAGGTTGTGGGGAAGGAATGAGAGTGGGACACGTGGCCTGATGAAGGATTCGAAGGGCGCTTTTAGGGGGATATGGAAAGGCGAAAGGGACATGTGTCAGAATAGGGGAAGGGTGCCAGGCTGGCGAAGGCGTATGGTGGTGACACGTGGGAATGGGGGAAGATGAAGGGTTGAGGACGTGCAGATATATAATAGGGGGTGGGGCTGAGGTGATTTCGTCATTTTTGAGGAAAAATTAGAAAGGGAGCGAAGCAAGTTGTGCGAAGAAAAAGTGGTTAGTGTTTGAGATTTGGTCGGTAAAGAGTGTTTGTAGAGTCGCAGTGTGTTAATGGTTTTCTGTGTTGTTGGGCAGCAAGCACGTGTATGGAGGTGCGAAGAAGGGTGCTGTGAAAAGTAAGGCCATTGTGGGGTAAGTTTCGGTGAGTTCTTATGCCTTTTTACTATATGCTTTGCATTGTTAGGGGTGAAGGTATATATGGTAAGAGGGGTTGGTATATCGATGAAATTGGTGGCGAGAAAGGGAAGACTAGAGGAGGCGGGGAACAAGGTAAGGGTGATAGTGGGACGGTTAGCCCAGGGGGGAATGGCGAACCAACAAGTTCGAGAGGAAGAAGAGGAAGAGGTGAGAGAAGTGGAGGCTGAGTAGAGTGGAGATCAGAAAGAGGGGTCGATTGAAGCCGAAGGTGAGGAGGCGATCGCCATGGTGGACACTGAGACGATGGAGAGGCATATAGGTGTGGTGAACATGAAGGTAGTGTGTAGGTGACTGTACGACAGAGGAGTAGATCTGGACAGATACCAGATAGCGGAGGCAGGGCCGCAGGAGCGAGCGACATACGCCGAAGGTGACAGTGCGGCGTTTTACTTGCACATCTTCAAATCAGGCTTCCACTTGTCGCTAGAGGCGTTCTTCTGTGAGCTAATGGAGGACTATGAGTTGTCGCCCAATTAGCTGAAACCGAACAGTTGGGCGATCCTCCTAACGTATTTCTTGGTGTGCAAGGAAAAGGGTTGGCGACCGTCAACTGGTGTGGTTAAGGAGTTTTATGTTCTAAAGCGAGCTGAGCCCTGTTTTTACTATCTACAAGCAAGGGAGGGAAGGCGAATGGTCGTCGACCTACCGTTAAATGCTCACATGAGGAGGGACCAATTTTTCATAGTGACCAAGAGGGCAGACACCGAATAGGGCTTCCCCGTGCGTTGGGGTACGAGGGCAAGAGCCAGCAATGAGAGGGTGGCCCTAGAAGAGGTGGAGAAGGATCAGGTCCTTTTCTTCAAGGGTGGGGCAGTGAGCAGCAAGGCTTACCTGATGTTTCGTAACATCTAGAGGGAATGCCTTGGGCGAGACCTGGAAGATGTGCCTGAGGGGTCGGTTGTTACGACGTCAAAGAGGTAGAATTTCATCATTTTTTTTACGTGTTTCAGTATGGCGCACATGGTAATGTTGATTGTTGAAAAGGGGTGTTGACTTTTGCAAGGGAGTAGATGGCTGAGGAAGGGATAGAAGATGTGGAAGAAGGGGGGTTGTGAGGGAGGCAGAAGTGGGGGTGAGTGACGAAGGGGGAGAGGAAGGCGGTCGCCAATCGTATCAGGGAGGGGATGAAGGTATTGTTCTAGTCACTCATAAAGGTAAGAAAGTGTGCTAAGGTATTGACTTGGGTAGTTTGTTTTGCAGGAATGGATCCAGTGCAGGCGGCTTTGGCAGAACGGACGGGTAGGCAAGCTGCTACGGAGAGGGCTGCGACTCACCAAAGAAGGGGAAAAAGGAAGATAGGCGAGCTAGAAGATGCTGGGGTGGGTGAGGGGGTTGCTGGAGCACCCGCTGGTCGTCAAGAGGTTATACGGCATACGACTCCTAACTTGCCTATTACATCAGCTGTCAAACGACCAGTGGCAGAAATGGTCGGGTCGAGCGGCAGACTCGCACCTGGGACAACCTCATAGCCGAGTACTGCATCAGAAAGGCCATAAATTGCGCGTGTTAGGCCCAGTTTGGCCGCTGTAGGTGTTCTGCAGAAAGGGCGGGTGCCAGATTTTGAGGCCGCTATGAGGTGGGCGATGAAGGGTCTAGCTGGGAGTGATCGAGAAGCCCTGTCAAGGAGTAGTCCCACGCAGAATTTAAATGTGGCGATGATAGTGTTGGTGGAGGTGCTGCGCTGTCAAACAGTTTATACCTGTCAGATGGCGAACTAGCAGGAAAAATTCAATCAGCAAGCGTCCAAGATTGTGGAGCTGGACACCTAAGTTTTGAAGCAGAAGGAGTCAGGCGCTAAGCTGGAGGCATCCTTAAAAGAAATAGAGGAGAGGAGGATGACCGAGATAGCCGAATTATTGCTAAGGTGTGAAAAGGCAGAGGCGGCTACCTCGGAGTCGGCAAGAAAGCTGGAGGAGCGGGGTATAGAGTTGGCGTCCACCAAGTCTAAGGTTGTTGAGTTGGAAGCTCAAATAGGCGAACTACATGGTCACCATCCAGACGAGATGGAGAAATAGCAGGAGAAAATTTTTGACAAGCTTTTTGCTGCTATGAATTCATATCGTCGGAGCGCCTTATACGGGGTCCAACTACTGTAGGGGCCTTTGGACTTACAGGCGATTGACTTAGGTTGAGTGTATGCACCCCTTGAAGACTTCAACGTATTACTGCCCAGCCGTCAAGAAGTCGAAGCAGGGCGAGTATGCGATACGACCTTGGTAAACCCTCTAGCAAAAGAGTCGGAACAAGGGGAATCGGGTGACGAGGCTGGCATATCGTCGACTAGGGAATATGCTAGGAACGTAAATGTAATTAGGGTTGCAAATAAAAACTTTGGAAATTGAAGAAAAATTTTCTTGTGTGAATCAAATTTATGTTGATTGCTTGTATTGTTCTAACGTAATAGCAATAATAAAACGTGCTTGGGCGGCAAATGCGTAATAGCAATAATGAGAGGTGCCTGGATGGCGAGTGCGTAATAGCAATAGTAAGGAATTCCTGTAGGGCGATTGCGTAATAGCAATAATAAGGGGCGCTTGGGCGGTGATTACTTAATGGCAATAATAAGGAGTGCCTGGGCGGCAATTGTTTAATAGCAATAATAAGGAGTGCCTGGGCTGCGATGGCGTAATAGCAATAATAAGAGGCGCCTGAGCGGCGATTGCGTAATAGCAATAATAAAGAGAGCCTGGGCGGCGGGTGTGCGATTGTAATGAAAATGTGAAATATAATATTTAAGGAAGGATTGAAGAAAGGTAATGTTTATCATTGGAAGCAGGCCTGCTTACAAATAATATTTTTTCAAGTGGGTGGCGTTCCATTTGCGAGAGATGGGTCGTCCGTCCAGCCCGGTGAGCTTGTAAGCGCTATAGCCTAGGACCTGGTGGATTTGATAAGGGCCTTCCCAGATGGGTGTCAGTTTTTTACGCTCGCCTGCCGGTCGACTGGTTTCGCAATTGCGGAGAACAAGGTCTCCCACCTGGAACTGCAATTGAGTACCCACCGATTATAATACCAGCGAACTTGCTGAGCACGTATGGTCATATGGATTGCTGCATCTTCTCGAGCTTCTTCAAGTAGTTTTAGATTAGCTTTGAGGTGTTCAGAGTTTAAGTCATGGTCAAGATAAGCGGTGCGGGTGCTGCGGACTCCCATTTCGGCGGGTATCATAGCCTCGATTCTGTAGACTAAACTAAAAGGGGTAGCACTGGTCGCCTAGGTAGTAGTTGTTCGTATTGCCCAAAGTACTCCAGGAGTTTTGTCAACCCAAGCGCCTTTGGTGTCGTCTAGTTTCTTTTTCAGAGGTTGTAGAATGTTCTTGTTCATGGATTCAACCTGGCCGTTCGACTGAGGATGAGCAATAGAGGTGTGAACTAGGCTGATGTTGAAGCACGAACAGAAATCGTGCAGCTTGTCAGTGGATAATTGCTTACCGTTATCTGTGATAATAACATTAGGTACCCCGAATTGACAAAGAATGTAACGCCAGATGAAGTTCTCCATATTGCGGGTAGTGATTGTGGCGACTGGTTCGGCTTTAACCCATTTGGTGAAGTAGTCACAGGCTACCAGTAAAAATTTTTTCTGGGCGATTGCAATGGGGAAAGGGCCCAATATATCGATGCCCCAAGAGCAAAACGGCCAAAGACTGAAGATATGTTTGAGCGCCTCCACTAGTTATCTTGGGATAGAGGCGAATCGCTGGCATTTGTCGCATTTTTTGACGAGTGTCGTAGCATCTTTCCTCATCGTGGGCCAGAAGAAGCCTTGGTGCAAGGCTTTTAAGGCTAGCAATCGCCCGCCAAGATGATTGCCGCAAACGCCTTCGTGAATCTCTCTCAAGACGTAAGTCGCTTCTTTGGGTGCTAGGCAGCGGAGTAATGGAAGAGTGAAGGACTTTTTGTATAAGAAGTCACCTAGAATGGTGTATCTGGCTGCTCGTTTTTCTAATCGTCTCTTCTCCAACGGATCGGTTGGGAGTTTGTTGTACTTGAGGTAGGAAAGAATCGGGTCATCTAGGTTTCTTCAGTGTCATCCATAATGTAAAGCATGTAGCGTCATAGCTGGGAACCGGGAGGCTTTCAAGGAGGATTTTGCCCCTTGTGGCAATGTTGATGGTGATGGCCAGCTTTGACAAAGCATCGGCCCTGGAGTTGTCTGCCCTAGGGATGTGGTTGATTGTAATACGGGTGAATTGTTGGGAGAGATGGCCCACAATCTTGTGGTATTTGGCGAGCAAAGCGTCGTTGACGTCGAAGAGATCGTTGGTCTGGCTAGCCATAAGTCGTGAATCTGTGTGGGCGATTAGGTGATTGGTGCCTAAGGTTTTGGCTAGCTCTATTCCGACGATTAGGGCCTCATATTCAGCAGCGTTGTTAGAGGTGGAGAATAGAAATTCGAGGCCATATTGCCACTCTTGGCCATTGGGGTCGATTAGCAATATGTCGACACCACTTTTAGATTGGCCGAAAGAACCATCAACGAAAATGTACCACTCATCGGTGTTATGTGAGGGTTGAGATTGACAGCAAGAGCGATCGTTGGTCGGGTAAGGATCCTGAGAAGCTTCTTCAGATCTCGACAAAGAACATTCGACGATGAAGTTCGTGAGCACCTGCGCTTTAATGGTTTTCCTCGGACTATATGTGAGGCCGAATTCACTGAGTTCGATGCTCCAGCGAACAAGACGTCCTGCGGAATCGGCTTTTAAGAGAATGTCTTTGAGGGGATAGTTGGTGAGTACAGTGATTGGGTGCGCTTGGAAGTACTGCCTTAGTTTTCTTGCAGCGGTGACCAGTGCAAAAGCAAGTTTTTCCAGTCTGCTGTAATGTACTTCGCTAGCCTGTAAGGCGCGGCTAACATAGTAAACGGGATATTGATTACCCTGTTCTTCTCGTACCAAGACTGCAGCAATGGTTTCATGTGAGGCGGTTAGGTACATAAACAGTGGTTCGCCACGCTTCGGGCTGGCGAGTAGAGAAGGGGTGCTGAGATAGTGCTTCAGTTGGTCGAACGACTGCTGACATTCGTCAGTCCATTTGTATCTGGTTGCCTTCCTGAGGAGTCTGAAGAATGGTAGACATCGCTCGGTGGATTTTGAAATGAAGCGGTTAAGTACAGCTATATGCCCCGTCAAGCATTGCACTTCTTTGGTCGTTTGTGGGAAGCGCATCTGTAGGATTACGCTGATTTTTTTAAGGTTGGCTTCAATGCCTCTGGAGGAGATTATGAATCCTAAAAATTTCCCTACAGAAACACCAAACACGCATTTCAAAGGGTTAAGTTTCATCCTGTACTTACGGAGTATGCTGAACATCTCTGAAAGATCATTGATGTGTTGTTGAAGAGAAGGGCTCCTGACTAGCATGTCGTCTGCATAAATTTCCATCGAACGCCCGATTTGCTGTTTGAAGAGTGTGTTGACCAGCCTTTGATAGGTGGCGCCAGCATTTTTCAAGCCGAATGGCAGGACCTCATAGCAATAAGTGCCATCTTCTGTGACAAAAGTGGTGCTCTCCTGGTCATCGGGGTTCATCTGGATTTGGTTGTACCCTGAGAAGGCATCCATAAAACTTAGTAGTTTATGGCCTGCCGAAGCGTCGACTACGCGATCGATATTGGGCAGAGGGTAACTGTCTTTTGGGCAGGCTTTATTTAAGTCGATGAAGTTCACGCACATCCGCCATTTTCTTGAGGATTTCTTGACCATTACGACATTAGCCAACCAATCCGGGTACCTTACTTCTCTTACAAAATTGGCTAGTAGTAGCTTGTCGACCTCCTCTCGTATGGCCTGGAGCTTCTCTGGTGTAAATTTACGCTTCTTCTATTTTGTTGGTGTAGCTCACAGGTCGACGTGTAGCGAGTGCATGACTACAGACGGGTCAATGCCAGGCATGTCGGCGGTAGACCAAGCGAACACGTCGGCATGTCTCTTGAGGAACCTTGTGAGCAGAGTCTTTTTTGGAGTGCTAAGCGAGGAACCAATGGTGGTAGCCAGCTCTGGGTCAGAATCATAGAGGGTGACTTTTTTTGTGTCTTTCGCTGGTTGAGGTTTCTGATCATGGAAACCGTCTCGGATATCTAAGTGTTCCAAGCTGAGCGACTCAGATTGTGCTAGCGTGATGGTGTGAACTGAGGTGCTGGGGTTTGTGCCATGGATGACGTCTTGCTGGCATGTGGCCATCTCGATGGACATGAGGTGGCATTGGCAGGCAGTCTTCTGGTCGAAACGCATGTACCCGACTCCAGTGGGTGTGGAGAATTTTACCGTTAGGTAGTATACAGCAGTGACCATCTTTATCTTTTTCATCAGTGGTCGCCCGAAGATTGCGTTAAAAGCGGAAGGCTGGTCGACAACAAGGAAATCGACCATGACATTCACAGTGTGTTCGCCGTCGCCAATCGTAACCGGAATGGTAACCGTCCCTTTGAAGGGTATAGGTTGGTTGGCGAACCCGTAAATTGTGGCTGATGGAGTCAAGTTGTTTGCAGTAAAGCCCATGCAGAGAAAGGCATCCCATTGCAGAATCTTGACGGCACTCCCATTGTCGACGAGAATTATATGAACCTGGTAGTTACCGATGGTGGCCGATGTAATAATGGGATCGTTCCCGTTGTCAGATAGGAGTTCTGTGTCGTCCTCGTTGAAGCGGATCGTCCAATTCATGCGTTTTGAACGCTTAGTTGCGACGTCGACCGCCATTACAGAGCGAAGGTGGGACTTTCTCTTTGACTTGCTGTTAGCCCATGTTTTTGCCGGACTAACGATTACGTTAATAATGCCGATGACAGGTCACTTGGGAGCATTCTCACGACGCTCGTCCTGTGGCCTACCTGTGTTATGGGCATGCGTCTCTTTTTTAACGAACTGCTTGATCGCCCTCTTCCTTACTAATGCTTCTATCACATTTTCAAGCAGTAACAATGGTCCATGGCATGCCCAATGTCATTGTGAAAGTTGCATCGTTTAGTAGGGTCACGCCTACTGTGATTGCCAACCATTGGGGGTGGTCGCTCCAAAAGGCCTTCCCTTTTTTATTATATTAAGAATTTGAGATCGCGGTGCAGTCAAGGGCGTGTATGATTCGTATTTGGTGTGTGGGGCGGGCCATGGTCGCTTTCTTGTGGGGCTCCGCTGTCCTGCTGGAATTGGCACTTCTCTTTAAGTTCTGTTGCTAGGCCGATCAGTGAATCGGTTATTCTTTACTTCCCGAATTCTCTATTGCTCGCGGTTCCATGTTTTTGCCTTTCGACTCGCAATTTCAATTTCTTCGGCCTCGACATATTTCTGAGCCTTTTCATACAGTTGGTATAACTTCGTGGGCTGTGCGTCGGTCAGGGCATACTTCAAATACTTATGGCGAACGCCAGTTGTGAATGCCTGAATGGCCCACTCCTCATTTAGATCCCTGACCTCCAGGGCTGCTGTGTTGAAACGCTTGAGGTAGTCACGAATCATTTCATCATGACTCTGTTTGACCGCCATTAAGCTGGCCGACGTTCTGGCCGTTGTTCGACAGCTGCTGAAATAGGCGAGGAAATATCTCCCCAATTGATCAAAGGTGGTGATAGACCCCAAGTTCAAGGAATACCACCAAGTCCGTGTCGGCCCACGGAGTGTCGTTGGGAAGATGCGACACTGGATGGCATCCGGCACATCGCGCAGGTTATGGAAAGCGCGAAAATGGTTCAGGTGATCGACCGGATCAGACTTGCCATCGTAAGTGTTGGGAGAGAGCTTGACTTTACCAGGGACTTATACTCGACGATTGTTCGACGAGAGAGAATTGTGTTCCTCAGATAACTATTCCCAGTTGTCCTTTCTCGGGTTACCGAGTTCCTTAATTTCTTGCTTCAAGGCTGCTACTTGTTGAGCGAGGTTTAGAGCGGATCCGGACTCATTGCTTCCACTAGTGTGATGAGAAGGCCCCTACGCCACTCTCCGAGGGACTGGAGTAGAGCAAGAGCTTTCTCCTACTATGAGGCGTGTAGCCCGGTCAGCTGTGGTGTTTCTCACCTGTGTGCTTGACTGTGGGTTGGTAGTGGTGTTTTGATTGGGGCGATCGACAGGTGGTGTATTCTGGTAGTTGGTTTGCGAGTTCACAAATTGGGCCAATTGCATCTGTGATTGTTGAATGGCGGCCAGTTGGTTGGCAATGGCTTGGAATTACGCTAGGTAGCGCGCATGGTAATCTGGCTGGCTAGTGGGTGTACTAAGTTAGATGGATGGAGGCAACGAGGTGTCTCGAGGTGTACGTAGGGTGTTGGTGGTAATGGTTGCTGGGACCGTGGTGCTCAATCCAGCGGTTGGGTCAGGGTGTGGAATGGAAGTGGGCAATGGCAGGATCAGTCCCCACAAGTTTTGGTAATATGCTAATGGTGAGTGAGAAAGCCATGAAGGCAGCGAGATAGGTATATGAGAGGCTTGGATATTTGATGAGCTAGGCATTGTTAGAGCTAGCGAGACTTCGGTAAGGTTCATCGCTTCAGGGAGTGATGGGGTGTTTTGTGGAACAGCGTCAGCATGTTGGTTAGCTATGGTTTTTTGCTATGTTTCCCACAGACGGCGTCAATTGTTGAGGTCGTTTGTGGTCTTGCAACATAAAGAAGGTCAGAAGGGTGCCGGAGCTGGTACTCCGAGACCCTCTCCGATGGTTAAGTTAGTGTGCAAGCACTTTAGAGGTATAATGCTAGAGATTCAGGGAAATAGAGAGAGAGCCAGGGCCCTAGAGAGAGAGAGAAAGATTGAGATCCCTTACCTTTGGATTTGCCAACCCTTTTATAGGTGTTGTCTGGAGACATAGCGTCAGGTGATTTGATGGTGATGCAACTCACGCTGAGCTAGGTGTCAGGCCTTGTTGTTTAGTGGTCGGCCCAGCCGGCCGGTCGCCCCTTCAATAGATGTCAACTCCGCATTTAAGAAGCCGTCGAAGGTGTTAGATTGGTGTCAGTCACAGTTAGGCGATTGCCCTAAAGATTATTAACGATCGAGGGTGATCTTTCATTAGGACGGTCAGCAACTATAGAGGTCATTTGGGCGATCGGCGACTATAAAGGCCTAACAATAACTTTCACTTGTATCCAAATAAGCCTTTAATCTTTAATATGCATTCAAACAAACTCTTATAGCATGTTTGGTTTATTATAATAGTTATTCTATTGTAGGCTACTTCAACATGCTGTAGTGATGCAACCGTTCTAAATGCCCATTCGGTAGAGTAACATATTTTAGCCTTATTTTGTCCAAGGTCAAAATACCCATTTCTCACCTCTCCCACTGAGTGGCTATTCTAACCTTTGGGTGTAATACAAAATTACTCTAGGGAATTCAAATCCCTTTGTCGAGGATTCCTATAATATTCTATTTCGTTAAACCAAACTACTATTATAACTATTCTATTCCTATAGAATAGCTATTCTATTACATATCTATTCAATTCCATGAATCAAGCATACCATTAGTATGAATAATCATTTGAATTGAAAGCTTACATGTGTATGAAATAAAAGAATAAGACTTTATTTGGATACAAGAAAATGTAAAATCTTACTTCGAAATTGTGGATTAATTCATGTGCTTTTTTAGTATTTTTAGCCATATATAGAATTGTGCTTTAAAAAATAACGCAATAACTCTCTTGTTACTAATGCTAAAAGGACCTATTAATTCAAATAAACCATACATATCACAAGGTTTGGTAAATGCACATTCACCTAAAGCTTCCTTCCATATCAACCAAAATTTGCCAAGTTTATTCACTTGGGAAGATCATACTCACATCTTAGGTAGTGTTCGGTATAGGATGATTTTTCTAAAATGGAAAATGATCTAATCATGGTGAATAAATCACCATGTTTGATAGTAACTTGAGAATCCTACATGTGGCAGTGGTCTAAGATCACTGCGGGCGATCTAAATAAAGTTTTATTACGAATGGAAAGTGATATTCAAATTTTTTAAAACAAAGTTACCCTTAAAGTGATGTTTATGAATGTTTAATTTTATAAATGAAAGTCCACTCCACTTTTTCTTTTAATCATCTTATACAGAGACATTTATGTTGTCATTAGATATGAATATGTTAATACCGGTGAATTATATTTATTAGTACTATTTCATACTTTATAATTTTTTATAGAATAATAACTTTTATTTTATAAACTGTTTGTTCGATGAAACTTATTTTTGTTGCTTTCATTAAATAATCTTTTTAATAATAATAAGGTTATTCTAAGTGTTACATATTCAATAATTTTATTCTTTATACAATACCAAACACTTTAATACCACTAGTGCTTTATATTATTACACCAAATATAGTAATTCAATATCATTAGTAATTGAATCACTGGCTTAAAACAATTTTATTTTCTACAAATTAATTTTTTTATTTATGAAAATTTAATAAGATCCATATAATCAAAAGTAAAGAATTTACAACAAAATATATCAAATATTAAAAAAATTTACATTTTGTGAAATTCAAAAATATTTTTTTTATCATTTAACATATTTTGGGCTTTTAATTCTTATGTCAAAATTAAGCTTACACCTCATACTTCAACCTAAAAGTTTGGGTCAAAAACTATGATGGCGGAAATTAAGTATCTTTCAATCATCACAGGTTGGCTAGCCAACACCGCTGTACTTAGAACTTAAATTCTCTTAATTCATAAAATCCACAAACAAAGCCACTAGAGCCAAATTAAATATCACATTTCAAACTAGAAAACAACTTGAGAATTTACCATGTCCGTCATCGGACGACGAATTTTCGACAGCCTAAAATTGATTAGTCGATACTGTTTTATCTTTGATTTTTGGATTTTCAGTTTCATTTGGCTGTTCAATTCTCTTAACTTCTAAATCCAATAGATCAAACTACTAAGCTAAATCAAAAAACACATTTCATACTCTAAAATAACCCAAGAATCGACCAAATCCTTCGTGGACGGTGATTTTTTGGCAACCTAAACCAAAAATTTGAACCAATATATTTTACAATATACCCCTTCAAACATAAAACTATAAAAGATAACTTTTTTAAAAATCAAGTGACAAATTCATAGAAAATAAAGCTTAAATTAATTTTTTTTAATCACGTTTTTCAAATATAAAAGTTTAAACCGACTAATTGCTTCGAGTGATGCTTCTTTTTTCTCTTCTCAAAAGGATAAAATATTATGACAAAATCTTTTTTAAGATACATTTTTTAAAAATTTTTTATTAATAATTATTTATTATAATAATAGTAGATAATAAATATTTTTTACTTTATTGATTATTTTTTAAATTCTTCCAAAAAGCTCTCTCTTTATTACACGTTTTTTCAAAAAAATTTCTATTCCTTGCAAATAATTGTATATTATAATGATAATAAATAATAAATATTTTTGTTTATTAGTTAATTTTTTTAATTCTTTCAAAATATTTTGCTTGAAATGACACTGACGGATTTTTTAAATATTAGAATCTGAATCTACTTAATTTATACTATCTGAATATTACTATATAATTGATGTCTAATTCAAAAGGCAATATTTGCTGAAATAGCTGACTATATTGAGTAATAGTTTTAAAAAAATATAAAATTGAATAATAACTAAATATGTAAATGGATATCAGATTTGGGTATTTGAATCTATTATCCGTAAGAATAAAGCATATCTGGATATTTCACACAACCCCAAAAAAAATCAAATATGATTCGAGTAATGGATACGTAAAGATTCATATTTGAATTCACTCTGAATCTATTGCAGGTAGTAAATCTAATATTTGATTTAAAATATATGAATCTATAAAAAATAAAGTCGGATATCTAATTTTTTTTTACTAACCATTACCATAATTCACAATTAAGTTTAAAAATTTCTTTATTTCTTCGTTAATAATTATTTATTATAATAACTATATTTATATATATTTTTAAATAATCAACACATTTTATAATCCTAAAAGAACTGGAAAAAAAAAAAAAGGACAGCTGTTGTGCTTACCTCGCTCAGTTTCCCTCAAAGGATTCTTTTAATATATTGGCATACATAGATGTTATACCCTATTTTTATATATTCCCATTATTCTTATTCTAAACATTATTCACGTTAGAGTTCTAGATTTTATAAGAAAAATCTAATACAGTTTGCATACTCATAACCATGCGTACAAGCTCTCCAAGTTTATATATAGAATTTGTTTTTGATATAATGATAATGAAATCTTTAATTTTGCCAGTGATGTTGATAGATTATCATATATTATGTGTCGTCCTGCTACTATTGCATGCCTAAAAACTCAGTTGCTAAGGTTGAGGATTTCTTTTATATGTATGTAT
>JBBYHO010000022.1:6617949-6628029 GCA_038382025.1 Adansonia gregorii | reverse complement strand
GAAAGGAATTTACAAGAATTTAATTGAAATTTATCTTTTATTGAATGTTCAAAGGATTATATTGATATTGTGAATAGAGATACACTACTTCATATTCATTATGCTGACAAAATTTTAGCCGGGAAACATCTAATAATAGCTAAAACGCAAGTTTTGCATATTCAAAACCTATTCATGGAGAAACCAAGTATTTTTACAAATCGAGTCAGCTGCAACATCCCAATAAAAATCATAAATAATTCTCATAAACTTAATGTTAGTTAAATAATCAAATAAGCTTCTTTCGTTTATCTTTCGATTTAAGATGTTTCGACAACATCCATTGCTTTAAATTGAAGTAGAGAGTAAATAAAACGAACTGAGAGAAACATATAAGCATAATAATTGCTTCGAAAAGGAAAGGATACTTATCTGGAGGATGCACGGATACGTAAATAACATGCAGAATAAGAGAGGCGAAACCAAGAAAGCCCATAATGAGAGGGTGGAAAGCAATGGAAGAAATGAATTCCGTGCCTTCCTTTGTCTGTCGGGTATGATCAAGAGTTTTGCTGCCCTTGCATCTTCTTCCATGTGGCCCACCGGGTGCGAAATAGAGAAGGATAAAGAGAGCGTAAAGAGCGATATATGCTAGAACCAGTTTGTCGCGGTGCAGAAGAGGGAACATCGAGAACATGGCAAAGTGCGTTAACCACAAAAAAGAACGAGGCTCTTCAAGAGCTAACAGGCTAAGAGGCAGAAGCGGAAGCAGAATAGACTTCTCGTGCACTGCATATTTCAATTACAAGTAACAATTCTTACTACTGTTCTGGGGGAAAAAAGCCTAAAAGGATGAAAATCAAAATGATATACGTACCTTGAAATGAGAATAAGTAGAACGAGAAAGAACTATTTAGCAACCCATAAAGAAAGCCCTTACTGCTTGGAGCAAGCACTTGCTGAACCATTGAGGGTAGACATGTTAAAAGGGTTGCAAAAAGGCTAAAAATTCGCAATGATTGTGTAGTATATAGTTTTTTCCATTTCACAAACACTGAACTGGTGCACCAAAAATTAGCCACATAATCCTCGTATATCCCTCTCTCAAATGGAGCAAGACGAGATAGAACCTGCAACAGGCACCCCCCTGTATTAGAGAAAATAGCAATGGCATTCTTAAATGTCTAAAATACCATACTGGGTGTTAAGAGTTCTTCTCTATCCATCCTAATAGGAACAATCCAAGAGTATCGTTTAGTCCGATATGGAATACTGTGATGGATGAATTTCAAGGAGAGGTCAACTTCCATGGCTGTTTTTCCCCTTGAGTTCCAATCTCAATTAAAAAGCTAGCACTACACCAATTAGATGCAATATGATTAAATATCGAGAAGCATCTGGCCTCTTACTTCATTGCTAAAAAATTAACAATCGATAAAGTTGCTGATCCAAAATAAATCCCACAAGTATAAATTTATTCAATGGTAAAAAGTTGAGAAAAGTTAATTAACGCAAGGCCATCCATTTCTCTAGGGACAAGTATGAATTCTGTATATATTAGACCTATGCCACTCAAACTCAAATGTGAGTGTCAGAAACAGGTATATTCAATAATTTTTAAGTTTTTCCATGTATTTAAAGCATCCTGGAGGGTCATATTTTTATAATCGTGTCCAAAAATGTGTCAAACATGGGTACTTCAAGAAAAATAAAAAATCAGAGCAACATAGTATTAGACAAACATACAAACATGAGAAAAACTGAAAAACAGAACCGCTATTAAAATTAATTAGAGCAAGCTATAGAAGAACGAAAAGTTAATTACGGAGAAATTTAGGGAGAAAAAAAAGGAAAAAGAGAAAAGGATTTCATTCTGCCACTTACACCCAAAGCGGCGTCTTTTGAATGAAGATATGGCCACCAAACAACAGCAAACGTTCCGATAACCATCAATCCCAGCTTTGACACCTCAAGCAGTGGATTCTTCTTCCTCAGGCATTTACCTAATAAATAGCTAAAAAAGGCAGGTGCAAAATATGCACTCATCTGGAAAACGTAAAGACGCAGGATATTCAAAATCTAATCCTGAACAAATCAACAAAATAAACATTAACATCTTACAAAGCATAAATAACAAAATAAATTTTAAGTGGAGGTATTGATCGTTCATGTTAATTTATTTGGTACATTTGGATTTCTCACCATTACTTTTTCATTTCTTAGCATATTCCACTTCGCTTCTTAACTGAAATATGGCCCTTATGCTACAAGTGTCACTAAAAGGCTTTTCTTAGGGAAAGGGATGAGGATGAAAAAAATGCTTAATCTAATGGTTAAGCGAAAAAGTTTGAAAGTGGCTATGAAATATATCCATTAAATTACCTCTATCGTTCCTGCTAAGCAAAACTTAAGAATAATCAAGTGAAAGCCATATAGCCAAATAAAAACGACTAGACCAGGGCCCCTATGAAAAGAACCAGTTCATCCATGATTTGAATTAGAATTTTAGTTATTCTAAAGCTTGCTGTTTTTTCAAGATTCAAACAGATATACTCATGTGCCCATGACACGAGAAAAGCTATTATTACTACAAACAGAAACCTAACAGAACCTTCTTCATCACCTGAACTAAAGCATAACCGATTACAGTTGTCACAAATCAAGTTACTTGTCTTACATCAATATAACTCTAAGCTTTTAATGATAAAGAATAAACAACAATCTGTTAATGCAATAAACCACAAATTTGATCAATGGGATATAAATCCTCTGGAAGACCGAAAAACTTTTTGGCTAAACCAGAAAGCACCTGTTTATGGTTGAGAGCAAGACAATATAACACGGAAGCCACGAGAGCCTTCTGAGAGAGTGCCGCAGCAACAGCAGCTGTTGTAAGACCCAGGCTGATACAATTGTACTGCAATGGGAACCAAACAAATATTAAGAGCCAAGATCATATTACATAATTCAGTAGAAATGAAGCAGAAAAAAAGGGGGTAGAAAAACCTGAAAATGACCATGGTCGATTAGGATCAAGCATGGGTTGAGTAGAACCATCGCAACGTGCCATGCTGCATCACTTTTTTGGCTCATTCCAAATCGCATCACATGATACACTAACACAAAATAAAGAACCGCTGGGAAGAATATCAACAGATCAGAAGATAAAACCGTATATCTCATTAGCAATTTCCTGCACATATGTGTCCAAACACAACAATCAGAGACCAAAAAAATTGAAAATTAAGAAACGTAAAAGAAGTAACAAAGAAAAAAGCCAAAAAAACCCCACCCAAGAAACGATTCATGACCTCGGGAAGTAAAAAGTGCGACGGAGTCAGGATCAAAGGTTTTAAGGAAAACCCCATGAATGTAACTCTGGTAAGCAGTTAATGGCGGATAATCAAGGCCCCAATAAGAAAGATCGTTAACACTGCTGTTTTGATACCAGTCCTTCACTGGAAGATTAAGAGTAATCTCCATCCAATGCCTTTGCGCCTCATAATCCCCAAACTTTGGTGGAGTATTGGCACCAGAATACGGATGTAGACCAATGGCAACACGTACCAATAGCGCGAATAACGATATACAAAGGAATGAAGGTTTGAACCCTTTCTGTACTAACCAACACCAAGGATCATCACCTTCACCTTCATCATTCACAAGATTTATATTTTCTTCCTCTTTTTTCACCTTTTCATTTTCTCGTTTTTTCTTCATTCTCCTCTCACTATATTTTAAAGTTCATTTTTTGTCAGTAAAACGTTTAAGCAGATTGATAACAACCAAAATTTCTAAACAAACTAAATCCAAACAATCAAAGAACAAAAATTCTAAGCCAAAAACAAAAAGGAAAATAATTCATCAACATGATCTTTTCCAGGGTAAACCTCAGAGAATTCATCTATGTTCCAATCAGAAAACAATATTTCCATTTATAATTGATGATCAAAAACTCTTTTAGGCATTAAAAAAAACTCCAGAAGCTTTGTAAAAATGGTTCTTTTTAAAACAGCTTTTTGATTCAGGGTTTCCCAAACCAATGCATTGGCAGCTTAGAGAAGGTAGTTCCGCCATGTGCTGCCACAGATCGACGAGAACGAACTGGGAAGTTGAAATTTATTGCTTAACAAACAAAACATGGAAAAAAAATTTTGTAGAGGTACGAACCTTGCCTCAATGTGCTTAACAGATTCTCTTTTGCCTCTAATTTGCCCCATTGCTCGATCCTGACTGCTGCTGTCGCTGTCTGCTAGTAGGGATTCGGGGACAAGAAGCAAATGAGTTAAAACGAGGAATTTAGGGTTCTAGATCTATATATAAGGGTAAAATCGTATATTGTAATTAAAATCTTAAAATATTCTATTAGACTCGTTCGGAACTCAAATTGAACTAGTTCGAAACTCGAATGCTTTAGCTTGACTCGAATTGAGTCAATTGCAATATTCAATAAAGCGAAGAATGAAATTGTCTAAATTAAGGGCTGATTAGTGATTTTACTTACTTTTTTACCTTTTTTTTTTTAATATTTAAAACGTAAGTTAGAAAAGTTGGATCATCTTCGTTGTTTAGTTTTTCTTTTTCATTTCCAACAAAAATGTTGGAATTGCTGGCTCCGATTCGTGAAGGGAAAAGCCCTAGCCAGCTCCAAAAGGTACTCACGGAGCCTAAACCTTAAATCTTGTTTTTAAGCTGTTTGCTTAACGAGAAAATCTCAATCTTGAAAGATATCTCAACTGTGAATTTCTTTTGCTTCTCTCTGTGAAATCTTAGGTTAGTATTAGTGAACTAATCGCGGCTCATAATTGTAGTATTTCAGTAAATTGATGAAATTTTGCTTTAATTTTAAAGATTTGAATTCTTTTTCCCGTTTTTCGATTTCTTTTTTGTTTGTTTGTTTTAAACCCTAATGAATTGAGATTTTCCGTATTGCTGCAATGCGATTGTCCGTTTTGGAAGACTGTCCTCCTGATTTTGTTATTTGAGAAAAGACATCCCGATAAGCCCTATAAAACAATAGTTCAATCCTTCGCTAGTTGACATGGGATATTTTCCCTCAACATACTTGATGGTATTCAAGTATTTAATGAGCTTCAATTTTGAATAATTCAAAGGAACGAAATTTCCTTTTAACTGATTGAATTTCATTTGTTGTTCGCTTTTCAGTTAAATGGAAGTCTTAGAAGCTGAAGATTTAGAGAGAATTTGTTTTGTTCATTGTGTGTTTAGATATAAGGTATAGTATTGATAGCATTTTGCGCTAATAGTGTTCATATAGGCTTTAGCTTCAAAGTTTCCAAAGATGGTTGGAAATACATTAACGGAGATTTTGATATGCCCGTCTATGCGATCTTCAACTTTCACCACCATCCCACATTCCTCTCCAAAAATTTTTCCATATAATCCATTGAAACCAAGAGCAAGGCTGGCAAAAGTTAGCACTATGTTGGCTAGTACCGAGAATACCTGACCGCCTGCCTCTTCAGAGCAAACGAGTCTACTTCTTGTTGTTTTAGATGTTCCTGGGAATGTTTGGAAGCAAACATTACGTCCACTGAGTGGTTTGGGTTTGGTCGTAGAAGCATTTGGGAAGGTGGTTTTCATTTATATCTCATATCTGGTACTGTACTTCTTGCACTTAGTCTGGCTTGGTTGAGGGGGTTTCATTTTCATTCTAAATTCCGGAAGTACATGGCAGTGTTCTAATTTGCTCAGGCATCTGGTATTTGCACCGGAATGCCTGTAATGATTAGAGGGGTGACTGTAGGCAATGTTTTTCGTGTTAATCCCTCCTTGAAAAGTATCAAAGCAATTGTTGAGGTATGTTACCATATTTCGGTATAATGATTTTGCTGTAATTTTTTTTTTCCGGTTTGATTTGTGCACCAACATTGCTGCCATCAGCCATAGGTTGAAGATGATAAGATTATTATACCTCGAAATTCACTGATTGAGGTGAACCAATCTGGTCTTCTGATAGAAACTTTGATTGACATCACACCTTGGCATCCTATTACATCACCTTCCATCGGACCTCTTGACATGGACTGTTTTGAGGAAGGCTTAATTCTTTGTGACAGGCGAAAGATAAAGGAACAAGGGGTATGTCTGGATGCATTGGTAGGAATAGCCATCCATCTCGCATGTCAAATGGAGGAAATCGGTATTGCCAACACCTAATTCACTCGCTAAATGAGTAGCTGATGTTATTCAGGAAGCAAAGCCCCTTCTCACAAAGGTGGTGACATGCCTTTTTACATTTTAGTATTTACTGATAAGATTTGTTTGTTCTAAACTGTTTTGCTGAAAGTCCTATTGAGCCCCAAAAGAAGTGAACCGGGTCTGCTACTTTAAGCTTTTTCTGTGAGTTTGTTGACTCTGAAGGGATCAGGAAAAGGGTAAAATATTAGTTTAAAAGTGTTATGCTAGCCTATGTTGCTTCGACTCTTCATTTTGCTTGAAATACTTGTGTTTGACATGCATGTCTAATACATTTCTAAGATGGTTATAGGGATATGACCCTCCAAAGATCTTCCAAAAATATGAACAAACTTAGAAAAAATTAAACATACTCGTATCCAACAGTCACACCCAAGTTCTAGTAATGTATGTGTGTTTTTATGTGTGTAGCAAGCCATTACCTTGAAAGAAAAAAAAAAAAAAAAAAAAACTAGATAGAGGTAAAAGTTTTGAGATCATATGAGTGATACTCACATGGAGTGCATTGCTTGGAATCCATGACAGTGTAGTGTTAGAATTTCCTTCTTTAATTCGATCGTGGAAATTGCCCGATATCATTTCTTGCCCTCCTTGTACAGATTTTGTCTGTATGTGTTTCCCATTGTCTGACTGGATTAACATTTCCAACTGAAGTTTTTTATCGACTCTCATGCTCAGAATTTTGAATTCGATGTAGTGATGTTTCAGATTGAAGCCATGGCTTAAGATGTGCAGCCTTTGTTGGCTGAGGTTCGTGATAGTGGTCTGCTTAAGGAATTTGAGAATTTGACTCGGAGCTTAACGCAAGCCTTTGAGGACTTAAGGTGATTTCTCTAATGTCTTTCAGTTTATGCTGCTACGACCTTTCATTTTTGTTGAAGTACTTGTGTTGGAAATATTTACAGATATCGGTATGAGGATATGCACATCCAAATATCAAGAAAACCTAGGAAAAAATTAACATATTTGTATCTGACACACCCAAGAAACGAAATTCCTTTTTTTGCAGAAGAGTTCATTCATCCATTTTGACCCCTGAGAACACCGGATTACTTCAAAAATCAATTCATAGTCTGATTACTTTGAAGAATGTAGAGGTAAGATTTTACTTTGCCGGCTACTAGCATTCCTTTAACGGAAAAAAAAAATGGTTCTGTTTATTTAAATCTCAAATTGGCCATTGCAGCATATAAGTTCTGATACTCGTAGGCGATGAATCTACAAGAAAGAATCTGAAATCACTTATCAAGTCTCTCAGCAGGCTGTTATGAAGGGAAATGAAAAAGCATACGATAACTGATTTCGACAGTCTAAACACCGAACTGGTTTATCTATTCCATTATTGCAGGGTTAGAAATTCAAGTAAAGCTTCTAGTTTCTACTCTTTTCTCTTCCTCTGTAATTTCTTAAGAAAATCTTGATGCTTGGTAGAAATGCAAATTAAATTTTGTTGATCGATTTCTTTCGGGTTTAATTAGTAGTTGCAATGGCTTTTAGCAACAGTAGCTGTTATCGAATATTGATTTTAAGTGGAAAACATTCTTGAGCCATCTTACTGTAGGAGTTAAGGGAGTGCAATTTCACCATTATAGAACTTATCAAGAAATGGAATCCCTCTTTCCCTTGATTGAAAACTTATTGGGAATATTTGCTTGGATAATTTTAAAATTAAAACAATTGCAATCTATCTTGAGTTTTTCTACCTATATTGCTTTGACTGTTTATTTTTTGAAGTATTTGTATCCGACACATTTTCGAGTATGGGTATGAAGATTTGATCTTTTAATGACTCTCCAAATATATTAAAAAAATTTAGAATAATTAAATATATCTATCTTCGATACGCTCCTGTATTCAACATTTACGCCCTAATTTAAGTGCCATAAGTTTCTACAAGCTTAGATAAATTAATCTCGAATGTAGAATATTTGTTCGAGGGAAATACTGGAAACTATTTCAGTATCATGCAAGAACAAGAAAAATATTAGTAAATTATATATTATATAGTTTACAGTATATAATATAAATGATAGATTATATTATATTATATAATTTTAAATTATTATATCAATAATTTTTATTTATATTATGAAAATATAATTAAAAATAAAATTAAAACGGTCAAGTTAATTTTATATTATGGATTTTATTCAGTTTTGTTTGCTTCAGCCGACATTTGTGGTTGCTTACATCTCTCATAGTTTAAGGACACCATAGTCCTACAAAATGCTAGGCGACCCTACAAGTCAGTAGTAGTTGGATCACATCATAGAGTCCCCATAGTTTAGTTCATTATAAAATGAGAAAAAATTTTATTTTTATAATTAAATTTAAATAAAATATTTATTATGTGAATAATAATTTATATTTTTTTGATTAAATTTAAATTGCTAAATATATATTTTAAATTTGATTTAATTTAAATAGAATAAAAAATTTAATTAAATTTTTGAATGAATTATTTAATTTATTGATAAATTTATAAAATAGAAAACAAAATATTTTCCTTTCTAAAAAGGTAATGTAGTAAAAAATAAATAAAATATAAACATATATCTCTTTGTACAGCTTGGATTTCGCATTTGTAGGTACCGCCTGATATTTTGACAGCAAAATCTGAGCTATAAAACGGACAAAGATGATGAAGCTAACATGCTACCATTGACAATCGATACTTAAAACGTGTGAATTTGGAATGTTACAACAGACAAAGACGTTGATGGCTTGATGGTCGATACAGCATTTCACGTGTTTAAGGGAAATGTACGATTTGAGATTAGCACAAATGCCTAAGATGTTTATTTAGGGTCGATAAAAATTATCGATTTTTGAAAAAAATTTATAATTATTATGTAATATTTTAGACTCTTAAAAAAATATTAAAAATTATATAAAATTAAATTAATTTAAATCGAACTTTACTGATTCAAATCAGTTCGATTCACTAATTTTAAAATTTTTAAAAAATATATTTTTATATAGTATTTTAAAGTTTTTTACACTAAGTTAGAAATAAGATACTGATTTTTATATTATAAAAAGTAAAATTAAATAAAAATATAATTCAGTTCGATTCAGATAATTATAATTTTTTAATTTACGAATTAAAAATCGAACCAAACCAAATATTATTAGTTATATCCGAATCGAAACGAACCAAGCACTACGGTTCAAATCAGTTTTTAATTTTTTTTTTGCTCAACCCTATGTTTACGATCAGGTCAGATCATGTTGCAATCCGAATATTTTATTTTTTTTATTTAAGTTGAAGTTCAATCTAAGTTGAAAGTCCTTTTCACTATGTAAAATAATATTAAAATTAAAAAATATGTTTACATTAATATTTATGGTTAAATTTAAACAAAATTTATTTTTATTATATCAAAAGTAATTTGGACAATGCCGACCGACCCAGATTGCTGAAATTCTTACTAAGTCTAACGCAATATGAGTCGAATTGGACACTTTTCTCAGCTGATGAATAAATTTACAATCGATAAATATCTTAAAATTTATTTGTCTAATATTTATTTTAGACGATTTTATGAATATGCTTCTCAAGTTACTTAACACATTTAAAATTTTATTTTCAAAATACTACAATTTAAAAATAATATAATATTTTTCCTTAAATTAACCTTTAAAAATTAAGTATAATTAATTGAAGACAATTAATTACAAACTAAATATTTATAGGAAAATCTTAAATAATGTCTAATAACACTAATTAAGATGATCTTTATAAATAATAAAATTAATGTATTGTTTTTTAAAAAAAATCAATAAAACTAACGTATTAAATATATTTTATCAAAAATAATAATTAAATAATAATTAATTGATGCTTATAGACACGAACCCATATTTATAATATTTCAATCC
>JBBYHO010000022.1:6607486-6617849 GCA_038382025.1 Adansonia gregorii | reverse complement strand
TAAAACACACGTTATTGGGTGACAGCCCAGAAATACCACGTACTTTCTCGCACTAAAAGGAAGAAACTTTCTCAAACAGGAGGGGCCATTTTAGAGAGAGAAAGTGATATGCAAATGCTCTGCAAGGCTCCGTCTGTTGTGGCCTCCTTTCCTTGTTCCAGGGTTTGATTCTTTCTCCCCTTTTCATGGAATTTTTTCTCAGTCTTTTTTTTTTTTTTTATATCTTGTGCTGAATTTGTATCTTTTTTTTTTAATTTTAGGAAAAGAAATAAAAATAAAAGGGTAAAGATTTGATTTGTTTTTCTTTTACCCATTTTAGAAGAATGCCAATTCTTGTTACGGCTAATTCAGGAAATGGGTGTTTTTGTTTTTTAATTTTTTATTTTCCATGTTCTTTATACTTCCTCTTCATTTGGCTTGGAGTTAGTTTAGTTATGCTTAATTGGAAGCCTGGGTTTTGTCTTTTTTTTTTTATTATTAATTTGCTTTATATTACATTCTTAACTATCTTTTCTTAGTTTAATTTCTCTTCCAAAATTGAGTCATATATGCTTTTCCATAGTTTTTCTCTAATAAGAACAATTTAAACTTGTCTTCAAAAAGTTAGCAAATTCTTTTATCACTAAATGTTGATATGAATCTTGTCTTGTGGTGTTTAATGCAAATGGGGTTATTTTCAACTTAATATATTTGGTTTGTTTTGTAGTTTTCATTTTCTGATTAATGATATGAATCATTTCTTACAAGTCATTGATTAAAGGAAAAAAAAAGGGCCCTTGACTTTGATATGAACTTCAACTTGTGGCTTACTCTCTCTATGATTTTGTTTGTATTGTATGTGGAATTCAACTCGTTGAAATCGTTTATTGTAGAGTAGTGCTATGTATTTATGAAAAAAAGATTGGCGGTTTACAATCTCGATTATAATTCCAAATTGTTTTTTGCGATCTCGTATTATTGTTTTCCGTAGAGCTTCTTTGAAATCTGTTTATTGTTATTGCAGGAACTTTGTTTGTTAAATATATGTTGGTTTAGGGTATTTAAGTTTGAAAGCCTGCTTTCCATTGTTTTAGGTTAGGAGTGGACTCTGTGTGTGGCCAGGCATGAGGCAAGTTTGCATTAGAAAGGGCCTCGTGTATGGCTTTATGCGCTTATTATCAACACCCTTCAAAACCTTGCGTGGAGCAAGTCGGTCTCTTAGGGTTGCAGAGTTTTGCAGTGTTTCCAACATGTCTTCCTCGTTACAAATTGAATTGGTGAGCACTCCTCTTTCTATCTTTCAGTTTTGAATGCATGGTTTTAATCATTCACCTTTTTTTTTGTCTGACTGTTTACTGGCCTTCATTTTGTCAGCTCATAATTTTTCATATAACCTTGTTGGTGCCATCCTGTATTTTTTTTTTCTGCCATTGTTAGCAAGAATGCCATCAAACTCGGCTTTTATGAGTGAAAATTTAAGGTATTTAGTTGTAAATCAACTTATTTCAAATGATTAAGATGACATCAGATTTCAAATGGCAAAAAGACAATGTGCAAGACACCAAATTAAGGTATATCTTATTAATTGTTTTCAAAATCTTAAGACCATTTTAGTTGGAATACTGAACAGACAATTTGCAAAATGAAATTCGAGGTATTTAATCACTTTTTTCTGGGGCTTATTTTCTCAGTAATTGCTTTCAATAACTGATTTTTGTTTAAATCAAGCAAGTTTGTGGAAAACTATGACATTTAACATTAAAAATAGTTCAAAGATGTTTCCTCCGAGTTAAAAGTTTAAGGGTTTAAAGTAAAATTGATAATAGCATAAGGAATAATTGTTTACGTATGCTAAGTTCCTCCCTCTTTTGTTTGACATGTGAAGGATGTAAGGAAGCTTTTCTATTAACTAGCATGTAGCCGAATTATCAAACAAAATGATATATCAATGATGTTGGGAAGGATTGTTTTCCAATCTAAAATAAGTTCAAGTTAAATGTCATAGGTAGTACTGATTTGATCACACTGAGAATATTTTGCTCAAAATCAAATATATTGTGAAAACTATTGAGATGAAAATTGTAATGTTTGAGAAATGAAATGTAGATATCTGGTGTTAGATTCAGATTTGAACATTTATAACGACTGCGGCCTTGTTCCACTTTTATGCGAGGTGGTTTGAAATAGAGAGGACTGTTATTTGGTACTACTTACTTTGTGTCAAATATATAATCAAGTTGTATCTATCTATGTTTACTCAGACTTGGGTGTGAGTATCAAATATTGATATATGTCCAACATGGGTGTGTTTATTAGTTCTAAGTTTTTCTTATATTTGGAAGGTCTTTGGAGGGTCATATCCGCATACCCATGTCCTAATATACGTTAAACATAGTGTTGGACACGGATAGTTCAAGAAAAATGAAGAGTCGAAGCAATATAGGTATCTGTTGCCCCTTGTTTTGCCAGAATTCACTGAAATAAGAGATTCAAGATCTTCTTTAGCATCCTCCACCTTGTTTTAATTCACTTATTGCATAGTTGTAATGCAAACGGCAAAGAAACAGACTGTTGTATACAACCTAGAATTTTGTCTGGAGAATTTTTTGTTTAGTGGCGGCCAAATCTCCCTCAGCTGATAACTTTTAACTGGCTGAAGTTGCACCAGGTATTTTCTGCACCCTTCTTGTCGGAGGAGGCCAAATATCAGGCCGTTGAATTTGGATGGGGCAGTGCTATTTATCATGGTAAATGTGGAAGCATCGTGCTTTTATCTTCTCCAACCCCAGTGGTGTCAATGGGCCCTCACTGAAGTACCCCGATACCTTCAAGAAATGAGGGCTATAATTAACAAATGAGAGCTATAATTTTAGTTGGCCTGTTTGAGGAATGAAGATTATCTTCTCGAACCCGAGCGGTGTCAATGGGCCCTCACTGAAGTGCCCCGATACCTTCAACAAATGAGAGCTATAATTAACAAATGAGAGCTCTAATTTTAGTTGCCCTGTTTGAGGAATGAAGACTGTGAAATGTATTTTACTCTTAGTTTTGAGCTGAAAGAATGATATTGAATCACATGCTCATTTACCTAGATTGGAGTAATTTTGTTCACGCTTATAAGTTGAAAAGCGAGCTCTTCAACCTGTTGTTGTTGAAGGTTATAATAACTGAATTTCATGTACATTACTCATATATTAGCTACAACCTTTTGCTAACTGTTATTTTTTTTAAGGTACCGTGTCTCAGAGACAACTATGCATATCTTTTACACGATGCGGACACAGGCACAGTTGGAGTTGTTGATCCTTCAGAAGCTGTGCCAATTATTGATGCTTTGAGTCGGAAAAACCGGAATTTGACTTATATATTGAATACCCACCACCATCATGATCACACTGGTGGGAACGTAGAGCTAAAAGCAAGGTATGGTGCAAAGGTATGAAAATGTCATCTCTCGATAACTTTTCTATCACCTTTTCAGCTCGTATCAGAAACTTAATTTCCTCTCAAATCATCAAGACACAAATGGGGTAACTGTGTAGTCCTATGTTGTTCCCACTCTTCATTTTCCTTTAACTACCCATATCCAACACACATATTTGACACATATTCCGATATGGGCATGAGGATATGACCTTCCAAAATACATGGAAAAACCTAGAAAATATTAAGCATACCCTTGTCGGACACATACCTTTGTCCGGCACTCACACTGTAGTTTGAATAACATAGGTGTAGTCTAATAGGGCCTTTGCATCTTGCTTATAATGATGGGTATTAATTATACATTGGCTTGTCTTTTTCCATGAATTTTTAGTTTGCTATGCATGTGGAAGTGGAGCTCAGGAATGCTCGCTCGTCTTCATCCCTTGTTAAATAAAGCTTCTATTTGTTTGAGGGATCAATTTTTTTTTGCATACAATTTTTAGAAAGTGACATATAAAAGGTTTTGATTTCAAGAAGGCTTTGAATCACAATTTTTTTTAAACAATGATTTAATAATCTTTTCCATGTAGGTGATTGGGTCAGGAATAGACAAGGGTAGGATTCCTGGAATTGACATTGTTCTAAAGGATGGGGACAAGTGGATGTTTGCAGGCCATGAGGTGCATGTCATCGAAACTCCAGGTCATACCCGAGGTTAGATTCATAAGTGGTTCTGCATTTTTGTGGTTGCTTGTTCCTTCTCATTCCCCATTCTTTTTTTTTAATTTTTAATTTTATTATTATTATTATTATTAAATAGAAAATCATTATGCAGGCCATATTAGCTTCTATTTTCCGGGTTCTGGAGCAATATTTACTGGGGACACTTTGTTCAGCTTATCATGTGGCAAGCTTTTCGAAGGAACCCCAGAGCAGGTAATTTTGACTTCTATAATTTACGATATATTAGTTGATTTGGTCATCATTTTTGGGGAAAAATGTCGAAATATTAATGGTAGAGTAATTTTTCCGTGAAGTGGTAGTTCGATCATCTCTATATGCAGTTTTCCTTAGAATTTCCATTGCAAATGAGGTGCGTACAGAATATATTAACTGAAATTATAGATGTTGTTTGTTTATCAAAAGCAACTTGGTCCTTGGGCTCTGAGGTGTCTTATTGTCTGTTACCTTCATGTTTGCATGCTTTCTCTTACTATTTCGATCATTAGTTTCCTTTAACCATGGTAACCGAAGGTTCATGAAGTTAAAATTATTGCCAAACAAGTGTATAATTCCAGCAGTATATTTGATGATCCTTTATAATCTGGCAAATCTTCTTCATTGTTCTTGATAATACCGTAACAGCTGAATTCCATTGCGCAGATCCTTTCTTCCCTTCAGAGGATCATGTCTCTGCCTGATGATACAAATATATATTGCGGTCATGAATATACTTTGGTTAGTTTATTTATCTTTTGGAACCAAACACTTCATCTTCCGGGGTTCAGAATTCTGAAAGGCACTAACTCATTTATGTACCCATTTTGGCAGAGTAATTCGAAGTTTGCATTGTCTATAGAACCCAACAATGAGGCACTTCAGTCTTATGCAGCTCATGTGGCCCAACTTCGCAACAAGGGATTGCCTACGGTAATTTCCGGGTTTTTTCTTCTTTCTCAACTAATTTCTTGGACCTTTCAGATGCTTAGTGTTGAAATTATGCTGTGACTGTTAATAATTTGTTCCCCCCGCCCCCCCCCCAACTCATCTAAGAATTAGGTCATGAAATTTGTCAAAAATGACAATTATTTGTTTGACTGAGCTAGGAGGCATTCATTTGCATTCGCTTTCTGTATATTTGCATGCATGCGTTAAGTACTCTGCACCATAATTTGCATCGGTGCAGTCAAATTTGTGTATCTGTTGATGGATAATACTTCGTGAATCATGCATTTTTTCTTGTCGTCTTTGATGTGGGACTGTCCGTTGGTTCAGCTTTAACCCATTATATCGGTTCGTTTTAGATAGCCTCTCCATATGATGATTTTGGTATGAGCTATTTCCGTATATGATTTGGCTGTCTAGTGTTCATTTTTCTTGATTCATCAAATGATCGAACCGCACTAGCCTCTGCCTTGACTCAAACCTTACAAGCTGCTCAAGCGTCCCCGTTTTGTCTTATTTATTTATTTATTTATTTTTGCATATTTAATCTAAATTTTCCATGACACTATCGATTTATATTTTCCAAATATGATTTGGCTGTGTAGTTTGCACCCTTTTTCATGATTCATCAAATTATCGAACTGCACTAGGCTCTAGCTTGACTCGAACCTTACAAGCTGCTGAGGCGCCCGTTTTGACTGATATTGTTGCATATTTAATCTAAATTTTCTATGATAAGTTGATTATCGACGTGCTGTTTCAGATTCCGACTACATTAAAGATAGAGAAGGCATGCAATCCGTTCCTTCGGACGTCAAGTGCTGAAATCAGGCAGGCATTAGATATTCCAATCGCCTTGAATGAAGCAGAAGCCTTGGGTGTCATCCGCCGAGCAAAGGACAATTTCTAGGGTTACTTATAGGGTTAATACGTAAATTGGTCCCAAACTAAAAAAAGAAGAAGTAAAATTAGGTGCTTGAACTTGCATTCTATCAGCATATTACCCTTATGGACTGACATCATTACGTAAAATACCGACATGATATTGACTTGACAGCAGAGGATTTAGTATTAGTCAATCTTATTATGCCAGCAGTTTTTGTAATGATGTTTACTAATTGGGTGTTATTGCTTAATAGAAATAAAGTTTGGGTCCCTCATTGTTAATTTCATTTTTCTTTAGATACCAAATCATTAAAAGGTGTATAATGCGGGATTAATTTACATATTAACCCTTAGCTATACTTGGTTACTGTTTTTGTGTATAGGTTATGTTAGCTTTTTCATTTGTGAAATAAACATCATAAATGTTTAGCATGACTTTTTTTTAAGTTTTTTTTTCTTTTTATGTATTTGAAAGATCGTATCTCATATTTAGATGTGGCAATTGGGCCGATTCGAATATGCTTGAGTTTGGTCAATTTCTATTAAGTCCTTAAGAATTGAGTTTGAAGTCAAGCATGAAAATCAATCTCGTTTTTACTAGATAAACTTAATAGATCGAACTTGAACAGTTTTGGGTTTTTATTTTGTATTGATCTTGAGTTTTATATTGTTCACATTCTTGAGCCCAAAATTAAGGCAAGAGTTTTATTTCATTTAATACAATAAAATGGAACAACAGCAAGTATCCATGCTTGATTGAAAAGTTCTAAAGTGTCGAAGACGTGTATAAATTCAATATGTTTAAATTTTTAATTTTTTTATGTATTTGAATGATCGTATCTTAGAATTTAAAAGTAATAATTGGATAGATTCAGATATGTTTTTGCTTGTCCTTTAAGATATTAGTCTTAGTTTTACTGGTTAGTGACAAATAGCAGAAACAAAAAAAAGCTAACGGGCAATTCATTGATCAACTAGAGAAAACAGGTTAACATAATCAAAGGAAAGATGGTTGAAGTAAAATCTATAGATATTGCAGGGAAAATGGGATCTTTAAGGGTAAGGTAACGTAGCAATGTGATTATGAGCCACAGTTCCAATCCAAAGTTTGCCTTCAACTTCTCTAACTTCACTCACTAGCTTCATAACCACACCTTTTCGATCTTCAAGAACTTCAACAATGTCACCATCTTCATTGAAAAGTGAGATCACTGTGAACATCTTCATCCCCATTATTCTGGCTAAGATGCTCATTTTCATCGGTAACCTGAAGTATAAACTCCGCATCCATGGATTATGAATCAGAACTTCTTGCGCTTGAGTTCTGCAACAGTCTATTGCCACCCAGAATTGACCTTTGTCGTTTATTCTTACGTTGTCCGGAAAACCAGGTAGATTAGCAACAAGTTCCATTCTCCCTGCTTTTGGACCTTCTAGCCAGTACTTCATTAGCCTGTCAACCATGACAAAAATTTAGTAACCAAAAACTAGCCTGTCACCTTAGGCAGATTAACTGATATCAGGTTAAACTAAATTCTGCAGGAAAATAATAGCTTTCCTTTCTAGTATCCAGCAGATCATGTATAATACTTCCCGTTTTCCGTACGTTATCATTGGTGAAAAGAAAAAAAAATTACGAAGAGCAGAAAAATGAGATTGGAAATTGCCTGCAATTACTGGTCTCTGTGAATAACAGGAAAGTCTGATCCATAGATAATTGAACTCCATTTGGAAAAGCTAAACCATCCAAAACTACATGAGTTGTCTTAGTGGGTGGATCATATCTGAGAATCCTACCAGTTGCTTCACCTTCTAACAATATGAAGAAATGGTACCTGTTCATCAATAATCTGCTGTAAATTATCCCATAATATATATATAAATACATACATATATATATATCAGCTATCAAATAATAAGGGATGTATTTTGTTCACTTACACTCTATTGTACTTTTTGCTAGTGTCAGTGAAGAATATTGAACCATTTTTATGGATGTCTAGATCATTTGCAAAAAGTATTGGCCTTCCTTCAACATGAGTTGCCAAAGGTGTGGCTAGCCCTCCGGCCGGTCCCACCACGAGCAATCCGTAATAGGCATCGGCTATGTACAAATCTCCACTCCCTTTGTTGAACCTTAGGCCCAGAGGTCGACCGCACCATTTCTCATGTTTCCATTGCTTAGCTGTTGTTGAGTCTACACCTCTTGAACATACCTTCTCTGACCTTTTTTGTGTACATTTCCAGCACAAATTAGCATATAATTTAAAGGATAATATGATGATAATATCATATGGTTTTACTTTGTCTAATGCATCTCACTGGTTTTTGAAGATCATGTTCAATTTTAACTACTTGCTATGCATTAGCATATAATTTTGTATATTCATCTATCTGATCTTATGTTTCTCGAATTTAGGTGTCAGTTTTAAATATTGGGTACATATCCGACATGAACTTTTTCGAGCATCAGGAGAAGCATTAGATATGAGTGTCACACATGGATACTTAAAAAATAAAAAAAATAAAAAATCGGTTCAGTTTTTCATTTCCATTAAAGTTTGAATAATAAAAAGTATTCAAACCACATTGCAGTGAGCAGATTGATTAATAAGAAGCTCAGTCACCAGTTAGATGTAACAATGGCGAATGTTTCCCATCCAACATCTTCGCCCATCCATCTAACGACGCGGCCATCGGCTAATCCTGCGTAAGGGCCACGCCCCAAGTTGTCAAACTCCAATGACTCAGGGCCAAAAACTTCATCAACGAACTCGAGCTTCCCATCCCCCAACCGGCTCTTGTTATCTCGAGGCCAACCTCCCATGACTTCCTTGTAAGGTGCAATGTCATGCTTCACTGGCCTGAACTCGATGCCACCAACTGGACCCATTTGAAAAGGATCCATCAAAACCAAACCTAAAACCAGAACAATGATAAACAAAATTGGGTGCTGTAAAAAAGTTTCATCTTTGTTTTGGCCCTTCTTCTCCATGGATGAGAGAGACTTGAGAGACAAAGATCAAATCTCAGATATGGTGATTGAGTGGTGAAAATTAGTGCTCTTTTTTTTTTTTTTTTCCGAGGCGTACTTACAAGAACTTGGTGGAGATTCATTGGTTAAGAAGTTAAGAGAAACATGCATTTGATGTGGTAAAGAAACTTTTTATTATGAAAGGAAAAGCAGGTTGATTATGGTTGATCATGATTGTCCTATGAGAAAGATCAACAATGGAGCTTTTTTGTTAAAATAATCTGTTGCAGTTTTGACATGTAGGATGCAAATATATGCAATTTAGTCATACGATAATATATGGCTTATGTCACTAAGATAGATTTACTCATGGTTTGGACTGAGTCACGATGCAAGAAATTTTTTTTTTATCTAAATTTACGTTTCAAGTCTAATTTTATTATTTAAAATAATATTAAAAATTATTTTTATATTAATATACATATTTCAGATCAGGTTTATTTGAATAAAAAAATTTATTGGGTAGGCCAAATAGGTTGTCTGATCCAAGAGTAGCTACTCTCAAAGTCTTTATTTTTTTAAGCTAACATGTCTGGTCTATTTTTTAATATAGGTATGTGATTTAAAGTATGATCCTCCGAATATATAATTTTAAAAAAAATTATATATAATTGTATTATATACATAATCATATTTAATACTATTTAAATCTCGGTAACATTATTGGCGTTTATTATTGAGAGTAACACTAACGGTCATTTGTGAAAGTAATGGAGATCGAGGATTTAAATAGTAATTATAACACAATGTCATAATGGTCGTTCTTTTATAATTTTGATTTTTTTATTATCAATATTCATGATTGTTATTTATCGTAATTAATTATAATAATATTCATTATATATGCAATTATAACAAACATTACACGGTCGAAAATATACCCATGACTGCAATTTAATTCCACGATGGAGATGTAAAGAAAAATAAGCTTTCATCTAATGTTGAATAAGATGAAACTCTGGCTTTAGCTACTTGTCAGGTTATCCAAGAAACCAAGCTTCTGGTACCCTATTGTTGAAAGCCATTCGAGCTTTTCTTTGAGATTTATAGCATGTGTTACTTCAATGCCGAAGTGCCTGGTACTCAAAAACTAGCTAAGAGTACACTTTCTCTTCGGTTTCTTACCTTGGAAAAAAAAAAGGAGCACCTTGCGTCCTCAAACCGATAACCATCTTTGGGTTAACCTAGCCTCCTCTATCCCTCTCGGGACAGATTTTTGTGACTTTCTTTCAGTTCATAGCCGATAAACCAACTTTTAGCTATATGATTGGCGTCTACCTCAGCAGATCCGATTTGATTTTTTTTTTCAATAGTGATCTAGAAAATAAAACTTGGAGAAATACATCTTTTTTTCTTCATCAAGTTATTCAATAA
>JBBYHO010000022.1:6542895-6556663 GCA_038382025.1 Adansonia gregorii | reverse complement strand
AAAATATTAAAATATAAAAAAAATATTTTTTATATAAATATTTGTTTATTTTATAATTAAATTTAAATAAACAATTAATTAAACAATGATTAAAATCGAATTAACTTGAACAAAAAATATTATATTAGGCTCGGTTCAGTTAGAGACAAGCTTATCGAACGAGCAATCTATGATTAAAGCTATCTTCGTGATTTTATTTAACTTTTAATTTTTTTCCTTGATTTTATTTAACTTTTAGTTTTTTTTCCTTGAGCAATTTTTAAAATAATTTTTTATTACTTTTCATAAAAATCCAACTTTAGATGGGAAGAAGAGAAAGTATTTGTACTTAATAATTGAAGAAACACTTATAATTCATGGGAGGATTTAAAATGATGTTAAAGTTTAGATTCAAGATTTTATTATCTCACCCCAAACCTAAGTTATCAAATAGAAAGTATAAAACAAAATAAAGTGAAAGAATACTTAATCTTTCCTCGACAGCCCAAATGGAACGAACCCCAGCCACTTGCCTCTATTTGGGGCTTCGAATTAAATGCTCATCGAATTTGGGTTATTTAGATGAGATAAAATATATTATTAAAATAATTTAAAAATTGAATTTACAGTAATATTTTAAGATAATTATTTTATATATAGACAATCAGATTTGTAAATTGGATTAGTTGAGTTGGATCATTTCAAATTTTTAAATTTTTGAGTCATTTTTAAATCAAAATTTTTTAATTTTTGGTTACTTTGGATTTAGATCCCTTTAGTTTCGGATTACTTAGAGTTTAAATTATTTCGAGTTTAAATAATTTCGATTTTAAATTATTTCATATTTGAATCAATTAAGTTTAATACTTGAATTAAACGTGTTTGGATCATCTTGGATTAAAGACATTTTGAGATTGGGTAGGTTATTGCATGGCGTTGATTTTTTTGGTCAAATAAGATTAGATTGGCTTGGTTTAGGTAAATTGGTCTGATTTTCGGATTTAGGTTAGAATTGAAAGATCTATCAATGGAGGAAAGAAAAAAACTCGAGGTGATATGTGTCTCTAGAGTATATTTTTTTTAAAAATAAATGGGACATATATTACCCCACGAACTTCACTTGTATAATTTTTTTCATTGTCGATATAAAAAATAATTATTTATTTTTAATCACGTATCTAAAGTAAAATAAAAATAATTATAATAATAAAATTTAATCACGTTTTTAATTTAAAATTTAACCTAATTAATTTATATAATTATTTTTAAAAAATAATATATAATAAACATAATTTTTTATGTTTTACGAGGAGTAGGTGGGACCAGTAAATCTAATCCTTAAAAGATTTGCATATTAAACAATGAGAAAAGGATTATAAAATTGGATTAAGTAACATGCTTCAATCTTTTTGGCATAAATAATTAAGTACATTTATATTCACCAAAAAAATATTAAAATTTAATTTCGTATAAATATACTGTTAGAGAAAACTAATTACGAATCACAAATAAAATTAATTTTAAATGATTAAATAAATAAAAATACTTATAAAAAACAAAAAAAAAAAATAAATTCCATTATCGGAAAATAAAACAAATTGCAAAAAGCTAAGAATTTTTCAAAGAACATCAATCGCGATTTGCTTTTTTTTTTTTTCAAAGACGAACAATCAATAATTACTTTTGGTAGCGCATTATGTATTAATTAATTATTTATTTAATTTAACTTCCCAATCAATAATTACTTTTGTTAGTGGACATTGTTTATTAATTTCTTGTGATTTCCATTGGATTTAAACAACAATAGAATTCCTTTTAGGTATCCTAGGCCATCTTTTCTCCCCTTTATTATATTTAACAAAGCTACGTCGAAATTGCAGAACCTTCACTAGACACTCACATGCTCCACATTAAAATGTAGGAAGTACCAACATTAAAAAATAAGAAAAAAAAATGTTGAGGGTAAAGGGTGTTATAATTAAGCATTTGCTATGATGATATCTAAATATTACAAAATTCATGTATTATTTATTTTAAATTTGATGAAAAAAAAGTACATTACATAAAAATTAAATTTTTAAATAATAATTTAATTAATTTTAACAAATATTTGTAAAACATTTAGCTAAAATTAAAAAAATAACAATAATAATTGAATAAAAATAAACATATTCATAGACTAGGATAGACTTACTATGAATTGAGCTATCCAACTAACTTGATAGATTTAACATGTACGAGTCAGATTTTGGATAAAATTTTTATAAATTTAGATTAAATTGATCTAGTCTAAATTATTCTTTTAATAATAAAAAATATTTTTATTTAATTTTAATTATAAGATATAAAAATATTAATATAAAATGATATTGTAAAATTATTATGAACTATAAAATGAGCTCTCCAATTTGAACAAAAAAATTTTAAAAAATAAAATAGTAGTCTGGCCTCACCCATAAGTAAATCTAGGTTTGAACATAGTAAGAAGACTAATGTTTATTAGCAAAAGATACTATTAATTTTCATAAAATTACAAAAACTAAAAACCCTAATTTAGAATACCAGTTGGCATTGTTGAACACCAACATCATTATTTCTAGTAATCTGAAAATAGAAACAAGATAAAATTATTTATTTGCTCATATTTGTCCCTGCACTTAAGCTACAAAGTTCATGTACAAGGCAATCCAAAGCTTTATCTGAACTCCCACCCTTTCGAATGGCAGCCAATGCAGTTTCCCGTACCTTCATGGCTCGAACCCTCTCAGGTTGGTCCATGGTCACCGAGTCAGATAAGATCCGAGCCAGTTTGGTTGCATCAGGGACGCTGTCTAAACCCTGCCAAACTCGGATAGCCACTCCCAGTTCCTCAACAAGCAGCTTGGCGTTGTCGAAGTGGTCGACTTGCATGGGCCAAGCCAGCAACAAGACTTCGCCGAGGATTCCCTCCAGTGCCGAGTTCCAGCCGCAGTGAGTCAAGTACGAACCGACAGCTCGATGCTCGAGAATCGCCGTTTGCGGCGTCCATCCTTTGATCACTAGTCCCTTTCCTCGCACTCTCTCTTCAAACCCCGGCGGAACCACGTTTCCAACATCGCCATCGCCGTTTCCAACATAGCCATCGCCGTCGCCATCTTGCTTCCCTTTCAATGGATCCATGACAGCCCAAATGAAACGAACCCCACTCTCTTCCAACGCGAAAGCCACCGCCTCCATTTGCAGTTTGGTCAACATAATCTGGGTTCCAAATCCAACGTAAACAACTGATTTCTCGACCTGACAAGAATCAAGCCATGCTATTATTTGATCTCGGGGCATGGAACCTGGTCCGCCCCGCTCATTCAACGCGTTGCTGCTAGCTTTTATAGGTAGCAAAGGCCCTATAGCCCACAATCGATCATGATCGACGAACTCATCTTTGATCTTATTCATTTTGTCACCATCTAGCTCAGTGAAAGTGTTGAAAATAAGACCCCAGCTTCTTGCAAATCCTAGATGTACCTTTCTGGCGAAATCATCATCAGACGTGGACTTCAAGGACTTTGACATCCATGGAAACATCGAATTTGCATTAAGAACGCTAAAACTTAGATTTCGGATATTGAGATGGGAAGCAAGGGGATTAACCCAGGAACTAAGGAGCATATCGGAGACAATGGCGACCGGCGGAGATTGTTGGGATCGAAACCATTGAACCAAAGGATCAAAAAGCTTACTCATAGCTGCGACGAAATGAGGTGCTAATGAAACATCTTGCATGATCTCAAGTCCACGAGAGATAGGAGAAGGATCATCAGGCGTAGGGAAGGGAAAGACTAGCGGATGAACAATGGACGTCGAAGAATGCAGCGAGAGAAGAGGATTTAGATAGTGAAGGGTTTTGGGAGTGAAGACGATCGTGACGGTCAAGCCACGGAGGAGGAGCTGGTGGATTAGGTCCATATGAGGAAGAATATGGCCACCAGCTGGGAATGGGATTGTCAAGATGTGGACGCCATTGCTGCTCTTGTTAATTGCCATCGAGAATACTTTAGGCGGACAAGATTGCTGAAGATGGAGACTACGTATAAAAATGTTAAGAAAATTGCTACCCGCCAAAGTCACGTGACTACCAGCTGGGCTTGTGACCTTTTCGCAAGTTCAGGTTTGGTGCAGAATTATTATTTAAAACAAAAAATTATTTAAATTTAATTATAAAAATATTTAAATATTAATAAAAATAATATTTTAATAATATAATAAATAATAAAATAAGTTTTCAACTCTAGATAAAAGATTTCAAAATTTTCAAATCTACTTCGTGACCTATTGCTAGGCCTAGTTAAAAGTAAAAATTAGATTTAAAGATCGATATATTTTATATTATTTTTATATTTTAATCATGTTTAAGGTATATATTTATATCGTATTTGTATTATTTTTATATCTTAATTGTGTTTAAGATATTACATATTTGTAATAATGTTGACACATTTAATAATTTATGTTATATAAATTTTAATACGCTTATATATTTTTGTTGTATTATTATTTTTTTGTTATGTAGGTTCTTGATTCTTTAAAATTTTTCTATATAATATTCTAGCCGAAAATTATAAGTCTATTACAATTTATAATCATCTCATTTATCTCTTTTTATCGTTATAAAATATTTTATTTAGTTGGTGTTATAAGTTAAATAACAATAACTCAATAAGAGAGCAGCGAAAATATAAAAATATATATTTATATAAGTAATTAAATTTTTTTAAAAGAAAAAAGACATTCACCTTTTTTTTAATTTAAAAAACCACTAATTTAATTAAATATTCTTTTTTTCACTTATTATTTTTATATTTTTCTCACTCACGTGTATCATGATCAACAATTACAATACTGTTTTGCTATTTGTATGTCTTTAATTGTATTAAAAAAAAGGCTTATATATATAAAAAAAACTCTAAATAATAATTTAAAAATCAAATGATTCTTATTATTTTATTTTTTTCAATCAATTAAGTATTAAAATTTTTATTTTTCACTGATTAAGTCTTTTAGTTTACAAAATCCGTAGCAGTTAATTTCTTTTGATAGTTATAGTTTGCTCCGACATTTAAAATTTGAGAATAAGATATCAAACCTCAGACTTATCGAATGCCATATTTTAAAAGTGCCTGTATGAACTAATTGAAATAAACTTCGATTTCCAATGAACATGAATATCCTTACAACTACTAAGTATATGTGGTGAGCATATTATGGATTCATGAAACAATTGATATAAGTTTCGGGTTCCGATGAACATGGATTTGCATTAACATGAGCCTATATGGTGAAGAGATTATGGCTGCAGTCGGCCATCAAGAAACTTGAAAGGGGAAAAAAGATTAACAGCCATCAACAACAGATTTTCTTCAGGGTAAAGATCAAATCGGATTCACTTACCGCCATGGCGGAGGCAGTTTATTTTGGTCCAGATGCACTGTCATCATCTCCGGATTGAGAGATACAATTAACTGGTATCTTCAACAATTATTTCTAGGGTTCTTAGAATCAACTGAAAATGAAAGAAAAGTTCCAGCATTATATCATAAATTAGCTTGCCATGGCTAAAAACATTCCCTATGATTTAAGCAACTACACCGAAGAAGAATAATGGCTAGAAGTAGGGTAACTACAATGAAAATAAAGAGCACCTTTCATTTTTCCTTCTTGTTCTTTATTAAGTATCCACAAGCTAATATCACTCGAACTCAAATGTGACTGTCAGATACAATCATGTGTGTGACACCAGCATGTCTATTTTTTTATTTTTTTAAGTTTTTCCATTTATTTGGAAGTCCTTGGAAGATTATATCCCATACCCATATCCGAATATGTATAAGATATTGGTGTCGAACATAAGCACTTCAAGAAAAATAAAAGAGTTGGAGCAACATAGTCCAAAATAGTTCATAAACATAAGCTATACATAATTTAAACATTTTGTTATTGTTTCAATAAGGTTGCATATAAACAGATATATTAGATAGCTATGTTACTTGGATGTAAGTATCAAATATGGATGTGTTTGGCACGAGTCTGCTTATTTTCTTTTCCAAATTTTTCTTGTATTTGGAGAGTCGTTAGAAGATCATAACCTCATACCCATATCCAAATATAAGTTGGAGACAGGTGTCAGGCATGAGTACTTCAAGAAAAAATTAAAGAGTCGAAACAACATAATTGGACGGAGACCAAAACAAGTTAAGTCCAAGTAACTAGCAATTTGGGCACACGTAGCTCACAGGTTACCTGATGAGCTTATGCCTAGAAGAGATGTCGGAAGGAGGCTCACTTTAGTCAGAAAATTAGCTGTCCTGGCCTTCAGATTCAAACTCTCTCAGATTGTTGGAAACCAAATCTACTTTTAAGGAAAGTCGCTGCATGTGTACTTCAATATATCTTAAAACCATCCGAAGCTGTTCTTGATAAGCAGTCGATTTCTTTCTCTCACGATGCAGCTCCGTTGACAGTTCCCGAATTTTAAGATCCTTCTCATTCTGCAAACAGAAGCTAACGTACATAAGGACATAGTATAACAGTTGCATTTATTAACAAATCCGGTTAATGAATTCGAAAGGCTCATCCCAAGAGGACGTAATTCCAGGAGGCTCAGGCTCGTAAATTTAATGGCCATAACAGGAATATAATTGAACCTCCATTGAACCTCAGAATTATGGGATTATGATCATAAAACCAGGGACAAAATGCCACATTACATAACAGTAGTTGTAAGTATAACCATACATAATAGCTCATTGTCACTGGTTTATGCCCCAAGTTTTCTTCCTTCCTAAGTTTAATTCTCTTGCCAATTGATCAGATTGAGTCATGATAACATCATAGAAACAGTTCAGTTGATCACTCACTCCCATGGAATACAGCTAACACCTAAACTGCTTCAATTCAAGGATGCAATTATAATTGATCTCTAAACTTTGTCCAATTTATATAAAGCAAACGACTCGTCATTTTTCTTGAAGTACCCTTGTCTGACACCTGTGTTTTCGGACATTGAGTATGAGGATTTGACCCTCCAAATACATGAAAAAACTAGAAAAATAATTGAACATACCCTTGTCAGACACATACTTGTATCTGACACTCACACTCGAGTCCAAGTAACATTGGCAAAAACTCAGTTCAAACTTGGTGTTTTGTAGATTAAGATGTTTTGTAATCTTCTTCGAAGTCAATGCTCTCCTAGTTCTATCCTATCTCTTTCGCCTCTCTCTTATGCCAGCTAATATCTGCTGATTTCCATTTCTCGATCTCTACTTCTAATTTCTTTCTAGTCTTTATCTCTCTATTTTCTATCTCTTTACCTTTTATCTTCTTCTCGTTGAATCAAGAGTAAACATAACCCATAAGCCTAATTCAAGCTTGTTTACTTTTAATGGGCAGCAATTAAAGTCTCCAGGCTCCTCAATCAACTAAAATTTCAGATGTGAGTGTAGGATACGAGTATGAGTCCGACAGAGGTAAGTTTTATTTTTCAAACTTTTTCCCTGCATTTGGGGATCCTAGAGAGTCATATCCCCATGCCCATACTCAAATATGTCTTGGACATTAGTGTCAAAAGTAGATATTTCAAGAAAAATGAAAAGCAACATAGGTTGCAAGAGTAAACTTTAATCAGATGTGTTTTAATTTTATTATGTATGCTCAGATGTACAAGTTGCAAATGACAAGATTCTCCAACATTTCTTGCATTCAAAAGGTTCCTAAAACTAATATATAATTATGAATAATCTAAACTTATATATATCTCTACTGTAATATCAGGAAAAAAAATTAAAGTAACCAATTTTTCTATTATATTTGGTTGTAGAACTGAAGTAATGTCATCTCAAATAACAAGTTAACAGCATCTCTTTCATTAACAAGTTCAGGAGATTACCAGGAAACAAGCATAATGGGAATCATTTAACAGAAATATTTGCATTAACATACCTCACAAAAAGCAATTCTATGTGACCGTCGAGGTGGAATTTTGCTCGGATTCAGTTCATGATTATGATCTTTAATAAAACCATAGATAATCCACTTTCCGCTATCCTTTGTCGCTATCCTAAGCATCGCATTACATCCCGCTCTTGTGGCAGGCCGTGATCGGAAAACTCTGTTTTCTCTCTTTGTATATTTTTCTGCACGAAAACCTTCTTTTGAGCAAACAAACTCCCGGCCAATTATTGAATTATCTTTAAGAGATCGACGTGTGCGATTGTTTCGGATTGTGAAGCCCATACGCCGACCATACATCTCATAGAACTCCCTCGCCTCCTCTGCCGAATCAAACTCCATGCCTACGTATGGTTCCCCATGTTCCGGATTCATTGGAAAATGTCGATCCGATGGGTTAATCAAATTACTATTTCCATCCAAATTACTATCTGACAACTCATCATCCAGCATTTCATGGCCATCAAATGTTTCAGCCAGCCTTTGTCTATAATTTCGGCTCGAGTTAAGCTCCTGATTCGAGTTGCTAGCCATAACAAGCCTATCACAAACCAAGTCAAGATCAATCCAAAGCAAAATAACAAAACAGAAAGCCTAAAATTATTCAACAATCCAACTTGTCTAAGGAGAAATGAATCAATGGCAACAGTGTGTTAAGATCAACAAGTCTAGATTTATCCAGAAATGGAATTAGACAGTAATTTGTAATAGCTCTCAGATATTCAATATATCCTACAAGGGGAGTAATTTCACTAATTTGCTGTATTGATCTAAACGCTTCAGCTTCTTTGAAGTAAGTGTGTCCAACATATATTCTCACATGAGCATGAGATATAATCCTCCAAATATACAAACTTAAAAAAAAAAAAAAATTGAGAATGCTCGTATCACCAGTATCCAACACTCTCTGTATGTTCGAGCAAAATAGGCTTTAAATAATAATAGGCACAAGCGTCAACAATATCAAATTAAACAAAACCTTCGCCAAATTTGCAAATATGAAAGCTCAGAATTTCCCAAGAAAAAAAAGGGAAAAATGCTTGATTTATTCACTTGAATTACTCAACAAAGAATACAAAGAGACCCAAAATCTATCAACTTTCTGCCTTACCATCCCAAACCTTGGGTGGGGTTTTTCTTGACATATCAAACTTTAATCGTTCAAATAACATAAATACAACTAGAAAAAATAAACAATAATTCTGATAAAATGGAATTCAAGTAAATAAAAGCAATGAAAAGGAGATAGAAGAATTTACCTTGTGCTGGTACTAGAGAGAGAGTTTCGATTGAGGAAAACAGCTTCAGATTTGAGTTTCAATAGGTGCAGCCACCATTAAGCAAACAGATTAGTGTTTTTTTTTTTATTTCTGAGTTTTCCAAATTCAGAATTGACATAAAAGAAAATGAGCAAATGGGCCTTTAAAGAAAGCTTTAAGGGAAACTGGGGAACAGGAAGGTGAAAATAAAAACTCAGCAAGCAAAGCAACAATAAAATTGGTAAAATCTCAATTCTCTTAATTATATTAAACTATTTATGGCATTTTTAATCTATTATTATAAAATTCTTGATTGATTGGGTGCCTGTTGGTGACATTAACTAGTTCAAAGAATTGACTTGAAATCTAAATTATTATAAAATAAAAACAGAATACACTAATAAGATATATATATATATATATATATTAATGACATACTTTCTTTCGAAAAGATAAGAAATCAATTTTATTTTTTTCTTTCCATTCAAAAAATAATAATGTATAGTTATTTAATTATTTTTTATTTCATTTATTTTTTAAATCACACAATAATGTGTTATAATATAGTAAATATAGATTAAAATTAATGTTTAATTTTATTGATTCATGCTATTATTTTAAAAAGATAGCATCCATCAAATTTAAAATTTAAATCTCAATATTTATAATTTTTAAAATAAATTTAGTAAATTCATGTATCGTGTCATGCTCGTATATTTTTTTATATTATAGTCGTATTCAAAATATTTTATATTTATATAAATTTAATATGTTAATAATTTATATTATATAAATTACGAGACATCATATATTCATTTCATATCATATTTTTAATTTTTTATATCATATTTATATAATCACGTCTAATACTATAAAATCTACTTTTAAATTATTCTTAGGTCAGAAAATTTTATTTTGAATTTAATGTTTTTTAACCCGAGAATGTTAAAAGGTAAAAAAAATTTACATGTGATTTGATGAGTTTTTAATGACATAATAATTAAAAAAAATTGAATTATAGGATAATAGAATATCAGTAGGTGTTTTAAAATTAAAAAAAAATGAAAATTTTTTAAAATGGTGGCACGGGTTGATGTGCATTTCCATACACTTAATAAATAATTAATGAGAGTGAATATACTCTTTTTTTTAAAGTTATTTTATGTAAAATTAATTACACCTTATTGTATTTTTTATATAATTTTATATTTTTATCTAAAAATGTAAATTTTAAATTGATTAAATATTCATAATAATATTTTTGATAATATAAACATTTCAATCCATATATATTGTAAACTAATTCTTTTGATAAAAATGATATAAATGTCAAATTAATTTTAAAGTTTACATTCATAATAAAAAAATTGTATATTAAATTAAAAACATGAAAGATCGAATAAGGTTGAGTTTCTATCAGAAATAATCTAGTTGTGAGAATTTACTAACCCTTTCGTAAATTATCAAAGATAAAAAAATTATGTATGTGAAAAAAATAATAGATCGAATATTTATAATTTTTAAAACATTCAAATTTGAATCCATTTAATTTATAAAATTCAAATCCAATAATGTTTGAGTTTTTGACAAAAAAAAATGATGTAGTTGTGAGAATTGAGCGACCCTTTCATACATTAGCAAGAGCAAAAAGCTACCAATGCTCTGTTTATGTATATTTGGTTCAATAATTGTGTTTACACAACTTGTTATTAATTTTCTTTCAAAGGTAATAATTGAAAAGAAAAGATCAAAGCATTTTTTAAAGGTATATTTGCTTTATAGGATATACATATATATATATATATATAATCAAAGCATTTTAGTTTGAGCACTGCTTGAAAGAAAAAAGCCACAATAAAAGCTGGAATAATTGGAAAAAAAAATTAATTCCATGTTTCATAACTTCTTCGGTTCTTAGAGGGGAAAACAAATAGGAGAAAAAAAATTAAACCCAGAAATTTAAGGGCTACTATAAAACTAACAAAGGCAGAACCCAATTAGTCTAAGCATGGCATTGAAGCTTGTGATAGACATGACGAATAAGCCATCCTGCCATGAATTTGTAAGCCCTTTGTGTTGAATGAACTCCATCCCAACTTATATATTCATCAGGATTCGAACAAACTGTCACGTCCGGAGCACCGCACATTCTTGCAAGGCTAAAGCTGTAATCACCTCCAACACCGCAACAAGCTTTTCGTGTTGATTTAGTGTCGAAACCTATTTTTATGTGAAGAAAAAACATAATTCATATTAATCAAGACAACTATAGAATTATGTATTTTCAAACTTAATGGAGGTTTAAATAAAACTCACCAAGTGGTTTAGCTTTTTGCAGAAGTTGTCGGTATGAATTGTAGTAGTCACCATAAACTATTATGACATTCGGATGACTTATTTTCAGCTCTTCGGTGGCTGTTTTCAGAAGTTTATTGTGATAGATTGCCAAGTTGTTCAAGCCTTTGAGACAATGAAATTGGTCGTAAGCAGTGGGATCATTGGTTTGAAATCCAGTGAGATAGATGGGTAAACAGCCTATTGGAAAGTTTCCTGGGACAATCACTCGAGTAGCACCGTAGCCAATGACCCTCTATAGCAAATGAGAAAGTTAAGTGAGAGTTAAAATAATTGTAATCTATATCATCTAGATTCGGAAATGAGTGTCATCTTTGGATATCTATCCGAATGGGGCAAAAAAAAAAGATGAAATTGAAATCTTTTTGAAGAATTTAACTTACATTGACGGCATCTTTAATGGCTTCAATAACCTTAGGCACCATGGACTTAACCTCCTCAATGGTTTTTCCTTGAAACAGGGCATAGTTATAGTCATTCCCTCCGATCTCCCCAACCATGAAAAGAGCTCTTTGAAGTTTCTTGAAACAATAATCTATCAAACATTGACAAATATTTGAAGCGTGGGGTTAGTTTTATTGTTAGTGAATCATAAATCAAAAAATAGGTTCTGAATATGCCATTGGCCAATACCTTGGTCATCACCACGACATTTTCCTTTGAAATAAGTAGACATCCAATGAAGCTGCCTAGCAAGAGAAGTGTTGGTGACTGGGGCAAGAACATGGTGGTTAACGGTGAGGACTTCCACCGGCAAGGCAGTCGAGCCTGCAACTGCAAAATTCACCCCACCGCGACCACCACGTGTAGCCAATGCATCTCTATCTAAGTAGGCGTTGAGAAAAGGAACTCCAGCGGATTGAGCTGTTAAAGTATAACATGGTTTCATATTTAAATTTTCAGATAAACAAAGAATCACATTGAACTAGAAAAGTTTATAAAAAGTTAAAAAAATTCAAGTTATTATGGGATTCTAATTTACTGCAAATCGACGAAATAATATAAATTTATGAATTAGAATCAAATTAGAAAATAGGAAATAAAATCAAACAAATGGTAGTTACCTAGATAATCGATCATAAGTAAGCCGTTGGAGCATCTTCCCGTTGCATTCTTGAAGAACGTTTGACCGTAAGGAAGCCTAGCGAAAACAGATGAAGGGTTCTCTCGGATCAGATTGCCGGTGTCAGAAATCGAATCACCAAGCTGATATATGGCATCAAGCCGGCAAGATCGAAGACTGATTGCATGGCCATTGCATGGAGGCAAAACAAGAACAAGAAAGAGCAAACAAGGGACGAGAACTTGGAAACGAAGCAAGGGTTTAGCAGCCATATTTGAAGAAATCATGAAACAATCAAAGGAAAACTTTGGCTATTGGTATGAACTATGAAGAAGCAATAGCTCTCGTGCATGAGTTATTTATATAGGGAAAGAGTAACTTCACTTGTTCTTGGAATAGGATTACTAATTAAATTCCACTTGGGATTATAATTATTTATAATATATATTATTTTGTGATAATTTAACTATTTGTCTTAATTAGGAAGACTTCTAATATACTTTTTGTCCTTTATATTTATTTGAGAAATTACCGGAAGAAATAATCAGGTAAGAAAAAAAAATACAAAATTATCTAGCCGGAATTGTCAATATTTATGGGTTTGGATATTTATATTATTTATTAAAATAATCAAAAAATTAATCTTATAGTTATTTATTGGTTAATCCGGGTTGAGCCAAGCTTAACTAATAAAAATTTGCTTGTCCAAAGTCATCCCAACCAAACTCTCGCTTTAATATTTTTATATATTAAAATAATAAAAATAAATTTTTATATTTTTTAATTAAATTTAAATAAAAATTTTTTATTAATTAAATAATAATTCAAGTTAGATCAACTTGTTCAAATTTCAAAACTCCTATCCAAACCCGATTTCAAAAGACCAAAAGATAATTAAACACGTAAATAAATCCACCTATAGTTCTTATGTCCTCACAATTTACAAATCCACATTAGCTTTTATTTTTTTTTTCATTTTAAGTAAAACATATATTATTTATTTATTTATTTTTACGAGATTTATAAAATATATTCACAATTAACTAACAAGGCCAATCCCCCATTATCAATTGGTTTGAGTTTTACAATTTATTCGATGCAATTATAAATGATTTTATTTTTTAAAAAA